>JAGFNQ010002305.1:23363-280374 GCA_024364735.1 Boesenbergia rotunda | reverse complement strand
GGTCTTGTGAACTGGCAGTCCTTCGCCAGTTGCCTAGCAGTCCTTCGCTAGGCCTATTTTGGTGCTGGCAGTCCTTCGCCAGTGCCTAGCAGTCCTTCGCTAGGGCTTGATGCTGGCAGTCCTTCGCCAGTGCCTAGCAGTCCTTCGCTAGGGCTTTTGGTGCTGGCAGTCCTTCGCCAGTGCCTAGCAGTCCTTCGCTAGTGCCTAGCAGTCCTTCGCTAGGGCTTGATGCTGGCAGTCCTTCGCCAGTGCCTAGCAGTCCTTCGCTAGGGCTTTTGGTGCTGGCAGTCCTTCGCCAGTGCCTAGCAGTCCTTCGCTAGGGCTTTTGCTGCACACTAGATTAACTTGTTAGAAAACAAGAAAGACTTAACTTTTGACCTATGTTGCCATTATCAAAACACAGGTTTGACTTAGGTGCATTTCTGCACCAACAATCTCCCCCTTTTTGATTTATGGCAACCCTAGTTCAAAAAGTTAAGTTTAAGCAAAACATTACAAAGTTTTGATCCCTCCTCCTGGAGGGAATCTCCCCCTAGATTTTTCAAATGTTCGTGGGAAAAAATCTTACTTGTATTTTGAAAACTTAAGTTTTAGTTACTTAGAAGTAACTTAAAAATACATAGTAGAGCATAATTTGAGTACTAAAAATAATTTTTAAAGTCTTATGTTTTTCAAAATAAAGGAACCTTTTGAAAGGCTAGAGTATTTTGCAAAATTTTGAAGGCTTTAAAAATTCTAAGCTAGAGTACCTAACAGAATTTTGAGTTAAGAGTTTTGAAGGTACTTAGCAAAATTTTGAAGGCAAAAAGAATCTAAGCTAGAGTACTTAGCAGAATTTTGAAACTTTTAAGAACTTAAGTACTTCTTAAGAAAACTCAAAATTACTTAGCAGAATTTTGAAACTTTAAAAACTTAAGTACTTTTTTAAAAAACTCAAAATTTTGAACCTTTTTGAATAAAGAAAAAATTTAGAAAAAAATAATTAATTTTTTCTTTCCTTTCTCTATCTCCCCCTTTGCCATATATCAAAACAGATAAATATAGCATGAGTAAAGAATATAAATAATTTGCTGTACTGAATCAGTTAGATTTATACTAAATCAATCAATTGCACCAACTCAATCAATCATTTATATCTGTAGGGGCCTGTCTAACCCAATTTGCTACTTACTAACTGTTATAAACAGTAGTTTTTGCTAGGGTTAGTCAAGTTAAGTGTTTCTGTTCAAGTTAGATTTTCTAAGCTTGTCACTTAACTTGATTGCTGTATAAGTTGTATTTAGTGCCCCAATTACTGTAGATGCACTGACTTAAAGCATCTTGAATTGAGGCAAAAATCTAAGCATCTCAACCCTTTCTCGGTTATCAATCAAAAGTACCCTAAGGTGCTTGTGAGATGCTGGCTTCTAAGTCTATAGGTGCATGTAGTTCTAGGGTTAAAGCCTAGACTAAGTCCATTTTCGAAAAACCCTAGTTTTGAAGGGGGTAGTTTTAAAATAAATATAAAACTAAGTCGAAAAGATTTAAAATTGATTTTTGAAATAAATGAAGCTAAGTTGAAAACTGATTTTGAAATTTAAATAAAACAGTTTTTCCAACTTCTAATTTTAGAAAATTTATTTTTGAAATCAAGTAGAGTAAAAACAATTGAGTTAAACTATTCTACTGAACACAATCTTAACTGCACATAATTTGATCAACAGAAAATAAAGCAGGTAATCAAGTTTCAAATATAGTCTAATCAGTCAACCACAAGTCAAACACAAGTCAACCCTACTGAGTAGGGGAAGTCAGATAGTTACGAGTACAATGCGAAGTAAATCTAAGATGAAGGACCGGGATGATCAGATGGACCCGGCTGCCATGAATCGAAACGTGCCATCATCTCTAAGAATCGTGCATCATCTATCTCTCTATCAGCTCGGCGAGAGTCCATCTGCTCTATATGATACGCCTCGACCTCCTCTCGGAGACTCTGTATCTGTGTCTCCATACGGGTCACTCTCTCGTAGAGTGTCGGTGGAGCGTCTATATGGGCTCGGGCTTCTGCTGCTATATCCGCGACATCGTACTCAACTTCCTCGTCCGAATCGATCTGAGGGGCTGCTCTCCGACGTCTCCAGGACAAGACCCCGGTACCGGACACCTCTATACCAGCTAGGGCAAAGTTCCTATAGCCTATTTCATCGTAGTCAGTTAAGGCGGCCATCTCTCCCTCAGTAATGTTTCTACCGTGGTGATGTAATATGGATGTAATAATGTGGCAGTAAGGTGTGCGGACTTGCCCCTGTGTGGTAACACTGGAGGCGTGTAGGATAGTCTGAAAAATGTGAAGTCCTATGTCTATGTCAAGCTGGTGAATCATGGCATACAGTAGAAAGGCGTGAAATGGACGCATAGTGGTGACGTCCCTGGTAGATAATGGTAGGATACATCGGACTATGACCCTATATAGGGCGTAGTCCTGCACTTCTAATTCGACAGACTGAAATCGTCTGGCTACAGGTTGCCTAAAGAAATATGAGTGCAATGTATCTAAGGTAATCTCAGAGTAGGGAGCATCAAAGGGAGGCTCCCTAGAAGGGTAACAACAGAAGGTGGACTGCGAGGGTCGTAGTCCTAGAAATCGGTTGAGTAGAGTTGGTGTGATTGTTAGGGGAATACCTTGAACCATGGTGGAGAACACAAGATTATCCTGTCTAATGATATTATTGTAAAATTCTGCGCATAAGGAAGTATTGATTGGGTGGGCGCAGAATACAAGATTGTCCAGTTGATAGTGATTAATGACGTTCATAGCTAGGGGACAGGATTGGGTGAAGAATAGTCTATTCAAGTAGCTCGTCTTTATAGGTTTATAGGTGGTACGAGCGAACTTGTTACATAATTCTAAATTGGGAAACCTAGGATCAGGACTTGGTTGAGTATCGGGTTCTGCTTGATTAGGTCGGCGTCTTCTAAGGGAAAAGAATGTATACTTAAAGAAATGTGCATTAATGAAAAATTGAAAAGAAATTGACAAAAACTAAAAAATATACCGGTTTGCTCGGGGAGGCATTGTTGAGGGCTTGAGAGCTTGAGAGGATTGCAAGATCTCTTGGAAGGTAGAAGGTTGAGGAGGAGAAGTGTTTTGGTGTGAGGAGTAGAAGGGGAGGGGAGCCCCTTTTTATAGGCTGTTTGGGCGTCCTTCCCCGTGAGGGCGCCTTGACTGGTGAGGGCGCCTTTATCCAGAGCTGCAGCTGCCTTTTGGCAGCTTTTGACCAATAAAGGTGTGTACCAAGGCGCCCTTAAGGTCCAGGGCGCCCTGGTCAGCGTGCAGTGGTAGAGGGTCCCTTTTTGACCAGCCTTGGGGCGCCCACACGGGTTTGGGCGCCCTAAGGACTAGCTTTTGACTCAAATGAAGTGTATTTGACCAGATTTGACCTGGTTTGACTATATTGACCGTAGTTTGACTATGTTGATCATGGTTTGACCGTGGTTTGACTATGTTGACCGTGGTTTGACTATGTTGACCGTGGTTTGAAATATAGAATTTCACTGCAGCACAGGTATTAAGGGAATCATTTAGTCTTAATTTTACTGTCTCACCCAATTCTAGGGTTTTCAATCATGTTATCCTTATAGGTTTTGTGAGACAGGTTTTGATAGTTAAAATTATTTTTGAAAATTTTTTTGAAAACTTAAGTAATTTTGAAATTTTTGAAAAAGATGTTTTAAATCTATACTTAGCTGAAATTTTGTGTTAGATTCAAATTTGACAAGAATTAATTTGAATTTGAATTTCAAAAATTAGCTTCCAGGTCTTGGCGAGGCACTAGGCCTTCTTTGGCCGAAGCCTTATGGGATCATCCACCCTTTTCTTGACAAAGCCTTTTAATGAAATTTCATTTTCAAATTACTTTTTGAAAAATTTCTGGTCTAACTAGTTTGGATTTTGGATCGGTAGCTTCGGCTGGTTTCACCAGTCTAAAGAGACCAAGTAAACTTGATCTTATTAGAATTGGTTTCCCCAACGAACTATCATCTCACCTCCACCCAATACTATGTTTTCAAATTTCAGTTAAGTTTGTTAAGTCCTTAAACTAACTTAAGTCTAAACATGGTAATTTGTAGAAATTAAATAAACAGGCAAACAATCAAGCAATAACAAGTTTATCTAATGATGAAGATAATTTTCAGTTTGGCTCCCCCTGGACTAAAGCCACGGTAATGGTTAGGCAAGATGTGAATCTTGTCCTTAGGGATCCAATACTGATTTGATCCAGTTGGTTTGTTCAGGCACAGTTTAGGTACCCATGCCTGAATTTTTCCTCTGGACTGATTCAGTACAGACAAATATGATCTTTGTCGGGATTTGGTTCGGTAGCCAAGTCCGGATCGATTTAGAACTGATTTCTGTTTTCCAAGGATCATGTCAAGACCCTTGGAACCAGATGTAAATCGTTCTAAAGCTGTTCTAAATTCCTTAACCTGAGTTTTCAGGGAGGAATTCTCCTTTTCAAGTTTTTCAACTTGAGTAGAAGTTCCTTCCTGAACCTTCTCGGTTAAGGGTTTAGAGTCAGCTCCCTCTTTCAGGAGTTTTACTTCCTGTCGGAGGGATTCGACTCGGAGTTTGGCTTTAGCCAAATCACGAGAAAGAAAAGAAATTAATTCAGTTAACTGTAATCTATTAAAACCAGTTACCTTTATTTCTCCGTCTTCTGTGAAAGTCAGCTCGCCGTCCTCTTGTTCTGATTCTGACTCGACTTTCTCTGATGCGGTTAGAGCTAGAAGATTGGACTGGGGTGCCTCTTCTTCTTCTTCTGAGGAAGACTCGTCCCAGGTTGCTTGCAGTGCCTTCTTTCTTCTTGTCTTCTTGGACTCTTTCAGATTTGGACACTCTGTTTTGTAGTGGCCCTTTTTCTTGCACTCGTAGCAGGTCACATTATGCTTGTTCTCGGTTTCAGTTGGTTCGTCCTTTCTTCGGCCAGTTTTTCTTTTGTTGGTTCGGTTCTTCAGCTCCTTGTAGTAGTTTCGAGCGAGCCGGACCAGCTTAGTTTGTTCTTCTTCTTCATCTTCTGAGTCTGAGTCAGACTCGTGTTCAGGTTCATTTTTCTTCTTTGATGTCTTTAGATTTTTACCTGCAATGAAAGCAATACCTTTTTCGACCGAATTGGTGTTAGTCTGTTCGTGCAGTTCAAGTTCAGAAAATAATTCATCTAGTTTTATTTTAGAGAGATCCCTGGATACCTTGTATGCATCTACCATAGATGCCCACAAGGTATTTCTTGGGAATGCGTTTAGAGCATACCTTATTAGGTCACGGTTTTCTACCTTATGACCTATTGCGTGTAGACCGTTCATTACCTCTTGGATTCGTGCGTGGAGCTGGGCTGCTATTTCGTTGTCGGCCATCTTTAAGGTGTATATTTTGTTTAGTAGCAGATCCCTTTTGCTGATCCTGGTGTCTGAAGTCCCTTCGTGCAGCTCGATCAGTTTTGTCCATAGCTCTCTTGCACTGTTGAAGGGGCCCACTCGGTTCAGCTCTTCCTTTGTCAGCCCGCATTGTAGGGTTTGCGTTGCTTTTGCGTCGGCTTCTATTTTCCGCTTTAGAGTGTTGTCCCACTCCGAGTAGTTTTGTGGAAGTCCTTCCGCATTTCGGGAGATCTCCAGACTGGACTGGATAATGATCCACATTTCCACCTGAGTTTTCAGGTGGACCTCCATGCGACTTTTCCTATAGGAAAAGTCTTCTCCACTGAAGAGTGGAGGTCTAGCAGTGCTGAATCCCTCTTGCATAGACATTTGTTCTGTAACAGAAAACTTTACAAAAAAAATTGTCCCAAGACTTGGTCTTGGATTACCAGTGCGGGATTAAGAAATTAAAAATATCGAGAGGTGTTGCACCAATCTTGATTAACACGAAAATCGAACGAAAAAAAGGAAAAGAATATTAGAAAAGAATTCGAAAATCCGAAAAAAAATTTTCAAACTGGTGGTTGCACCAAGTTTGAATAACCCCGCTCTGATACCACTTGTTGGATCGAGGAGCCCGATAGAGGGGGGGTGAATATCGGGAAACTTTCGGATTAGAATAAGAGTAGGTACGCAGCGGAAATTAAAAACAAGAAACACAGCACAAGGACACAGAGGTTTTTACTTAGTTCGGAGCCTGTGTCGACTCCTACTCCAAGGCCCACGGTCGTTGACCGTTTACTATGGGCAATTCTATATTTGCGCAAAATCGGTTACAAATAATTTCAATTACAAAAGAGATTGCAATGAATTAATAATAAAATACTAAGTTCTTCGTTACCGACGTCCGGAGTGTATCGAATCTTTTTGGGGCAGCGGGACGTCGTCGGCTCGAGGTGAGGCGTTCCCGGAGCAAGGCAAGAGCGTAGAAGAACTTTGAAGCGTTGGAGCGAAGTTGATGTGAAGCTTGGGGTCGAGGGGTGCTATTTATAGCACCCAGGGGCGCCCTGGTCGTCGAGGGCGCCCTGCCACGTGTCACCCAATCCGTGCTTCGCTCGGTCAAGCCTTATCGCACCGGAATAGGGATGAGGTTTGACCTCTGGGGCGCCCTGGTCGCAGAGGGCGCCTTGGTTGACTTTTTCCGCGCAGAAGACTCGGCTGTGGATAAAGCTGAGGCTTCGCAGAGAGAGCTGGAGGCGCCTTGGCTGCTGAAGGCGCCTTCACTGACGAAGGCGCCTTCATTGCTGAGGGCGCCTTGCCCAGTAAGCAGCTGAAGCCTATTTTACTTCGCTTGGTTCTGGTTCACCTTGAGGGCGCCCTGGACACTCAGGGCGCCTTGCTCAGCTGTTGCCTCACTCCTTTGAGGCTCTCTGAGTTGCAGACACACGTTCCTTCGGTCCTGCATCAAGGGTTAGTCCAAAACACAACAAAACAATTAATAATTATTTTATACAGCCTTAGCTGTCTTGGTTCTGACTTTGGTCTCCAAAATGGAGCCCTAGGTCGAACCGACGCCTACTGTTCCCTCGACGGGGAACGCGTCCTCACCTACTCCTCTCGGGAGAGTTTACCTGATGCCAACCGCTCCTTTGGTTGGACTTTTGCCTGACGGTCCTTTGTCAGGTCTTGTGAACTGGCAGTCCTTCGCCAGTTGCCTAGCAGTCCTTCGCTAGGGCTTTCTGGCAGTCCTTCGCCAGTGCTTAGCAGTCCTTCGCTAGGGCTTTTGGTGCTGGCAGTCCTTCGCCAGTGCCTAGTAGTCCTTCGCTAGGACTTTTGCTGCACACTAGATTAACTTGTTAGAAAACAAGAAAGACTTAACTTTTGACCTATGTTGCCATTATCAAAACACAGGTTTGACTTAGGTGCATTTCTGCACCAACAAAGGAGACTAATGGAAGGATGATTGGTGTCAGTGGCGGCGGAACCGTGGAGTGAGACCTTGGGATGAGACTCGCTTAGTGTTAATTTCATTATTTCCTCAAAGATTATAAGATTGAGTTGTTCCATAACTTACTACTTGAGTTGCATGTTAGTTACTACTTGAGTTGCATGCTGGTTCCATATGTTACGATTTAGTCCAAGTATTATGATTGTGAGTCCTATAATCATAGTTAGTAGTAAAAATGCCATTCATGATCTCCTTTACATGTTCTAAGTTCTGGAAACAAGTTTCCAGATGTATCAGTTGACTGCTCAAGGTATCAGTCGATTGCCCTCAGTGAATTTGAGGGAACAGAAAGATTGGTCGAGTGATTTTCAGGTGGAGTCGACTGCACCAATCGACTGGTAATCCCACCAGTCTACTGGTCCAGGGCTAACTTTTGAACAAAAAGATTGGGGGAGTGATTTGGCCTAGGAGTCGACTGACACCAGTCGACTGTATCTATCATCAGTCGACTGGGAGCAAGGTAAAAGAAAAGAAAAAAAAAGAAAGAGAAAAGAAAAGAGAAGAAGAAATTATGACCTCCCAGAATATACAGGTGCCCTAGAAGAGATTTGATCCCAAAGGAATCCTTTCCGAATGTTACGCAATAGATAAACCTCCAAGCCACATGTCAGGCGCCTTCAAGCACTCGGGCACCCCTATTGTAACATGTCAGCATTCGGATAAAATTTTTCGGGGCTATAAATAGGCCCCCAAAGCTCAGTTCCAAAGCAATCATTCACAATAAATGAATTCATTGTAATCTTTTTCTATTTTTCTGAGTTTTTTTGTTGTGTAAGAGGCTTCTCCGCCCGAACGAGTCATTCAGGAGATCTGCACTATATTTGCCTTGGATTAGCAACCATCTTATTTGCAACCAAGTAAATTGTTTAGCCTCTTTCTTTTTCTATATTATTTTATTTTGATGTTATTATTTTTATTTTGAATTAACTTCCATCTTCATTGAAAGAAACAAAAGATTTGGTTTTTATTTTTCAGGGGCAATTCATTTCCCTCTTGCCGACCTACGATCACTTTCATTCTGTGCTTTTGAGTGATTTCTGATCGTTCAAAGTTAAGCTCACCCAAACTCAAAATTTCAACCTTCTCCTCGAGCATTCTTCCTTCCCCGACTTTTCGTCCCTCGAACATCGCACGCGTCCTTCTCCCTCCACTGGTGTAGCTTTTTGTAGCTTTTTGCCCCTTGGATACACCAAGCCAGTCAGCTCCCTTCCCATGCACTCATTCTTGCTCGTCGCGTCTTCCGTTCGACTTCTTGTGCTCCTAAGTTCCACACACTTAGACACAACGCATAAAATCTAACAGGACCTAACCTGACTCAGTTGACCACATCAAAATTATCACGGGGTAATTACAATATCTTCCTTTTTGATATGCATCAATCCGAGTTAAGTTAGGAAAATACAGACAAAAATATTACAAATTAAAAAAAAATACAATTAAACCTCTCTCTTAACTTATAAATTTCCTCCTGTCACATGGAAAAATTGATTAAGGGGAAAATTTAAAAACTCTTTAAGTTATAAGAATAAGAAAAAAAGAAAATATATATATATATATAGATTTAAAATTCTTAAACATGCAAAATTATTTCTTTTGAAAAAAATGAAAAAATCTCACTTAAAAAAAGCTCTTAAATATTTTTAATCAAAAACTAAATTTTTGATAGAAAATTTATATAAAATTATTGTAAGTACCGCAGCTAAGTTTTGATGTGGTCAACCAAGTTAAATTAGGTTCTGTTATGTTTGATCCCTGTGTCAAGTGTGTAGGAGCTTAGGAGTGTAGGAAGTCAAGCAGAAGATGCAGCGGTTGAGAATATGGCACTGGAAGAGAACTGACGGGCTCGGTGCATCAGAGGAACGCGGAGGTCTGTGAAAGAGTACACCAATGGAGCGAGAAGGACACACGCGACGTCAAAGGAACGAGAAACCGGGGGAAAGCGCGCTCAAGGAGACTGCCAGAGGAGGGTTTGGGTGAACCCAACTCTGGAAGGCCATGATCACCCAAGAAGACCCGCTGGGAGACTAGTCAGCAAACTACTGGCCAAAGTCCACTAAGGCACCTGAGTCAACTCGGGAGCCCGTGAATGGGGGCACCCCTATTGACTCGGGCACTCGTGTTCTCAGGCTCCCCAGTCAGTACTGTTGGGACCGATTGACGAGCTAGAGGGGGGTGATTAGCTCCGATTTGCTTGTAGACGATTTGTCGCGGCGGAAGACTTCAAGCAATGCTAACACTTGGATTTTACTTGGTATCCACCCCGGTCGGGTGACTAATCCAAGGATCCACTCTCCTCACACTCTCATGAACTATGAAAGTCTCCTTCTTGAGGTGGAGAAACCTCTTACAAGCTTACAACAAGATACAACAAGGATCTAAGCAAATACAAAAAGAAATCTTACAAGATTTACAATGAATAAACTCTCTTTGCTTTCCTTGCTATCTTCAAGCTTGTGATTGCCTCTAGAACCTTGGAAATGCAGCAGCAATGTCCTCCAAGGTTTCCCTTGAAATGGCAATAACGTTGGAGAAGAAGACGAGAAGAGTTGCGGCCAAAAACTTGCGCGAAAGACCTTATACCCGACGCCTAGGGTTTGGTAATCGATTACCCAATCGATTACCACGTAGGATTTAGCCGTTCAACGGCTAGTTTTCGAACCGTAATCGATTAGCCAATCGATTACGGGTAGGGATGGCAATGGGTCGGGTTCGGGTCGGATTCTATATCCTCTGTACCCATACCCATCGGGTATCGGATATCCATCGGGTATACCCATACCCATTAAAGGATCGGATATCTTGTATACTAATAATTTTTTTTCTTTCTATCCAACTATATCATTGAACAAAAATACATTATAATTAACATTAAAGTTAAAAATATATATATCTATAATTTTAAAAATAAATTAAACATATATATAATATATTTCTAACATTAATACAAATTATTAGTAGGTTTTAGGGAAAAAATCTTTAATGTATATATGTATTTTTTATTTAATCGGGTATTCGGGTCGGATATCGGGTATTGGTAGTCCCTCCATATCCTCCTCCATTCGGGTCGGATGTCGGATTCTCCGTCGGGTTCGGGTGAAATTGCCATCCCTAATTACGGGTGGCCTGAATCGATTACCCAATCGATTCAAAGCCTCACTGTCTTCTCGCGCAAACCTCCGTGATCGATTGCCCCAATCGATCAAGAGACACCTTAATCGATTCTCCAATCGATTAAGAGAAGGTTGAATCGATTACCCAATCGATTCAGCTGCCTTCTGTCCTCTCGCATAAACCTCCCTAATCGATCAACTGATCGATTCACCCAATCGATTACCCAATCGATTGAGTCCAACCTAACTTGTTTCCACAAGTATAGGATCCCCTACCAAGTGTTCGGTCAACCCCGTTGACCAACTTGGATTTCTCCTGCCTAGCTCCCAGCTCGGACTTACCCTGGTTCCCAACCAGATTCGCCTAACCCTCGAGTTAGGTCTAGTCTCTCGGTAGAATTCCACCTTGCCAGCATGCGATCTCCCCGATCCATCTGGACTTGACCTAGTCCCACTAGGTCTTTTCCCATGCCAGCGTACGATCTCCCCGATCTACCTGGACTTCACCTAGTCCCACTAGGTGTGCCTAGTCCCACTAGGTCTTTTCCCATGCCAGCGTACGACCTCCCCGATCCAGCTGGACTTCACCTAGTCCCACTAGGTGTGCTCAGTCAAGCCTCCAGTCAACCTTGACCCACTTGATATCATACGATATTCAAACATCATATGACATTCAAACATCATTATCAAACATCGAAACATACGCCCATACCATAAGCTTACCAAGCTTATCAGACCTAAGCTCACCCAAGCTTAGTCAAACTAGGTCAACCCTGACCTGACCTAACCAAGATTGCACCAACAAATACAAATGCCAAAGAAGCCAAGTTTCATCCAAAACTAGTCGTTCACGATCGTTGTGACGTAGATAACTCTTGAGCCACGTGTCAAGTGTCCCTAAGCACTCGAGCGCCCGTTTAGGGACACGTCAGCTACCGGATAAACTTCATTGGGGCTATAAATAGTCTCCTAGAGCTCAATTAAATCATCAATTCAACTGTACACGAATTCCATTCAAGTTTCTTTTTTGTTTTCTGAGTTCCAAATCTGTAAAGAGGCTTCTCCACCCTAAGGAGTTAATCAAGAGATCGAGCTTCACTTTACCTTATATTAGTAACTTTCCTGGTTGCAAACCAAATAAATTATCTGTGCCTCTAGTTCTTTTGCTTATTGTTTTTAATGACATTATTTTGCTTGTGATCTAATGTATATCTTTGTTTAAGATGAACAAAAGATTGGTTTTATTTTCAAGACTAATTCACCCCCTCTTGTCGACCGCACGATCACCAAAAATTATCTCTTTATCTGAAATTTCTAAAAAGTTATGAGAACATGTCAAATATTAGATCTGATGTATAAAAATTTGAAAAATAAATGCTTAAAAATGAATTTTAACATAACAAATCTTGATAATTTTTTATAAAAGTCAAAATCTAATGGTTAATCCTTAAAAAAATCTAAGTTTTTCAAAAATCATCAACAATGTATTTTTTAAATTACAAATTCAATTTTGATCAAAAGTTCATAAAAATTCATTTAACGGTCAAAAAAATTTAAAAAAATTTCTATGGATAGATATGAATGATGTCTATCACAAAAAATTTTAAATTTACATCAAAAAAGAAATTTTTAATTTTTTAAATGATAAAAAATAAATTAATTTCTAGCATGCTTAAAACAATAACCTAACGATTCAACAGAGATTTAGGAAGCCAAAATAAATTTTTATCTACTGGATTTATCAAAAATTTGGGTGGAATATAATTTCTGAGCTCATTTATAATTTGGTCCATATGATTCTTAATATACCAGTTTAGTATTCCATAAAATTTGTATATTTTGAAATTTGAACATTACTTGAGAATGTAGAGTTCTTTAATTTTTCTATTTATTCCTTTAACTGAACATTTTCATTTTTCAATATATCATATAATCCTAATGGACATGCATTTACTAATTTTCTTTTAAGATCTAAATTTTTAGAATTTAATTGGTATAATGATTTGGATATTAGTTTAATATTACTATATAACTTATCAGGAGGTAAAATGCATTCCTCACTAACCATGAAGTTTGATTCTCCATCATCTGACATAGCTCCCCCTTCATCTATGCTATCTTCTGAGGTTGCTTTGTCGTTTGACTCTTGGTGATTAGCCTTCAGTACTAGTCTGGTGTATTCCTTGATTTCATATTCATCCGATGACAATTTGTCCCATGTTGTCTTGAGGTTCAGATTCTTTGACTTTGTCGCCCCTTTGTCCTTGTTTTTTTTAAACTTTGGGTAATTATCTTTCACGTGTCTTTCATCACAATTGTAGCATCTAATTTTCCTTTTGCTACAAGTTTTTCTCTTGACCTGCATCTCATTAAATTTATTAAATTTAATTTTTTTTTAAAACTTCCTTACCATATACGCTTCTTGATCCTCGTCAAGAGATGACTCTAATTCTGGTTCAACCTTTCTCGTGTTTAGGGCGATATTGTCCTTCCTTCCTTTTCTTCCTGCACATCTAGATTCATGAAGTTCGAAAGTCAAAAAAAGATTTTCTAAGCTGCCTAACTCTAAGTCCTTAGAGATGTAATAAGAGTAAACTAGTGGCGTCCATTCTGGCATTCTTGGACATACATTTAATGCATATCTTTGCGAATCTCAATTTGTTATTGTTTCCCTAAAATTTGTGTCTGGTGGTTAGCTCCTTGATTTTTTAGTGCAGCTGGGTCACTGTTTCTCCTTCTTCCATTCGGTGGTTACTGAGTTGATCTAGAAAAGATCTCGTTTAGCTAGCTTAGCTTCCGAGATTCCTTTGTGGAGCTCCATAAACTTTTTCTAAAGTTCCTTGGCCGAGTCGTAGTGCCGATCCGGTTAACTTCTTGTAGCGGCAAAACACTCAACAAATGGAATTCTGCTTTGTCGTTGGCCACAAAGTCGAGTTGCTCTTTTTTGCTCCCTTGATTCTCCTCCTTTACTTCTCCATTATGATCCTTGTTGGTGCAATCGACCCAAGGTTGATCGGATAGATCATGAGTTTTGATGTGTGCATCAATATGATTAAGTTAGGTTTTCATGGTGATTTGATATGTATGCTTGAATCGTGCAGGACTTTATGAATCACACATGGAGTAACAGAGTGAAGCATCTGAGGGACGAGAGCCAAGGAAGAGGACTTCAAGGGTGAGCCAAGGACTAGACTTCAAAGGCATACGTGAAGGATGGTATGAAGGCAAGTCGCGAGCTTGTGTGCGCATCCGAGGGACGAGAGCCGAAGGAAGAGAACTTTAAGGGGCAAGCCAAGAAAGTAGACTTCAAGGCATACGAGAAGGGTGAACTCCGGTGAGGATGAGAGTGCATTTGTAAGTAGGGCAGTCGACTGATACTACTGAGAGAGCACTGTAGCAGTCAACTAGTATGGACACCAGTCAACTCATCTTTCTGTAAGGTCGAACAACCGAGAGCAGTCGACTGGCCTCCAGAGCAGTCGACTGGTCTGTTCGAATTAGAGTCGTTGAGCTAGCTGTTGGCAGAGACATCAGTCGACTGGCCCTGGGGGTAGTCGACTGATGTTGGGGTTGGGCTATTTGTTTAACAACTCTCTCCACTATTTAAATGGGAGCTTGAGACTTTGGAAGGGTTAGCTCTTCATTGTAAGATCTTTTCTCTAGAGCTCAAGTGCTCAAGCTCCAAGTGCTCATCTTCCTCCCAAAACCCTAGCTTCATCTTGTAAGAAGGAAGAAGGATTGTGAGAGGTTGTTCTCCACCGAGAAAGAGAAAGGCTTAGCTGGAGATTGCCAGGGCGTGATCCACCGAAGGATCAAAGGATCGTCCACCTCAAGGACACGTCGTGAGTAGGAGTAAGAAATCTCCGAACCACGTAAACCGGTAACGTGTTAGCATTGTTTGTATTTGTTAGATTAAGTTTCCTCTTGTGCTAACGTTGTAGGAAGAATTCGAATTCGGGATGACCAAGCTATTCACCCCCCTCTAGTCGTGCCATCGGTCTCAACAAGTGATATCAGAGCGCAAGGACGCCTTCAACGGACTAACCACCGAGAAGAGCAAAATCATTGAAATGGCCGGCTCGCACATCCAACTGCCAAAATTCGAGGGAGAATTCTCGTGGTGGAAGAAGAGAATGGAGGTATTCTTCAATATTGATTTTGATATAATGCTAATTATGACAAATGGTTTTGAAGTGTCTAGGGAACAAGAGAATAAGTTACTTGATGAAATAAGATGGAGCAAGAAGCAAAGAGATGACCATCTAGCAAATTTCAAAGTCTTGCATCATCTACTAAGCGTGCTCCCCCAACAAGAAGTCACAAGTATTGGGAACTACTCAAGTGTCAAAGACTTGTGGGATAAGCTAATAGAGCTTCATGAGGGCACTTCGGAGGCAAAAATGGCCAAGAGAGATCTTCTTCGATCTCAACTCAACAATATCAAACTTGATAAAGAGGAGAAGGTATCAAATTTACATGCTAGATTTAAGGAAATACTTAATGGACTAACAAGTGTAGGAGAACAACTATCAAACCGAGACATCTTGATGAAAGTCATCAATGCATTCCCAAGAACATCAAATTGGAGTTGGTGGACTCGTACTACATATCCAAGGATCTAGAGAAAACATCTCTAAGGGAATTCTTCTCAACCATGGAGCTTCATGAAACTCGAGTTGGAGGAACAATTGAAGAAGTATACAAGCCAAAGAGTATAGCCCTTGTGACAAACAAGGAAAATGGTAAAAAGAAGAAGGCTTCCTCATCCGATTCCGAGGAATCAAGTGCATCGATGGATAGTGATGCGGAAGCCTATATAGTAAGAAAAATGAAAAAAGTATTTAAAAATTTTTCTACTAACAAATCTCATGGTAGGAAAGGCTTAAGGAGCAAAAGTAGAACAAGAAAGATTATTTACTACAATTGTCAAGGAGAAGGATATATGAGAGATGAATGCCCCCTCTTGAAGAAGAAGGAAGGAAAGAAGAAATGAAGAAACCAAAAGAGAAGGGGAAGAATGTGCAAAATTTGAAGGCTACATGGGATGATTCATCCTCATTGGAGGAAGAGGAACATCACGTATCCCATTTCACACTAATGGGAATTGACAACATTGCTTCCACGTCATCTGAATTTGAAGAAGAAAAGAGCTCAAGTGAAGATGAAGGGAGCTCAAGTGAAGGGGGAGGCTCAACTTTGGAATCGGGCGTCTCAGGAGGTATACAATTTACTCACTTCTACTCTTGTAAAAATAATTTCTAGCACTAATGATGATTTGTTTAAGGCTAGAAAGAAGATTAAGGATTTGAAAAATGAAATTTGCATGCTAAAAGAAAAATTAGAATTCATGAAAATTAAGGATAATGTGCATGTTTCTTCTTCTATTTCAAATGATTCATGCTTAGAAGAAGAAAATAAGGAATTAAGGGAAAATATAGATAGTCTTACCAAAGCCCTTAGAAAATTTGAAATAGGCTCAAAGACACTAGATATGATCATTGAGAGCCAAAGGGCAAGTTTTAAGAAAGAGAGATTATGTTTTGGGAAGTCTAGCAATGAAAAAAATCTATCATTGCCTACTTGCTAGAAGACAAGCAAAAACCAAAACTCTATGTAAGAAATGGATCTCCAAGGAGTACTTAGTCAACCCAATTAGGAAACACTTCTATTGGGTGCCAAAGTCAATTCTCAAGGATTAGAGGATTTGAGTGGAGTCAACCATGTTGTTAAAATTTTAAATTTTTGAAATTTGGTTGACATGAGACATTAAGGGGGAGTATTTTAGCCCAAGTAGAAATTCTTAATAAAATGGGCTAAATAGGATGTACCTTTAATACATCTCATATTGCTTATATTTATGATTGCATTTAGACATATGAGATGTTAGGATGATACAAATAATTCACTTATGCTTGTGGCATTTTGATGAGTTATTTGGATGTATCACATCAATGATAATAGACCAACTATGGGAAAAATAAATGTTTAATTGATGGACATCTTACCTATAGATCATAGTTGGACATTTCAAATTATTTGAAAATATTTCTGTATTTTATTTGCTATGACATAGGTTTGGAAAACACATGGTTTCAAAACTAGGACGTAAGTTTGATACAAAGTTGGTTGTTTTTAAAGAATTTGAGTTTTGGTCAAAAAGTCAAACATATTTGGATTTTTCATGGAAATATATTTTTCTCTATTAGAAAACATCACAAGAAATATATTTGCAAATTTAAAAACTTTTTCAAATATAATGAATTTTTTTATGCATTTCTGAATTTCAGCTCAAAGGCTGAAATTTTCAATCTTATATGTATCAGTTGACTGGTCCTTGGGGTAGACGATTGAACATTTTGTGACTTGACAATTCGCTGAGGCCAATCGACTGGTAACTGATTCAGTCGACTGACACTTGTATTTTTTGATTTCTGGAGATTTTCAGAAAATAAAAAGTGTCCCTAACTAATACCAAAGGGTATTATTGCTTAGTGCAATCTCTTTGATGATGTCAAAGGGGGAGAATTGAAAGGTTTAAATTAGTTTTTAACTTAATTCTTTATGTTTATGCCAAAAATTGAAAATCTTGTGATAAGGCATAGGTTAAGGGGGAAGATGCATGTTTATGCTTCTTAGTTTTCTATGCTTTTAAATTTTCAAATACTATCTTTGCACCTAACTTAAGCATATTGTCACACATCAAAAAGGGAGAGATTGTTGGTGCAATCGACCTAAGATTGATCGGATATATCATGGGTTTTGATATGTATCACACATCAAAACCCATGATATGTGTGCTTGAGTCGTGCAGGACTTTGTGAATCACACATGGAGTAACGGAGTGAAGTATCTGAGGGACGGTAGCTAAGGAAGAGGACTTCAAGGGCGAGCCGAGGAAGTAGACTTCAAAGGCATACGCGAAGGATGACATGGAGGCAAGCCGCGGGCTTGTGTGCACATCCGAGGAACGAGAGCCAAAGGAAGAAAACTTTAAGGGGCAAGCCAAGGAAGTGGACTTCAAGGCATACGAGAAGGGTGAACTCCGGTGAGGATAAGAGTGCATTTGTAAGTAGGGCAGTCGATTGATACTATTGAGAGAGCACTGTAGCAGTCGACTGGTATGGACATCAGTCGACTCATCTTTCTGTAAGGTTGAACAACCGAGAGCAGTCGACTGGTATGGACATCAGTCGACTCTGTTGGGAACGAGATGGCTATAGGGGGGGTGAATATAGCCAGACACCCACAAGTTGCACTTTGAAGTTTTCTGCGTGATCAGAGTAGCAGCGGAAGAAAATGCAGAACAAAGACAAAGCAGAGAAGGAATCACAAACCAAACAAACGCTAAGACGAAGATGTACAAGGTTCGGGGATAACTTGCCCCTACTCCTTGGCGTGCCCGTAAGGTGGGCGATCCCTTGATCATCGGCAGATCAAGCCCCGGTGAACTCCGGATAGTAGCAGCCTCCTTCTCGGTGGAGAAACCTCTCCACAAGTGATCTCAAGAAGATACAAGTTAAGCACAGAGACACTCGAGAAGACAAGCTCACAAAGATGTAACAAGATCGCTCAAGCACAAAGCCACAGAGAGCACGAACACAGCCTAGCCAAACTTCCCAAGTTTCTGTCTTGTTCGCCTCGGCTCCTCTGCTTCCAGCTTCGTCACTTAAGCTCTGCTCACCATCACAAGCTTTATCAGCATCCACTGAGCCAGCCTGAACCCACTGACCTCCCTGAGCACTCAGTCCACTGAAGACCTCCTCTCCAGCTGAGCCTCCGTCAGTCGCTAGCTGCGTCAGTTGCCCGTTGAAACCTGAGAATGAGAAACAGCCAAACCTGCTCAACGGAAAGCCTCCCATTGACCCTCCTTGAGTGTTTGAATCACCTGCTATCACCTGCACACTCCAACAGAGGCTTAGCAATGCATATCAAAAAGAAATCAATAAGTAGCAGAGAATCGGCAGTGAAAACAGACGCGATCAGAGCTTCTGAACGCTTATTTGAATTAAAGTTCTGCCCCTGATCGGTCCCCAGACCGATCAGGGAGGAGCCTGATCGGTCACCAGACCGATCCAGAAGTCTTCTGCATACTCCTGATCGGTCCCCAGACCAATCAGGCTCCAGCCTGATCGATCACCAGACCAATCAGGCTTGAGTGAACAGTGATTCTTTAATCAAATCCTAAGTCTCTGATCGGTCACCGGACCGTTCTAGACCTGATTAGCAAGGCAACTCAACTCACTGTTCGCTCCCTGATCGGTCACCAGACCGATCAGGAGTTGTGCAGTGAGTGAAACACACGCTCCCTGATCGGTCACCAGACCGATCAGTCATCGTTGGATCGGTCACCAGACCGATCCATGAAGGAGCAGCGTGCCAACTCCCTGATCGGTCACCAGACCGATCCAGGGACATAGACCTAGCCTTCCAAGCTAGGATTTCATTCACCTTAGCCCTCCAAGCTAAGGATTTTTCAATCTAACTCTCCAAGTTGGGAATTTGCACCTAACCCTCCAAGTTAGGACTTTTCACCTAGCCCTCCAAGCTAGGACTTTTCACCTAGCCCTCCAAGCTAGGACTTTTCACCCAACCCCTCCGAGTTAGACCTTCATCCAACCTAGCCCTCCAAGCTAGGCACCTGACCCTCCAAGCCAGGACTTTTCACCTAATTCTCCAAGTTGGGACTTTTCACCTAACCCTCCAAGTTAGGACTTTTCACCTAGCCCTCCAAGCTAGGACTTTTCACCCAACCCTTCCGAATTAGGACTTTTCCAAACCTAGCCCTCCAAGCTAGGACCTGACCCTCCAAGCCAGGACTTTTTCACCTAATTCTCCAAGATGGGAATTTGCACCTAACCCTCCAAGTTAGGACTTTTCACCTAGCCCTCCAAGCTAGGACTTTTCACCCACCTCTTCCGAATTAGGACTTTTCCAACACCTGGCTTCACTCACCAGGACCCGGCTTCACTCACTGGGATTTCAACCTAGCTTCACAAGCTAGGACCTGGGTTCACTCACCAGGGTTTCATGCCCAGTCCCCGACCAGGACTTTAACCCAAATTCGCTCAACCAAACTTAAATCATTGTCAAACACCAAAACAACAACTGGGCCAGACTGCATCAACAATCTCCCCCTTTTTGTTGTTTGACAACCCGATTTAAGTTTAGGTATCAATCAATTGAAGTCCGTTCAATTCTCATAAGGGAATCATGATCCTCCCCCTATAATAACCATAAACTTAATCAGCCATTTTCTCCCCCTTTGTCAAACATCGAAAAGGGTATGGTTATTAAGTTTGAACATACCTCCCCCTGAAACGCGGGTCTCTCTCCAAACTCAAAATAATCAAAGTGAAGTTTTGAATTGCACATGAAAACATATACAGAATAATATTATGGTCAAACATGTATATGTTTCATATGACAAGTAAGTCAAAAGATGATTTTGGAATTGCATATGAGAGGCATATACCATAAATGTATCATGGCAACAATGTATATGCATCATACGACAACATTTATCGCAGTTCCATCAGACTGATGATCGATACAAATAAATTTCTGATTTATTTATGAACGATCAATTTTCAGAAAAATTTCTATAATTCTGATTCGTTCAAGATCGGACTGCATTAACACTTGGACTTCCATGTGAAGACATATACAAAAGTATATCATGGTCAAATACGTATATGCTTCATAGGATGAGTAAGGAATGCAACTGTATCTGAAAAATAGTCCTGATTGGTCTCCGTGACCAACCAGGTCTGTTGATTACGTGATATATAAGGATATTTGATTAGTCTGGGGAGCGATCAGATTTCAGAAAAATTTCAGAAACTCTGATACGTTCCTCATCAGACTGCATTAACAATTTGCATCCCATAATAGGAGAGAGGACTATATTGATATTCGGTATTTCAAAAAAATTTCTGAAACACGACATTAAGAACAAGAGTCATGATTTGGATTTCTTGACTGAAAATTATCCCTCATCAAGGAGAAAGAGATCAAACGACATGATTCACACAACCCGTTCATATGAATTTCAAAAATTTCAACACGGGCTTGTATTGAATCAGTATAAGATTTGCTCCGAGTATGACTAGGATGATCCAATTATACTTGGTTTGTATCAGATTTGTTTGTAGTATGATCATTAAACTGATACAATTCTATGAAAGGTGATTGGTCTCAGGAGTTTTTGGATCAATTTGGAACGATCTGGGAGTTCCTTGATCAGAATTGATCGATCGCCAGACCGATCAGAGTAAGTCCTGATCGGTCGGTGGACCGATCAGGTATGACACAGACAGGTTTCTGAAACTGAGAAGTTTCAGAAACGGTTATGTTTCAACGCTTGAACACTCTAAACCCTAACACAATCAAATTTAACTCCTAACAGAGTTCCGTTAAACAATACTCATGTTCCTTAACCAAAGAAAACAACATGATTTGCATCTCTTTAACTAACATGTATATTTTCAAATCATGCAATATCTCAAATATAACTTGAGAGTAAAACTCATAAATATAAAGTTTAAAGTGTGATTCTAGAAAACATGGTGAATTTGAAAGTGATCAACATATGATTAAATTTCAGAACATGCCTATATAACATTAGATTTGCATGATACAAACTATGATCAGATTTCATGATACAAACAAAAGTATGATCAATCTTTCAAAAACATGCTTGTATCAAATTTGTATCAAACTATGATCAATTTCTAAATTCTGATCAGTTCAAGGTATGTTTATAACATGTTTGTACCAAGATTCCAAGGTTTGTATACATCCATCATAAAATTCATAATCATGAATAGCACATAGTGTAAATCATGGTATACTTGATCATGTTTACCTCCAACACATTAAGGAAGAACTTAAGCCTAAGATATATCATCATAAGCAATCCATGGTAAAAGCAAGTTATATGTCGATCTAAACCATTCATGCACTATACATAATTTTTCCAACACTTGTAGATTTATTTTGAAACATGGAGATACTATTGTTCATTGCATGAAAATTTCCTTACTACTCAAGTGAAATTCAAGTTTTCCATTGATTTAAATCTAATCATCTAAATTGTCAAAGAAAAACCTTTCTCATGAGTAGTATATGGTCATTCACTAATTTGAGAAAATGATGAGCACATTCCTAACTAGGAATGGCTATATGTTTGGAGCACCAAATATCAACTACCCATATTGATAGATGCTCCCCCTCAAAACAAGCTATATAATTCGAAATATAGAAGTTTTAGGTATCCATATTTTGGGACCTAATGCATCTTCAATGAAGGACTTTGGCACCCATGCCTTAGTCACTTTCTTTTTGACCTTTTGAACCCTAGAATCATTTGATGATCTAAATTGGGTTATAGACATTAGTGACACAAAGGTTGGTTCTTTAGGTCGGTAACCCAAGCCAACCTTGTTGTACATCGCCCTTTGTGAGTTGAGTATCATATCTAATATTTTAGAACTTGTTGAAAACTTCTCAAGAATATTCTTGAGGTTTTCAACTTTGCTCTTCAAATCCTTATTTTCATCCTCAAGGAATTTGTCATGCAAATCATTTATGTCCTCAACCTTAGAGGATTTCAATTCTTTTACTTCCAACCTTAATGCTTTGACTTTGGCCTTAGATTTCTTAAGCATTTTTGTCAAGCACGCTATTGTTCTATAACATTTGTCTAACTCCGGAGAGATTACCTCTTCATCATCCGAAGATGATGAAGGCGCGGTTGAGGAGCTTCTCGATTCGTTATCACTCTCCTCCTTTGAATCTTCTAAGGACACTAGAGCCACATGACAGTGAGTGTTCTCATCCTTCTTCTCCTTTCTTTTGTTACCTGCTACAAAAACAAACCCTTTCTCCTTTGGGCTTTGGTTAGAGATCTCATGTAGTTCCATTTCGCAAAATAGATCTTCTAACTTAACACAAGATAAATCCTTGGACACCTTGTAAGCATCCACCATGGATGACCACAAGGCGTTCCTAGGAAAAGCTTTAAGAATATACCACACTAAGTCTCTGTTTTCTACCTTTTCATCAATGGAGTGGAGACCATTCAATACTTCTTTAAATCGACAATGAAGCGTACTTACAATTTCATTTTCTCCCATTGTCAAGTTCTGGAGTTGGCTGTGAAGGAGATCCTTCTTGGCTGTCCGGGTGTCTTGAGTTCCTTCATGGAGCTCAAGGAGTTTGTTCCACAAGTCTCTGGCAGATGTGAAAGGACCAATCTTGATCAATTGCTCTTTGGTCATCCCACATTGTAAGGTGACCACAGCTTTGGCATTTGCTTCACTCTTTCTTATTTGCTCAGCCGACCAACTTGAGAAATCGAGATCTTTTCCTTCACTATCCTTTGGAAGGGAAAACCCCTCCTTGACAGTGAACCACAAGCTCATGTTGGTTTTGAGATAGAACTCCATTCTTGACCTCCAATATGGAAAATCTGTGCCATCAAAGAATGGAGGTCGGTTTGTGTTGTAGCCTTGTCCTCCAGCCATCATGTTGTAAGCTCTCGGATGTTAAGCCTTGAACAGAGCCCCAAGCTCTGATACCACTTGTTGGGAACGAGATGGCTATAGAGGGGGGGTGAATATAGCCAGAGACACCCACAAGTTGCACTTTGAAGTTTTCTGCGTGATCAGATTAGCAGCGGAAGAAAATGCAGAACAAAGAACAAAGCAGAGAAGGAATCACAAACCAAACAAACGCTAAGACGAATATGTATAAGGTTCGGGGATAACTTGCCCCTACTCCTTGGCGTGCCCGTAAGGTGGGCGATCCCTTGATCGTCGGCAGATCAAGTGTAACGCCCCAAAATTTCCATTTTAAGTCCTTAAAGTCCTTAGAACTTTTTAAAAATGTTTTAGAAATATTCTAGATATTTTTAGGAATTTTTAGAATATTTTTATGGAATTTTCCGAGTCCGTTTAGTATTTTTAAAAACGGAAAAACTTTAAAGGGCAGCAGGGGGGTTCGAACTCGTGACCACAGGAGGAGCAAGCCCTTAAGGGCGCGCAAGTGACCGGCTGGGCTAGGGTATCAAGCACAACAAAAGGTGGAGAGAAATAATTTTATAGAGTAGTTACGTTTTTTCATGAAGAGGTATTTAAACCCCGCTTAAGTCGCGTGAAACCCTTGGAGGAGAATTTTCGGCTGCGTGCGAGAAGGGGGCGAGGGAGGGGCGGCGAAAACAAAAAGGAACCTAGGTTTTCTTTCCTCCTCTCCTCTCCTAAGGGGCGCCGGCTAAGGGAATCTCAAGGGGGTCGGAGCGTTTCGTTCGTCTCGACGAGAAGAACACGTAGGCGCGGACGGTTCGTAGAGATCTCAAGTTTCACCCGAGCCCTAGTCGTCTAATTTCGGTTGTAAGTCCAAGAAATCAAAGTAAGTACTGCTCACCTGCAGTAAGAGGCGGTTTTCCGCAAGAATTTTCCCTTAAAAGTTTTAAAAGAGATATTTCCTTTTTGTTTAAGATTTTGCATGTGATCTTAGTTCGTTATATGTTATATATATTTGATAGAGTATCCTATGTGAGTTTAGGGTCTAAGAAATCTATAAGAAAAGAAAAGAAAGATAAAGAAAAAGAAAAGAGAAGGCCAAGGCCTTACGAAATCCCCAAAAGTCAAGACTTAGGGATTTGGGCACACAAGGTGTTCGATAAAATGCCAAGGCATTTAAAGATAAGAAAGAAAAGAAAGAAAAGCTATTTTATTTTCTAAGGCCAGTACCCGGCGTCCAAGGGCGTCGTTAAAGAAATTCAGGTGTCCAATTCCAAGGTCTTGGCCCTGGTAGACCAAGGTCTGCTCTATTAGGATTGGCGGCTCGCTACCCCAACCTTTTAGGGAACGCGCATAAGATGGTACTTACGTCTTAAGTGGATCCAAGTGAGTATTATTTTCAAGTATATGCTTTAGCAAAGTTTTTCTAAAGTTTAAGGAAGTTTTCTAAAAGTTAAAGAAAGATTTAAAGTTAAAGAATTGCTAAAGTTTCAAGTTAAGTCAAGAAAAAGTGAGTCTTACAAGAAAAAGTGAGTTAAGACTTATTAATGCTTGAGTATACATGTTTTGAGTTATACATGTTTTAGTGTTTCTTTTAAGCATAAAAGTATCTCATGTGATTTCACATTGTTTAAAAAGCATGCTTGCATATTTCGAGATTTTGTGAGCTAGATAGTACTTGCTAAACTTTATGCTTAATAGTTGCATTCCTCTTACTGTAGGCAAAGGTAAAGGCAAGCAATTCTGAAGGAAGGCGACGAGGCGGTGCTGAGCGACGTGTGTGTGGTGGCTGACCTTGGAGAGGTCCTTGGGACGAGACAGTTTAGCTTATTTGAAATGCAATGTTTAAGGTTTCCGAATTCCAAGTTATTGTGTTATGGAGTTTATTAAACATTTATGCTTCGGATAGTTTTACATGCTCAATTTTGTAGAATGAAGATTCCATGTCATTTCAATTAGTATGCATACTTTTGTGAATGCACTAGATGAGCAAGGGCATGAGTAGTTTAGCACGTTGATACATTGAATTTTAGACTTATTCTTGAGCTTATTATTCCCTTTTGGACTAAGTCCTAATTGTGCTTAAAATGCTTGTAAATTCGGTAGAAAAGTAAGATTTACATTCTATCTATTTGATGCATGTGCCAAGATGTTGTTAGTCTCCTTTTGAATTAAGCTTTTATTGCTTTAAATATGCTTAGAAAAGTTGCATTCATATTCCATAATGCTTTAGCAATATTATAGAGCCTTGTGTGATGAGTTTAAATGCATGACTATTAAAGTTAGAATATCATTCTTAGATAGATTTAAATACAAAAAAAAAGTTAGAAAGTTCCGCATTTTTAGTCGTGCATTAGAGTCAAGAAGTAGACAAGTAACGGTCCGTCTAAGGTAGAGAAGGCGGATCGCTACATCAAGCCCCGGTGAACTCCGGATAGTAGCAACCTCCATCTCGGTGGAGAAACCTCTCCACAAGTGATCTCAAGAAGATACAAGTTAAGCACAGAGACACTCAAGAAGACAAGCTCACAAAGATGTAACAAGATCGGTCAAGCACAAAGCCACAGAGAGCACGAACACAGCCCAGCCAAACTTCCCAAGTTTCTGTCTTGTTCGCCTCGACTCCTCTGCTTCCAGCTTCATCACTTAAGCTCTGCTCACCATCACAAGCTTCATCAGCATCCACTGAGCCAGCCTGAATCCACTGACCTCCCTGAGCACTCAGTCCACTGAAGACCTCCTCTCCAGCTGAGCCTCCGTCAATCGCCAGCTGCGTCAGTTGCCCGTTGAAACCTGAGAATGAGAAACAGCCAAACCTGCTCAACGGAAAGCCTCCCATTGACCCTCCTTGAGTGTTTGAATCACCTGCTATCACCTGCACTGTAACGACCCGACCCCTTGGCCCCTTGGGCGACCCACTTGGCGGCCCAACTGGCGGTCCCTTGGGCGGCCAAATCCCATTTGGCGGCCCCTTTGGCGACCTCTTGGGCGGTCGTTACTCACAAGTACTTCCCACCCCTGGCCAGTGGATTTTTGCCTTTCTCAGGATTCGAACTCTAGACCTCCAGGATAAGTACTAGAGTTTATGAATCCTGATACCAATTGAGCTGTAGCTCAATTGGTATCAGGATTCATAAACTCTAGTACTTATCCTGGAGGTCTAGAGTTCGAATCCTGAGAAAGGCAAAAATCCACTGGCCAGGGGTGGGAAGTACTTGTGAGTAACGACCGCCCAAGAGGTCGCCAAAGGGGCCGCCAAATGGGATTTGGCCGCCCAAGGGACCGCCAGTTGGGCCGCCAAGTGGGTCGCCCAAGGGGCCAAGGGGTCGGGTCGTTACAATAAAAAGGCGCCTTTTTATGTAGCGGCCCCGCCTCTATGGTCCCCGCAGGCAACCCTTTAGGCCGGCGACCCTACGGTCTTCCCACCCCTGGCAGTGGGTTTTTGCCTTCTCCAGGATTCGAACCCTTGACCTCCAGGACAAGTACAATAGTTCCTGAATCCTGGTACCAAGTGAGCTATAGCTCAATTGGTATCAGGATTCATAAACTCTAGTACTTATCCTGGAGGTCTAGAGTTCGAATCCTGAGGAAGGCAAAAATCCACTGGCCAGGGGTGGGAAGTACTTGTGAGTAACGGCACGGCCAATGGTCGTCGGTTGACGACATAAGGGGTCGCCAAATGGGCCGCCAGTTGGGCCGCCCAAGGGACCGCCAGTTGGGCCGCCAAGTGGGCCGCCAATTGGGTCGCCCAAGGGGCCGAGGGGCCGGGTCGTTACAATAAATATTGTAACGACCCGGCCCCTCGGCCCCTTGGGCGGCCCAACTGGCGGCCCACTTGGCGGCCCAACTGGCGGTCCCATGGGCGGCCCAACTGGCGGCCCATTTGGCGACCCCTTATGTCGTCAACCGACGACCATTGGCCGTGCCGTTACTCACAAGTACTTCCCACCCCTGGCCAGTGGATTTTTGCCTTCCTCAGGATTCGAACTCTAAACCTCCAGGATAAGTACTAGAGTTTATGAATC
Source organism: Boesenbergia rotunda (assembly GCA_024364735.1). Taxonomy (NCBI): domain Eukaryota; kingdom Viridiplantae; phylum Streptophyta; class Magnoliopsida; order Zingiberales; family Zingiberaceae; genus Boesenbergia; species Boesenbergia rotunda. The sequence goes on along the minus strand of JAGFNQ010002305.1, from coordinate 253,316 downwards.
CTGATACCAATTGAGCTGTAGCTCAATTGGTATCAGGATTCATAAACTCTAGTACTTATCCTGGAGGTTTAGAGTTCGAATCCTGAGGAAGGCAAAAATCCACTGGCCAGGGGTGGGAAGTACTTGTGAGTAACGGCACGGCCAATGGTCGTCGGTTGACGACATAAGGGGTCGCCAAATGGGCCGCCAGTTGGGCCGCCCATGGGACCGCCAGTTGGGCCGCCAAGTGGGCCGCCAGTTGGGCCGCCCAAGGGGCCGAGGGGCCGGGTCGTTACAATAAAAAGGCGCCTTTTTATGTAGCGGCCCCGCCTCTATGGTCCCCGCAGGCAACCCTCTAGGCCGGCAACCCTACGGTCTTCCCACTCCTGGCAGTGGGTTTTTGCCTTCCCCAGGATTCGAACTCTAGACCTCCAGGCTAAGTACTAAAGTTCCTGAATCCTGGTACCAATTGAGCTACAGCTCAATTGGTACCAGGATTCAGGAACTTTAGTACTTAGCCTGGAGGTCTAGAGTTCGAATCCTGGGGAAGGCAAAAACCCACTGCCAGGAGTGGGAAGACCGTAGGGTTGCCGGCCTAGAGGGTTGCCTGCGGGGACCATAGAGGCGGGGCCGCTACATAAAAAGGCACCTTTTTATTGTAACGACCCGGCCCCTCGGCCCCTTGGGCGGCCCAACTGGCGGCCCACTTGGCGGCCCAACTGGCGGTCCCATGGGCGGCCCAACTGGCGGCCCATTTGGCGACCCCTTATGTCGTCAACCGACGACCATTGGCCGTGCCGTTACTCACAAGTACTTCCCACCCCTCGCCAGTGGATTTTTGCCTTCCTCAGGATTCGAACTCTAAACCTCCAGGATAAGTACTAGAGTTTATGAATCCTGATACCAATTGAGCTGCAGCTCAATTGGTATCAGGATTCATAAACTCTAGTACTTATCCTGGAGGTTTAGAGTTCGAATCCTGAGGAAGGCAAAAATCCACTGGCGAGGGGTGGGAAGTACTTGTGAGTAACGGCACGGCCAATGGTCGTCGGTTGACGACATAAGGGGTCGCCAAATGGGCCGCCAGTTGGGCCGCCCATGGGACCGCCAGTTGGGCCGCCAAGTGGGCCGCCAGTTGGGCCGCCCAAGGGGCCGAGGGGCCGGGTCGTTACAATACCTGCACACTCCAATAGAGGCTTAGCAATGCATATCAAAAAGAAATCAACAAGTAGCAGAGAATCGACAGTGAAAACAGACGCGATCAGAGCTTCTGACAGCTTATTTGAATTAAAGTTCTGCCCCTGATCGGTCCCCAGACCGATCAGGGAGGAGCCTGATCGGTCACCAGACCGATCCAGAAGTCTTCTGCATACTCCTGATCGGTCCCCAGACCAATCAGGCTCCTGCCTGATCGGTCACCAGACCAATCAGGCTTGAGTGAACAGTGATTCTTTAATCAAATCCTAAGTCTCTGATCGGTCACCGGACCGTTCTAGACCTGATTAGCAAGGAAACTCAACTCACTGTTCGCTCCCTGATCGGTCACCAGACCGATCAGGAGTTGTGCAGTGAGTGAAACACACGCTCCCTGATCGGTCACCAGACCGATCAGTCATCGTTGGATCGGTCACCAGACCAATCCATGAAGGAGCAGCGTGCCAACTCCCTGATCGGTCATCAGACCGATCCAAGGACGTAGACCTAGCCTTCCAAGCTAGGATTTCATTCACCTTAGACCTCCAAGCTAAGGATTTTTCAATCTAACTCTCCAAGTTGGGAATTTGCACCTAACCCTCCAAGTTAGGACTTTTCACCTAGCCCTCCAAGCTAGGACTTTTCACCCACCTCTTCCGAATTAGGACTTTTCCAACACCTGGCTTCACTCACCAGGACCCGGCTTCACTCACCGGGATTTCAACCTAGCTTCACAAGCTAGGACCTAGGTTCACTCACCAGGGTTTCATGCCCAGTCCCCGACCAGGACTTTAACCCAAATTCGCTCAACTAAATTTAAATCATTGTCAAATACCAAAACAACAACCGGGCCAGACTGCATCAACAGACTCATCTTTCTGTAAGGTTGAACAGCCGAGAGCAGTCGACTGTCCTCCAGAGCAATCGACTGGTCTGTTCGAATTAGAGTCGTTGAGCTAACCGCTGGCTGAGGGGGGCCAGTCGACTGATGTCGGGGTTGGGCTGTTTGTTTAACAATTCTCTCCACTATTTAAATGGGAGCTTGAGATTTTTGAGAGGTTAGCTCTTCATTGTAAGATCTTTTCTCTAGTGCTCAAGCTCCAAGTGCTCATCTTTCTCCCAAAACCCTAGCTTCATCTTGTAAGGGGGAAGAAGGATTGCGAGCGGTTGTTCTCCACCGAGAAGGAGAAAGACTTAGCCGGAGATTGCCGGGGCGTGATCCACCGAAGGATCAAGGGATCGTCCACCTCAAGGGCACGCCGTGGAGTAGGAGTAAGAAATCTTTGTACCACGTAAACCGGTAACGTGTTAGCATTGTTTGTATTTGTTAGATTAAGTTTCCGCTTGGGCTAACGTTGTAGGAAGAATTCGAATTCGGGGTGACCGAGCTATTATCCCCCTCTAGCCGTGCCATCGGTCTCAACAATCCTTAGGTGTTTTAAATCATATTTTATTGTTAGTAAAATATTAAAGTCAGTTTTGAAATATGCCTCCATTTTACGCTTCCAAAGCGCGAACTTCCCCTCAAACTTTGGCGGGTGAATGCTCAATCCGACCATTTGTTTGTTGCTTCAAGTGGTGATTAGTTATTCTAGAACGATCTTGCTCTATACTAATTACAGGATCGTCTTGGGCTGGCTAGAGGGGATGAATAATCCTGAAAAATAAAATCTAATTCTCTTTCTTTCTATACTAGTAAAGACACAATATTAATTAACAGAAATAACAAACATAAAATAAAAGTAAGAGGAGACTCCGAGTTTATTGGGCTTGTAACTTAAGTAGTTGTTAATCCAAGACGATGAACGCTCACTAAAATTTCTTCTTTGACGAAGGCGGAGAAGTCTCTTACACTCGTTGAAAACACACAAAAGAATTAGAAAGAAGTATAGAGTTTGTTGTTTAACTCTGAGCTAAAGGACTCTATTCATAGAGTCTGGAAAAGCTTATTCATTGCTAACGTGGTGCATCTCGGGCGCCTTGTCTTCAATGAGGGACGTCTGAGTTGGGTCAACTCTTATTCGCATCGCAACGGTCGTGAAGACAACTTTTTTTAGATGAGCCACGATAGGTCGGGGGTCCGTATCAGCTCCCAAGCGCCCGGAACTCCGAGCGCCCTAGACAGACTCGGGCACCCCGAACCATCCTAGGAGCCCAAGACCAACCCAGGTGCTCTGGACCATCCCGGGAGCTCGAGACCAACTCGGGCCCTCCGGATCAGTCCAGATGCTCTGGATCAGTCCGGATGCTCCGGATCAATCCGGGCGCCCTAGTTCTGGTCAACTTTCAGTTGACCAAGCTTCTGCACTTTTGTGTGATTTCTGATCATCAGAAGTTGAGCTCATCCAAACTCAAACTTTTGACCTTTTCCTCGAGCAGTCTTTCTTCCCTGGCTTCTCATCCCTTGGACGTCGCACGCGTCCTTTGCTCCACCGATATACTCTTCCGCACATTTTCATCTCTTGGATGCACCGAGCCTATTGACTCCTTTCCCGTGCACTTCTTCTCCCTCGTCGCGTCTTCCGCTCGACTTCTTGTGCATCTAAGTTCCTGAACACTTAGACACAAAGTATCAAAACCTAACAGAGCCTAACTTGATTCAATTGATCACATCAAAACTATTTCGGAAAAGAGAAAATACCTACAGATTCTTTAATTTGCTTCTTTTTCTCTTGAATTTCTTGTGCCTATGGTTGAGCTCAAATTTGGCGTTGGTGAAAACGGAGACAGCTGTGTGAACGAGGAACGAACTTGCTGTGGCTCTGTATTGTTAACGTTGGAACATGTATTTTGACATCGAAAATCAAAGTTTGAGGGGAGGAAGAAAATTCACAATTTAAAATGTCTGGATGGCATTTGTAAAAGTCAGTGAAAAGTTTGGATTGAACAAACAAACTTTTCCCATAATTCTTTTTTTAAAATTTTATTTATTTATTTGTTTTATTTTTTTTTATTAAACTACGTAAGCAAGTTCAAATCCATTATTTTCCAGCCAATTTTCACCAGTTCGTCACTGATAATTTGGTGCAGTTAGGTAGAGAGATTTACTTCGTGGCACATTCGGTTGAACTAAATCTTTGATATCCAAAAGTTTTAGATGGATGCAGTTGGATGCTTGAAAGGAATCATACTATGCGTGCCACCGTGAATTAACTCTCGTCTTCTTCGTTCTTCTCTCCGTTCACCATTCATGGAGTCGCCGTCGAACACACCGCAGGACCCCCGCCGCTGGAAATACCACATTCAGACCAAGTGTTTGTCCTACGAGCTTCCCACCAGCTACTGCACGTGGCAGCTTTGCCGCTCCAATGGCGTTTGCAGCACTAGTTCCAGGTCCGTCCTGAAGAATGTGAGCTGCGAGGCGCTTCCTGGCGAGCTCACAGCGGTGGTCGGCCCGAGCGGATCCGGGAAGACATCGCTGCTCGCCGTGCTTGCTGGCTTGATTCACCCCAGCAGAGTCTCCGGCCAGGTACTCGTCGACGGCCGGCCGATGGAGGTCTCCCGGTTTAGCAGAGTCTCCGGCTACGTCGCGCAGGAGGACACCCTCTTCCCGCTGCTTACCGTCGAGGAGACGCTGGCGTACAGTGCCCGGCTGAGGCTGAGGGCGACCACCAGCGAGGCGGCGGCGCACGTGCAGGAGCTGATCAAGGAACTGGGGCTGGACCACGTGGCCGGTGCGAGAGTCAGCGGAGTTTCCGGCGGGGAGCGGCGCAGGGTGTCGATTGGGGCGCAGCTCGTGCACGACCCGGCGGTGCTGTTTCTCGACGAGCCGACCACCGGCCTGGATTCGGCCGCGGCGCTCCACATCGTGAAGCTGCTTCGGTCCATGGCGGTGGTGCAGGGGAAGATGATCGTCGCCACCCTCCATCAGCCGGGATTCCGGATCCTCGAACTCCTCCATCGGATTCTGCTCATCCATGGCGGCTCCGTTCGACATCAGGGGCCGATTTCGTTATTGGAGAGCCGCCTCAAGCATTCTGGCCATTGCATTCCGCCCCATTTCAACGCCCTAGAATTCGCCATGGACGCCCTCGATTTCCTAGATTCCAAACTCACCATTCCTGAATCAAACAGAGCCACCATTAGAATCTCCAATCCCAGCTCCAAAGAAGGCAATTTTCATTACCCCAGTTCCAGATTGGGGGAGATTTCCAGCCTCGCTAGTCGATTCTTCATCAAAATCCTAAACTCGAGCAAAAAAGGAGATCGATTTCACTACCCTAACTCCAGATTAGGGGAAATCTCCATCCTTGCCGGTCGATGCTTCACCAACGCTGCGAGAACCCGCGAACTCTTCGCCGCGAAAGCGCTCCAAACCCTAGCCGCCGGCCTAGTCCTCGGCACAATCTTCATGGACGCGAACGACCCGGAAGCCAAGATCGGATTTTTCGCGTTCACCCTCACCTTCCTGCTCTCCTCAACGAAGGAAGGCCTGCCGATTTTCCTCCGGGAGAGACGGATCCTCGAGATCGAGACGCGGCAGGGAGCCTACCGGGTCTCCTCCTACGTCGCCGCGGACGCCCTCGTGTTCTTCCCCTTCCTGCTCGCTGCGGCGGTCCTCTACGCCGCGCCGGCGTACTGGCTGGTGGGCTTGCGAGAGGAAGCGAGCAACTTCCTTTACTTCGTCGTGGTGGTGTGGCTGGTGATGCTGACGGCGAACTCCTTCGTGGCCTGTTTCGGTGCGCTGGTGCCGAGCTACATCATGGGAAGCTCGGTGGCGGCTGGGGTCATGGGCGCGTTCTTCCTCTTCTCCGGCTACTTCATTAGCAAGGACAGAATTCCCAAGTACTGGATATTCGCGCACTACCTGAGCTTGTTCAAGTACCCCTTCGAGGCGATGCTGTTGAACGAGTACGGTGGGGAGAAGGGGAGGAAGCAGTGCTTGAGCAGGGGTGTGATCCATGGCGGCGACTGCGTATTTGATGGGGGGATGCTGTTGAGGCAGCAGAGCGTGGAGGAATCGCAGAGGTGGAGCCATGTCGGGGTGATGCTTGGTTTTATCGCCGCCTACAGACTGCTCTGCTACCTCATCTTGTGTGTTAGATGTCGCAGGAGAGGAGTTTAATTCAAATGTAAAAACAGAAACTTTTTTTTCCTTCGTTTTTTGTAAGCCCTCCTCCCAGACAACGTGGGACATTTGGGCAATTAAAAAAAAATATATCAAAGAACAGTTTGAAAATAATAATAATAATAATAATAATAATAATAATAATAATAATAATAATAATTTTCTATTTATTAAAAAAATTCAATCGACATTTTGAAAAAAAATCATATTTTATTTTAAGACTCTCCATCTTTTCATCTGATTTCGATAGCGTCATAAATGATAACGTAAACACGGTTGAATCAATTCGACTTTGAGTTTTGATTAAGAGAAATCAAGTAAATCTAGGAAAGATAGAATACTTATTAAGAAAATTTTAACTGTAGATTAAGCAAGGCAATGAAAAAGTTTAGAGGAGTTAGGCAGCGAAAAATCTAATTGAGAATTAGACAATAAAAATAATAGTTAGGAATTAGGTATTGAAAGTCTAATGGAAAGTTAATAAGAAAAAAGGGATACGTCAAGGAGAACCGAATACTTGGTTATTAGAAGTTCAATAGAAAATTAACAAGGAAGAAAGTCCAAGAGAATAAATGGCTGATCGGATACTTGGAGAAGAAACTCTGATAAGTCAAGATTTATCAAATTCTAGGCAACAGAAAATCTTGGCAAGTCACAAATAACTCTAGGGCTAGACAAATTTACAAAATCCTAAATTCGGATTTCAAGTTTAGGTTTGGGAATAGATTAGCTCAATTAATTGGCCCAAAGCAATCAATTGAGACAATTGATTGGAGACTCATTTCGGAGAGCATAATAAGATTCGAAATTGATTAGTCAATCGATAATCCTAAGGTCAATCAAAATTGATTGGCCGATTTCGATTAATATACGATATTTTACCAAAAGTCGTATGTAACTTTTCGAATTAATCAAAAGACGTATGCTACTTTGATGTTTACCAAAAGACACAATTTTTTTAGTACTCTTCCCATTTTACCCTTCCATCAAATTTAACTGCATGCAATCACTTTTTCCTTTCCTCACACTCTTATGCACGCAATCTATCTTCTCTTTCTTCTCCTCTCTTCTCATTCCTCACTATTTTTCATGCATTTCTTTCACTTTCCACTTCTCTTTCTTCTCTTTTAGATGAATGCATGCATAATATGGGAAAAATATCAGACCCCACTTAGGCCTCATATTTTTCATATTAGACTCGCGTTGGGCCTGATATTTATCATATCAGGCACAACGTGGGCCTGATATGAAAGTTGTTCGTCGACCAGTTCGGGCTACGGAAGATCTCCGACTAGCTTCATCCAATGGCAGATCAATCCACCGATGCTATGTTTGCATTATTCTTGAAGTTTTCTACTTTTTAATTTTGACTCGAGTTTGTTTTCGAAAACAAATTTTAAAAATTAAAAGAAAAATAAAATGAAATAAAATTTTATCATCAAATGGTTAAAATTAATTGAAACTTATGTGCTTCTCAGATTTAGATTTGAATATTAATATTTAAATTAATTAAAATATTTTTCATTAAATTAAAACTAAAAGATCATATCAGGTACATGTTGGGCCTGATATGGAACCATATCAGGCCCAACGTGAGCCTGATATAATTCATATCAAGCCCAATGGGCCCAATATAAGATTTCTATTCTCGATTCTTTGTTATTACATTTTAATAACTTGGAGAAGTCCAAATAAACAATGGATAACATATTTGAACTCCTTATAACCTCAGAAATCCACTAGAACTCAAATTAGTGAAATCAGTGGATTTTAGTCAAAACTCATTGATTGACCTAGAGAGCTCTGATTGCAAAATTTTTAGCTCCCGTGGATTTCTGTGGTTACAAGGAGTTCAAATATGTTATCTATTGTTTATTTGGACTTCTCCGAGGTGTTAAAATTTAATAACGAAGAATCGAGAAAAAAAGTCAAATATTAGGTCTATTGGGCCTGATATGAATTATATCAGACCCACTTTGGGCCAAATATAAGATCATATCAGGCCCAACATGGGCCTGATATGGAATCCATATTAGGCCCAACGACCCCAAAGTGTGATTTTTTCTCGATTCTCCATTTTTACATTTTAACACATTGGAGTGGTCGAAATAAATAATAAATTACATATTTGAGCTCCTTATAACCTCAGAAATCCACGAAAATTGAAATTTTTACAATTGGAGCTCTCTAGGTCAAATCTGTGGGTTTTTGGTCAAAACCCACTAATTTGACTTAAAGAGCTCCGATTGTAAAATTTTCAGTTTTCGTAGATTTCTAAGGTTAAAAAGAGTTCAAATATGCTATCTATTGTTTATTTAGACTTCTACGAGGTGTTAAAATGTAATAACGAAGAATCGAGAAAAAAGTCTAATATTAGATCCATTGGGCCTGATATGAATTATGTAAGGCCCACATTGGCCCTGATATAAATCAAATCAAGCCCATGTTGGGCCAGATATGGTTCCATATCAGGCCCAACGACCCCAATGTGTGATTTTTTTCTCGATTCTCCGTTATTACATTTTAACACCTTGAAGAGGTCGAAATAAACAATAAATAACTGATTTGAGATCCTTATAACTTCAGAAATCCACAGAAACTAAAATTTTTATAATCGGAGCACTCTAGGTAAATCAATTATTTTTGGTCAAAACACACTGATTTGACCTAGAGAGCTCCGATTGTAAAAATTTCAGTTCTCATGAATTTCTGAGGTTAAAAGGAGTTCAAATATGATATCTATTATTTATTTGAACTTCTTCGAGGTGTTAAAATGTAATAATAAAGAATCGAGAAAAAATTCTAATATTGGGCCCATTGGGCTAGATATTGGACCCATTGGGTCAAAACCCACTGATTTGACCTAGAGAGCTCCGATTGTAAAAAAATTCAGTTTTCGTAGATTTTTGAGGTTATAAGGAGCTCAAATATGTTATTTATTATTAATTTCCACCTCTCCAAGGTGTTAAAATGTTTTAACGGAGAATCGAGAAAAAAATCATATATTGGGCGTCGCTGGGCCTGATATGGATTCCATATCAGGCCCATATTGGGCCAGATATGGAACCATATTAGGCCTAGGTTAGGCATGAAATTGGAGCATGTCAGGCCCAATGTGGGCCTCATATAATTTTATATCAGGCCCACATTGGGCCTGATATAAATCTTATCAGGCCTAATGGACCTAATATTAGATTTTTTTTCTCAATTCTTTATTATTACAGTTTAACACCTCGGGGAAGTCCAAATAAATAATAGATAGCATATTTGAACTCCTTTTAACCTCAGAAATCCACGGAAACTAAAATTTTTACAATCGGAGCTCTCTAGGTCAAATAAATTATTTTTGGTCAAAACCCACTAATGTGACCTAGAGAGCTCCGATTGCAAAAGCTTCAGTTCCCGTGGATTTCTGAGGTTGAAAGGAGTTCAAATATGCTATCTATTATTTATTTGGACTTCTCCGAAGTATTAAAATGTAATAGTAGAGAATCGAGAAAAAAATCACACATTGGGGTCGTTGGGCCTGATATGGATTCCATATCAGGACCACATTGGGCCAGATATGGAACCATATTAGGCCCACATTGGGCCTGAAATGGAAGCCAATGTGGGCCTGATATAATTCATATCAGGCCCAATGGACCCAATATTAGATTGTTTTTCTTGATTCTTCGTTTTTACATTTTAACACCTTGGAAAACTTCAAATAAACAATAGATAGCATATTTGAACTCCTTTTAACCTCAGAATCTACGAGAACCGAAATTTTTACAATTGGAGCTCTCTAGGTCAAATTAGTGGGTTTTGACCAAAAACCCACTGATTTGACTTAGAGAGCTTCGATTGTAAAAGTTTTAGTTTCTGTGAATTTCTGAAGTTATAAGGAGCTCAAATATGTTATTTATTGTTTATTTCGACCTCTTCAAGGTATTAAAATATAATAACGAAGAATCGAAAAAAAATCATACATTGACGTCGTTGGGCCTGATACGGAATCCATATCAGGCCCACGTTGGGCCCGAAATGGAACCATATCAGGCCCAATGTCGGCCTGATATGTTTTTATATCAGACTCAATGTGGGCCTGATATCATTCATATCAAGTCCAATAGACCCGATATTAGACTTTTTCCTTGATTCTTCGTTATCATATTTTAACACCTCAGAGATGTCCAAATAAACAATAGATAACATATTCAAACTCCTTTTAACCTCAGAAATCCACAGGAACTGAAATTTTTGCAATCGGAGCTCTCTAGGTCAAATTAGTGTGTTTTGACCAAAAATCCACTGATTTGACCTAGAGAGCTCCGATTGCAAAAATTTCAGTTTCGATAGATTTCTGAGGTTATAAGGAGCTCAAATATGTTATTTATTATTTATTTCGACCTCTCCAAGGTGTTAAAATATAATAACGGAGAATCGAGAAAAATCACACATTGAGGTCATTGGGCTCGATATGGATTCCATATCAAGCCCACGTTGGGCCTGAATGATCTTATATCAAGCCCAACGTGGGCCTGATATAAGATCATATCAGGCCCAATAGGTCTAATATTTGACTTTTTTTCGATTCTTTGTTATTAAATTTTAATATCTCGGAGAAGTCCAAATAAACAATGGATAACATATTTGAACTCCTTATAATCTCAGAAATCCACGGGAATTGAAAGTTTTGTAATTGGAGTTCTCTAGGTCAATCAGTGAGTTTTGACCAAAACCCACTGATTGACCTAGAGAGCTCTGATTTCACAAATTTGAGTTCCAGTGGATTTCTGAGATTGCAAGGAGTTCAAATATGCTATCCATTATTTATTTGAACTTCTCCAAGGTTTTAAAATGTAATAACAAAGAATCGATAAAAGAAATCTAATATTGAGCCCATTATGCCTTATATGAATTATATCAGGTCCACGTTGGGCCTAATATGGTTCCATATCAGGCCAACGTAGGCCTGATATGATCTTTTAGTTTTAATTTAACAAAAAATATTTTAATTAATTTAAATATTAATATTCAAATCTAGATCTAAAAAGTATGTAGGTTTCAATTCATTTTAACCATTTGATAATAAAATTTTATTTCATTTTATTTTTCTTTTAATTTTTAAAATTTGTTTTAAAAAAAACTTGAGTAAAAATTAAAAAGTAGAGAACTTCAAGAACAATGCAATCATAGCATCGGTGGATTGATCTACCACTGGATGAAACTGGTCGGAAATCTCTCGTTGCCCTAATTGGTCGACGAACAGCTTTCATATCAAGCCCAACGCGGGCATGATATGACAAATATCAAGCCCAACATGGGCCTGATATTTCTCCCATGTTATGCATGCATTCATCTAACTGAGAGAAGAAAGAGAAGAGGAAAGAGAAAGAAATGCATGAAAAATAGTGAGGAATAAGTAAAGAGGAGAAGAAATTAAGAAAAGATAGGTTGTGTGATAAGAGAGAGTGGAAAGGAAAAAGTGATTGCATGCAGTTAGATTTGACAGAAGAGTAAAATGGAAAGAGTACTGAAAAAATATGTCTTTCGATAAATATCCGCTTTTGGTTAATTCGAAAAGTTACATCCGCCCTTTGATAAAATGCCAAATATAAAGTCTCGTAATCGATTATCCTAAAGCCAATTGAAATGAATTAGTTAGTTTTGATCAGCAAATATAAACTGTCATAATCTATTAAGGTAATGATTGAGGCCAAACTAATTTATTGGGCTAATTGATTGACAATATAGATTTTGAATCATTAGGCTCATAGTTTATTTCAAGACCATTCATCGTCTTATCTGATTTCGATAGAGTTATAAATGATGTTAGTGCTACTGTTCTTGATAACGATTGATCAGTTTAATTAAGTTTGGATTGGTGTGAATTTGAATTTTGATATTTGATAATATGTGAGAAAGAAATCAAATAGATCTAAGAAGGACCGGGTGCTTATTAAGAAAATCATAATTATAAGTTAGGCAAGGCTACAAAAAAATATTAGCAAAGTTTAACAGTGGAAGATCTCGTTGTCAACTAGACAATGGAAATTTTAGTTATGAATGAGAAATTGATAAGTAAAAAAGTCTAAATAAATTTAAGAGAATCGGACTCATGATAATTAGAAATCCAACAAAAAATTGACAATTGGGAAATCAATATACTCACAGAATTATGACGGATATTTCTATTTTTAATTTTTTATCATAATTTCGTCGGTAAATCAATACACTGATGGAATTATCATGGATATTTCGGTTCGTAATAGACAAATTTTTTTATAGTTATAAGAATTTTCAGCAATAACGTAGTTTATAATTGCAATATTATTCCTATCTAATATCTTAAGGCAATTTGAAATAAAATCAATATTATGCTAACAAAAAATACACAGAGAAATACAATAAGACCCAGCTGCAACAAAATCAATATTGCAATTTTTTTTTACTGTGCCAAAAAAATAGCAATACGCTAATCACGCTCTCTTTAATTTAGCAAATAAAAATCCCGACTGAGATTACCTACCCATCATGTTTAATGCAACTGGCCCCGAAGCAATCATGCAGTGGAAGCAATCATGCAGTGGAAGAATGATTGATTGTTATCATAGATATTTATGATTGAATTCTCAATTATATTATATTTTGTAGAAATATTTTCTTTAAATGGGATGTAAACTATCTGTTGGGTCAATCTATGATCTGAAGTGATCATGTGTTTTGATATTTGGGCAAAGAGTTTAAGTTAGGTTTACCCTTGTGTTCTAATATGTGTATGTGAGTGTGCAGGATTGCAGGTTTACACATATTAACTAAGCTGGACGGCTTCAATACGGTGAAGGGTGACATGTAGACAAGCTGGAGGCTTGTGTGCACCCGAGGGACCATGGATAGCAGGGATGATGAACCGAGGGGCGCGGACTTAAAGACATGCGTGAAGGATGGTATGAAGGCAAGTTGGAGGCTTGTGTGCATCCGAGGGACGGGAGCCGAAGACGAAGAGGGTGCGAAGGCAACAGTCAAGGCTGCTGGTGAAGAGTCAGCTAAGTCATGAAGGGACGAGAGCCGAGGGAAGATGACTCCAAGGGCAAGCCGGGAAATGGACTTCAAAGGGCACACGTGAAGGGTGGCATGGAGGCAAGCCAAAGGAAGACTTGTGTGCGCATCCGAGGGACGATAGCCGGTGTAAGAAGACTTCAAGGGGCAAGCCAAGGGAGTATACGTGAAGGCACATGTGGAGGAGGGTCTTCGAAGTGAGGAGGAGTGTCTTTGTAAGCTGGGCAGTCGACTGGTAATATAATAGTCGACTGCCAGCAAGAACAGAACCTCACAGAAGGTAGTCGACCCTGGACCAGTCGACTGCTCTGGTAGGTGGCTGATAAGTGGCTGAAAATTTGAACATTGGGTTTGCAACGGTCGATTTTCAGTGGGACCAGTCGACTGCCCTCGAAGCAGTCGACTGGTAGGGTGTTTTCCAGCTTAGAGTTCTATTTAAGAGAACTCAGTTTGGGCTGGAAACCTCTGACGAAACAAGCTTGGTTAGGGCTTAAGTAGTCTTAGTGCTCAGAAAGTGTACTTGGGTTTGTGGCGAGGTTTCTCCACCCACAAGGAGCTACACGAGCTAGCCGGAGGGCATCCGTGGAGTGATCCGCTGAAGAATCGAGGGATCGTCCACCTCATGGATTGTTGTGGAGTAGGAGTTTCATCTCCGAACCACGTAAATAGGTTTGTTAGCGTTGGTTGATTTTATTATTATTGTTTTCGCTTGCGCACGCTAACCTTGTAGGTAAAAGAAATCGAAAATTGCTATTCACCCCCCCTCTAGCAAGACGTAAACGATCTAACAAGTGGTATCAGAGTGAAGGACCACTCTTATTGGAATAACCGCCAAAGGAGCACAAGCTAGAGGAGAAAAATGATGGAAGACAAGTTGGGGGGTGATATCAACACTCCGCCATCCTACGATCATGAAGATTTTGATTATTGGAAGACAAGGATGGAGACTTGGCTTGGAATGGATTGAGAGTGTAGGATGATACTAGAAGAGCCCTTCGAAATTCTAAGAGACAAGCATGGAAAGAAGTTTCGCCCTAGATATTGGACTAAAGAGCAACAAGCACATTCTAGGGCGAATGAAAAGGTAATTGGTATATTGGTTAATCTTTTGCCTAATAATGTGTTAAGTGGTGTAGAGGAATATGAAAGTGCATATAAGTTGTGGAACAAGTTGAAAAAATATCATGAGAACCCTACACAAGTTCAAGTAATGGAAGAGCCCGAAGAAACAAGTCAAATGGTTCAAGAAGACAAAGAAGAAGAAGAATTGCTCATCTCATCAAATGAAGTGGAAAAAGAAAGTGAGAGGTCGTCCACTTCATCAAGGGAAGAGGAAGAGGTCACCACCTCAAGGATTGAGGGGGAGGAGACACCTACTTCCATACCAAAGCAAGAAGAAGCTCCAACCTCCACCAAAGCAAGAGTAAAAGACCACATCATTTGCTTTAGGTGCAATGAAAAGGGGCACTACAAGGACAAGTGTCCAAACGGTAAGAAAAAGGAGATAAATCCTAAACCCATTTTAATTTCTTTTAAATCTAACATGGGTTGTAGGAATGGAGAAGCCCAAGAGAAAAGAAAGAATTAGATGCTTCACATGTGGAGAACTAGGGCATTATCACACAAAATGTCCAAGAAAAGGAGAGGTAAAGAAAATGGAGCAATTGAGAAGATGGGAGAAGGAGGAAAGAAAGAAAAGAAGCTCACATCAAGGGGGAGCTACAAGGGTAAGGGAGGTAATCCCTAACTTTAAATTAAAATGTAATTCAAACTTACGTTCCTCCATGCATGCTAGAATTAATGAAAAATATTTGCTTGTGCATAATTTTGGATTTAAATATCACGATAGGAATAGGGTTAACAAGGTAGATCAAAACCCTAGAAATGTCATGCATCATGATAAATCCAAGACCATTGTACCTAAGGATCAAGGCATAAATCCCAAGAAGGGGAGACATATGCCTAGGAAAATGTGTAGGTCTAGGAATGTCCAAAGGGGACATGTGAATTCTAGGGTTAAAAGCCTGGAAAGGGAAAATCAAGCCTTGAGGGCAAGGCTTGATAAATTGGAAAAGACCCTAGAAAGATTCATGGTTGGATCCAAGTGTTTAGATATGGTGTTGGGTAGTCTAAAACCCAACCATGATAGATTGGGGTTGGGATACCGATCTAAGATCTCCAATGCCAATGGAAAGAAGTATGCTAGGGTAGCATATAATTATGGCAAGAAGGAGAAGTCCAAAAATGGCAAGGGAGTGTCATTTAAAGGTAAAAAAAGAATGATTTAACTAAGGACAAGGTGTCTAAGGTTAAGAACGTTAGGTTTGTAGGCCAAGAATCACCGGGGGCTCACCGGTGTGGTCTAGTGTGGGTTGAGTCACCTAGGGAGGTGGCTGTTAGTAGGAGCCCTAGGGCCAATTATGTGATGATTGACTAGGGACTTTTTGTATCATATTCTATCATTATTAAAGGCATGATTATTATACTTACTGTATTTTTGTGCCAAATAACTAAGTATAATAATGTCCTTGTGTAGTAGGTTCTTATCTACATTATATCGATTGGTTGAATCGATAGTGAGATAATGTAGAGAACACTACACTAAATTATTCATAGTCAAGCATTAATATTCAGAGACAATATTAATGCATGGAGACTAGCATGTAGGTCAATTGATGACTTGAGCTCACAAGTCATGGATATGTGATATCAAATTGACACATGGGTATACATTAGAAAATGTGTACTGAATTGACCCGCCATGAGGAGTTATGTACTTTGGTATCGTCAAACGTCACCCGTAATAGGGTGGACTATAAAGGCGATCACTGGGTATGTAATGAATTATACGGAGGGATGTGAGTAATGTAGATGGGATCTATCCCTCCCATATTACGGAAGTGATATCTATGGGCCCCTTGATCGAGTAGGACTACTGAAACGCATGGTCATGCTCAAATGAGTCAATATGAGAGATCGAGCTCATTTGTTTGAGTGAGTCTACTCGGGGATAAAGAAACACAAGATTGATTGAGGATGACACGGTCTATGCCTCATTGGTCAATTTAGATATCAAGGATAGAAGGACAAGGTCATACACTATCATAGTCACGGGAGGTTTAGTCGGATCTCGAATTTTCTTGTTACTTGGGTAGTAGTGATGCATTGCTAGATGCCGCTCATTGCTTATGTGTCTAAAGCGTTTAGGCGCATTGCCAACGTCACAAGAACCTATTGGGTCACACACTAAGGATACGATGCTTCGGAAAATCTAATCGGCAGATCTAAGTCCGAGTTAGAAACTCGGGAGATCTGAGCCCGAGTTGGGAACTCAAGAGATCTGGGCCCGAGTTGGGAACTCGGGAGATCTGAGCCCGAGTTAGGAACTCGGGAGGTCAATTCGGGAGCTCGAGTTGGGAACTCGGGAGCGCGGGTCGGGAGCTCGACACTCGGACGACTGGGTCGGCACTCGGCCGACTGGCTCGACACTCCGCAGACTGGGTCGGCACTTGACAGATTGGGCTGGGAGCTCGGCAGACTGAGTCGGAGTTCGGCAGACTGGGTCGGAGCTCGGCAGACTGGGTCGGGAGCTCGGCACTCGGGAGACTTAGTCGGGAGACCTAGTCGGAAGCCCGAGAGGCCCGGTCGGAATTGCATGTGAAGGAAAGAGAAAAGTCTCTCTTCATTAGATGAAGAGAAGGTGAAGAGTCACATGAAAAGATGTGCTCTTTATTGGCTTTAATGAAGGGAAGTCAAAGAGACAAAAGATTCTTCATATTCATGGGATGAATATAAAAGAGGGACTTTGTCATTTTGAATGATAAGTGTGTGCTTTCCTTCTTCCCTTCCTCTCTTCTTCCTCTTCTCCCTTTTGGCTGAAACCCCATTGTAGGGTTCTTAGTGTTCTGTGAGCTACCTCAAGTTGCTAGCACAACTAAGGTAGTTCTCCCGAAGTCGAGAGATTGCGTCCGTGTGGATACGAATAGAGGCACGGACGCTTGAACGTGCAAGAGATCCGGTGTATCTTGGACAAGCGGGATAAGCAAAGGGCACACTCCAAAAGTATATCTTCTTTAGAAGTAGATATAGATCAACTTTGTACGAGTTTTATTTCGCATGGATCGCTCGAGGGTTCTTGTTTCCGTTCCGTTTTTATGTTTTGGTGCCGGGAGAATCCAATAGTGGCTAGGGCCAAGAGCTCAAGGAGGAGTTCAAGGGGCCAGTCGACTGGCATGCTGAAATTCCCATTTTTAGCTTTCTGAATCCAAATTCAGAAATGCGCCAGAAATTCTACAAACCTCCAAAAATCTCTAATGAAACAAGCTTGGTTAGAGCTTGTTAGTAGTTTTAGTGCTCAGAAAGTGTATTTGGGTTTGTGGCGAGGTTTCTCCACCCATAAGGAGCTACACGAGCTAGCCGGAGGGCATCCGGGGATTGATCCGTCGAAGGATCGAGGGATCGTCCACCTCACGGACTGTCGTAGAGTAGGAGCTTCATCTCCGAACCACGTAAATAGGTTTGTTAGCATTGGTTGATTTTATTATTATTATTTCCGCTTGTGCTCGCTAACTTTGTAGGTAAAAGAAATCGAAAATTGTTATTCACCCCCCCTTTAGCAAGACGTAAACGATCTAACACTTTGAGACGCTGAGCTTCTGGATAATTCGCCGCGAGCACTTTTCTATTTAGCTTGACGACTGATAAAAAATTTCCATGAAATCAAATCAGTCGCCGATATTAAAAAAAAATCTCATTAATCATTTAAAAAATACAACTAAGTTAAAAGTTAACAATATTGGTTAAATAATACCCAGCTGCATTTGTTATTATAATAAAAACCGCAACGTCCGCGACACTGTGACCAGGAATTTATAATCCACGAGAGAGCAACGAGAGATTACCGGCGATCATCCGGCGAAAAGGATCGTGCGGTCGCGATCTGCATAGCTAGGGTTCTTGACTTGTCGAGTACTAGAAAGATTGAAGGAGGTCACCAAACTTTAGTTGTATGTATCCGCAATGAAAAAAAAAGTTTTTTTAACCACGAACAATCGATTCGATCTCATGGAAGTTTTTTGTCGGCTACTAGGATAAATCGGGAAGCGCTCGCGGTGGGCGATCTAGAAGACCATCATCCCAGAGTTCGCACCCCATTTGAAGGAAAAATTCTTACAAATACCCATGGGCTCCAAATTAAACGGTGTCGATCGGTAAACCAAACGCTCAAGCGCCTATTATTTACATCGATCAATTAATAAATTTATTCATTGTATATTTTTCTTTTAAATGAGACGTAAATCTTGAGACGCTGGGCTTCTAGATTGTCATCGCGAATATTTCTCGATTTACCCTAGCTAGTAATCAATGGAAAATTTCCGATCGGATCAGTCAACTCAGATTTATTTGCTACCTGGTCCAATATTTATTCATGATTTTCCCTTTATTTTTTTAAATTTTTACCAAGATTATTGACATGTAATCTATTAAAATCATTAATTCTTCCATTTATTTGTTAAATATTGAGATACAAGTGGCAATCGATATGAGAAAATCTTGGAAACGTTTGAAAGACGATGTGTCCGACTTACATCATGCTATATTGTGTATATTCTCAATTTCAATGATATTTTATATTTTTGGCAGTCGCTTAATTTAATAATAAACAAATTAAAATAAAACTTTAGACTTTTTTAATAAAAATTTAAAACGTAAGATGTAATTTCATTATCAATTATCATCAACTGAATCTAATCTATATAGAAATAAAAATCATGTACATTCTTAACTCAAAAAAAACTTGAAATTTTCTTCTTTTCTACTCTCTCTCTCTCTCTCTCTCTCTCTCTCTCTCTCTCTCTCTATATATATATATATATATATATATATATATATATTCGGCAAGTGAAGAAGCCTACTATATAATGAGACACTCAAATGTTGATCGAAGATTGACTACCAGATAACCGACCAGCTGATCGAGAGGCATGGGCGGACGATCGGGGTTGACCGGTCGAATGCTCGGGAAGGACAGTGGACACAAATTTCTACGTGGAAAGAATCGTTAGAGGCCAGCGGGGGAATGCTCGGTGCAGGCATTCCGATGATCGAGTTAGGGCTTCAGTGAATAGCAATTGAGAGGGGAACTGTAGAAGAACTGTAAAGCATACCTGCATGTGAAGAGTGGGCCCTTTATATAGGCGGGGTGGCAAATAGAAACCTACCAAAGTATCCTGCAAAACTGAATGCACGAATCCGATAGCAAGCTTTATTGGTCGAAAAGGGGTTGAATCTATCACCCTACTGACTAGCTGCCAGACCTAGCGGTACAGTTGCCCGCCTTTATTAACTGTCGGACATGTCAGTTAGTCCGCGCCGCCTCACTATCCTCTCACAAGGTTCCTCGAATATTCGTTCGTACTCCGGAAGCATGTAAACGATATCTTCCATACGGGATTTTTAGCGGTTGGTCGACCACCTGTACTCAGCCGACTGGCAAGTCTCAAAGCCACTCCTTTCTCAGGAGTCTCACCTAGGTGGGTCTGCCGCCAATCAGCCGTGAATGCATTTACTCATCGAGCAGTCCGGCTGGCACCCCGCTCGGTGGGAATTCGACCGGGGACCGCCGGTCAACCAAACCGTACCATGCTCAACCGACCTTCCATCGACCGCCCGAGAAATAGACCTGACCACGGTTCGGAACCGCCGGTTCGTGGGATGTCGACCCTTAACCTTAATCGCCCAAGATGATTACGATTCATGGTTCGGAACCGCCGGCTCACGATTCGATTTACGGTTCGCCACGGTTCGAGATTATTATATTAAAAAAAATTAAAATTTAAAATATAATACTTATTTAAAAAAACGGCTTGCACTTATTTAAGTTGGCTACATATCCCCTTAGGGTGTAAGGGAATCAAAGCCCACGTATTTCTTTTACATTTTTACCCTTTTATAATTTTCATCACTCACTTCCATTTCCTTCCGTTTCCGTTGTATTCGTTCCTTCAGTATCAAATTTTTCGACTTCGTCTTCTGAAAGTTGCATTCCTTGGATTCTTTTCTCGGCTCTGGTCCAATAGTCTAGTAATGCTTGATCTTCCAATGAGTCGGGAGACATAGTTGATCGTCGTTCTTCTAATATGTTGCCGCGGGCACTGAACGTCTGCTCCACAACAACAATTGACATTGGACAAGCTAAAATTTATTTTGCAATCACGGAAAGAACAGGAAAGATTTGAGTCTTCTGTGACCACCACTTCAAGATATCAAAATATTCGCTATCTGCTTCATTAAAATCAAAAGAAGTCGTAAAATAATTCTCAAGTTCCTGTGTGGAACTTGAGGATCCTCGTGGACGTTTCGTCCGTTCTTTTTAATACAAGTTGTGTTTTTATAAGTTTTAAATTAGTACTAATAGACTGTTGTATTTCAGAAATATTAGTTTAAATTCTATATTTAATATCATATTGATTATAATGATCATATAAATAATTTCTAATATTATATATAATATTAACTGGATCTGGAGAAGAAGAATCTTTAATAGGAATTAAAGCGACATAATATAAAGTTAACATTTTTTTGTAAAACTTCTGATTTAAATCTAGGATCTAAAACAAATACAATTAAATAAATTTCAGGAATAAAATAAAATTATTTCTCCTATTTAGTTTTCATAGCTAATGTGCAAGAAGTTAAAGCTTCATTATTGATATGTTCATTTAATACTAATATTATACTAGAAAAATTCACTAAAATTAAATGAGCAGTGAGATAATAAACACCGGAAAGTTGTTCAGTTGCATCATTTACTTTTAAAATTTCACAAATATTACTACAAATATTCCATTGCTGTGAAAATAAATATATATTAGTATTACTATTTTGTGCAAAAAAAATAAACATAATAAATCTTTATATTGAAATGAATCTTGTTATAATTGATATGTTGAATTCTAACGTGTTGGAACATCACGTAGAAATTTTTTAGGTCTCATTCCATTAGCTTTACAAAATCTACCCTATTGTTTCATCATATATGGATGCGACTATAAATATGAAATTGGGATTCTAATTGGTTGAACATAATTTTCTAAAAGTTTTAATGCATCTTGAACACATAAATTTAAAACATGGCATACACAACGAATATGAAAAAATAAATCACCAGTAACAGGTTGACAAACAAATTTTAGTTCATCTATAGAAGCGGTATTAGAACTTGCATTATCTAATGATATTGAAAATATTTTATGAGTCAATCCATATTCTTCTAAAATTAAACATAATAATTGTGCAATGTTATGGGCAGTATGTGATTCATCAAAAACTCTATAAGCTAGCAATCTTTTTTGGATGATCCAAGAGTTATCAATCCAATGGCAAGTCACACCCATATAAGAATGAGTTTGTTAATGATCACTCCAAATATCAGAACATAAAGACACTTTATTATTTAATTTACTAAATTCATCAATTAAATTTTTTTTTCTTATTTTAATAAATTTTTAATTATACAAGTAAGTGTGGTCCTAGGAATACGTTTAACACATGGATTAAGAGATTCTTTACAAAAATCTTCAAATGTGCATTTAGAACCAAAACTAAAAAAAAATGTTCTACGGAAACAAATTTAGCTAATGATTCTCTTAATTTATTATCAGAATATAAAAATAAACCAGAATCATTACTACTACCACTAGAAAATCTTGATAATTGTACTTGAGAGCGGTCAAGTCCATATTCCGTCGGGTGCTTCGTTTCTACATGTCATTTTAACTACCCAAAGCCGCCGCCGACTTGGAATTTGTAGGAAGCATTGCAATGTTTACATTTTGCATGCAATTCTCCCGACGGAAGTGTAACTCTCTCAAAATGCTTAGTGAAAATAGTAGATTTTAAAGGAGGATTTTCTCGAACCTTAGAAGTAATTGCATCGATACTTCCTTGTGTTTCGGGCATCGAAAGGTGCTGGGGCCGAGCCTCGGTCTCATCATCGGTGGATTAAATTTGAATGTTGGGATCCTCGTACGCTATTTCTTTTCCTCTCCGAGATCGAGATGATAAAGCTCCGTGACCACCTTCCATTGTCATCAAAAGCTTAAGCCAGAAACGCATAGAGAATATGAAGTTGAGAATGAGAGTAGAGAATATGTGTATGAAAATGATGAAATGAACTTCCTATTTATAGAGTTTGGATCATAACAGTCACTAAATCATAGTCATTGATTAAAAAATAGTCAAGTGATCTTAACCGTTGAAAAAAATAAAAAAAACATCTCCAACGGCTCCGAACTGCCGGTTAGGCGGTTCCACTGAGGTGGAACTGGCTCGAAATCCTGCCAAGCTGATTCCGATTCAACCAAGCGAACCGGGTCAACTGGCCACCCTGCCTGTTAACTTGGGTCGGGGCCGGGCCGGGTTCGGGCTGGACCTGGCCCATGGTCGGGTCTATTGGGAATTGCCGTTGATCCGGTCTTTCGCTATGCCTGCCTATTATGACCAAGTCGTCCGCCCCCAAGAGACCGATCTGAGTTGACCCTACATCCACCCGCGTATATATATATATATATATATATATATATAGCAACGAAATTGTCAAGCTATTGATCGACCTTACATACTTTCGTTGCCGCCCCGTGCAATGCATTTTTTTTAAGTTGTTATTTTTTTAATTTAAGAATTAGCTTATTGTTCCGGAAGGAATCGACGACAATGTCCAATCACCGGGGTTCTGCCCACGTAGAAGTCGTTGTGGCGAGGAAGAACTTAGTGCCCTGCGATGTCAACACGAGCGTTAGGGGAACACGCCGAATATTGTCCGGCGGAGCCCACTCGGACGCTCAAGTTAGTGTATTGCAGGAGAGTAAAGGTAGTAAGAAAGGAAATGTGTGTAGAGTTAAGAGAGCATCCCCCCTTACCGGAGAGGTTGGGCTATCTTTTATACTGATGGCGACGGGGACGATAGTACGTGTCTCCGTGCTTCTCGCCACGTTCCCCCTATCTTCGGTTACGGGATCTCCCCTGTAACAGTCCTTGCACTCATTGAATCTAGCCCGTTGTAAGGATGAGGGCGATAATGACCAAGGATTGTAGGCCCTGATCCTCCAGTAAATACTGGTGATCATTACTCAGGTATTCGCAAATAGGGGCTTCGTTATTTGTGGTTGAAGGTGACTTGGGATTCTCTCTCCCAAGGTGATCTCGGGGTCTCCTGGCCCGGGGGCGGGGCCATGGGCGATCCACTTCCTCGGGGTGATCCCGAGTCCCGACATCCCGGGGTGATCCGGGAGATTTGTTAATCCCGGGCACAGCTATCCCAAGGGGGGGCGGGGGGGGGGGGGGGGGTCCTGGAGCTCTGGAAGAAGGATCACACCAACCAGTCATGTTGTGCAGTGCAGCTTCTTCATCTCGCGTGTCCGCCATGGGCTATTAACCCCATCACAAGTCCCTCCCTTCGAGTCTGATCGAAGGAAGCGTGACTGACTGATCGGACTAGTGTTGTGATGAAGAAGCTGGGCCTAGTTGGTTCCTTCGTCCTTTACTGCTTGGCTGGCAGCCTGTGGGGCCCTAAGATATAACCAGTGCGCCCTAGGACTCCGGGTGATTTTTTGAATATGTCCCGTATTCCTGCGAACTTTGTGGCGACCATAATGACGTGGTGGCTTAGCGTATGTAATAGGGTCACGTGTCTTTTCCTGGTTGTGCGGCGATATCTTCCTGATACGCACTGCGGGATATACGAAGTGACGACAGTAAGGGCTAGCGGTTCCCCGACATAGCCCGTTCATGCCCTCGACGTGCTGCTCCCCTATTTCTCAGAGGGGTGTGGCGCATCCCTATAAAAGCGGGGGCAACGACACCCTGCAGCCTCCTTACCCTATCTGCCGTCAAGAGCTCTCCTTCTTTAGCTATCCATATTGCCGCTGCGTCTTTTTGACGAGAGTAAGTCTCTCTCCATCCTTTTTCCCCCTACTCTATCTCCATGGGTCCAATGGAGAAGAAAAAGAAAACCTTGGGCGACGACGAGTGCTCCTTGAAAGAATTAGGATTTCATGCAGAATGGTACGAGACCATCTCTTCTAGAGTTAGGTCGGAATCCCTCCAAGCTGCCTGCCAGAAATATGGTATCCCGGTAGACTGGGAGGTGAGGGTCCCTACCTTAGGTCAATCGCCTGTAACAACCTGTGAGGATTTTTATACTTTCTTTATGGGACAACTAGAACTAGGGCGTTGCTTCTCTATCCCCCCTTTTTATATGAATGTTGCCAAGTACTTCGGTATCCCGCTTCAACAACTGGCTCCGAACGCCTTTGCTCAAATGAGCGGAGCCCTTGTCCTCTTAAAGCTTTTTGGCATTCCTCTGACCCCCCGATTCTTCCATTTCTTTTTCATCCCAGTTGGGTCCCAAGGGGCATTTTGCTTTACCGCTCGCTCTGGCCACCGGTTTCTGGGGGGCTTCCCTTCTTCTCATAAGGGATGGAAGGAAGGATTCTTTTATATCCGGCTTCCCGAGCGTCCTTTTAGTCCTATCCACTGGACAGAGAATTTGCCTTTTATCCCGGACCTCGATGACTTTCAGCTGGACGCATGATATCAGAGAGCTAAGGGTATCCTGACTGGGATGGAATTCCATGGGCTCCAACTGGTGCAATGCAAGGAGCTCCTTTATCGGGCTAAGCTTAGTCAGAAAATTAAAACCCTCAGCTCCAACCTTCGTAAGTTGTTTTTTTATCTGTTGCAGTTCCTGGTTAATGCTGACTGATGTCTTTTTGTTATTACTGTGCAGGCGACATTATGTTCTCTCGAGTGATGAATCAGCTCCTGAAGTGGGATCAGGCTAATGAACAGGCGCTGGTCCCAGGTTCAACATCTTCTGCTCCCGCGGGAATCTCTACTGAGGGTTGCGAGGGTGGGGAGGAGCCCACCGCAGACCGAGACGTCCCAGAGACCCCCCGAGATATCGGTGTCTCAGAGTTACTAATGGACCTTGAAGGGGGTTTGACTGCTCCTACTACCGAGGCCCCAAAGGGAGAAGTTGCACCCCCTCTATCTATTGCACCTTCAAAGACCCACACGCCCGAGAAGAGACAGCGAGAGCGTCTATCCCGGGGAGATCGCTCCCTGAAAAGGTTGAAGAAGGGTCCATCTCAGGGGTTGTTGCGCTCTGTTGCCTCCGAGGATGCTGTTGGATCGAGAGAATACGATAGAGGGGGGGGTGAATATCGTTAAAAACTTTTCGGATTCGAGGTTAAGAGAATACGTAGCGGAATTGAAAACATGGCACAAGAACTCAAGCGATTTTACTTGGTTCGGAGTCGCGGTCGGCTCCTACTCCAAGGCCCACGGTCGTTGACCGTTTACTGCGGGCAATTCTATATGTGCGCAAATGTTTACAGAAAAATATTACAGTTGTAGTACAGTAAACTAAAAATTAAACTTTTCGTTACCGACGCCCGGTGTGAATCGTACTTCGGAGCAAAGGGTCGTCGTCGGCGCTTGAATCTTGAGATGGGAGGTTTCCGGAGCAGAGAGCTTGAGTCGAAAAGTGTATTGGCGTTGGAAGAATGTGTCTCGAAGCCTTGGGGGTCGAGCCCCTTATATAGTGCACCTGGGGGCGCCCGGGACGCTGGGGGCGCCCTCCATATGTTACTTGATCCGCAAACCTCTCGGTCAGCCTTTATCCCTCCAGGATCGGGCTCGAGGTTTGACGGGGGCGCCCGGGAAGCAGGGGGCGCCCGGGTTGACTCAGTCTGCTGGCTTCTCGCTGACTTGAACTCTATCTACTTCGTTGGCTTGGACCTAGGGCGCCCGAGGCATCCGGGGCGCCCGGGAGCTTGGGGGCGCCTGGCCCAGTGAGCTTTCGAAGCGTTTTCTTGCTCAACTCTTGTTTGGCTTTGACTTAGGGCACCCGGGACCTCCCGGGCGCCCAACCCAGCTGCTGCCCCTCTCCTTTGGGGCGTTCTGAGCTGCAAAAACTCGTTCCTTCGGTCCTGCATCTAGGGTTAGTACCAAACAAAACAAAGCAAGCATGTTAGTGAATTTTACAGCCGTAACTGTCTTGGTTCTGACTTTGGGACTCCAAAATGGAACCCTAGGTCGAACCGACGCCTACTGTTCCCTCGACGGGGAACGCGTCCTCACCTACTCCTCTCGGGAGAATTTATCTGTTGCCAACCGGCTCCTTTGGTTGGACTTTTGCCCAGCAGTCCTTCGCCAGGTGCCTAGCAGTCCTTCGCCAGGTCTTCAGTACTAAGCAGTCCTTCGCCTGGTGCCCAGCAATCCTTCGCCAGGTCTTCCGTACCAAGCAGTCCTTCGCCTGGTGCCTAACAGTCCTTCGCCAGGACTTCGACTCCTAGCAGCCCTTCGCTAGGTACCCAGCAGTCCTTCGCCAGGTCTTAGTCTCCTAGCAGTCCTTCGCTAGGTGCCCAGCAGCCCTTCGCCAGGTGCCTAGTAGCCCTTCGCTAGGACTTTGTTTCCTGCACACTTAATGAGCACATTAGATAACAAATAGTACTTAACTTTGAATCCTTTGCCAATATCAAAACAAGGTTCGATATGATGCTTCCTGCACCAACAGATGCGGCTGCACAGTCTCCGAGAGTTCGGGAAGGAGCTTCTTCCTCCGTCGTTGAGGCCATTGCTCCCGTCGCCCGGCTCCCCGAGTCGACCTTCTGGCTACTCCTCGTGGCAAGTGGGCACCCAAGGACCCACCCCACTCCCATCGAAAGGCCCCAATGGCAAAGAAGAAAGCGCCAAGCAGTTCCCAATCCATCCAGATAGAGGGGATCGCTTCTGAGGGTTCGTCGAGGGCTTAGAGTTCAGAAGAAGAGGTCCCCGATCCCAGAGACATTCCCAGTCAGTCAGGGCCAGAATTCTTCCTTTTCCCGTTCCACTGTGTCGGGTAGCGGGATCCACGTAGTACTTGGGCATGCTATATCAGAATTCTTCCTTTTCCCGATCCCAGAAGATGAGTATTTCGGCGCGCTTCCTATTTTTTCCAGTGCCTTTCACTAACTGTCTTTGTCCTGCCTCGTAGGTTGCCTCTAACTGCACAGCCACCAGTCACTTGTTATTTTCCGGGGGGGGGGGGGGGGGGGGGTCACTGAAGACCTCCTCCAATAGGTGGCAGTAGTAGAGGTGGAAGCTAGCTGGGCCCGCGAGGCCAGCTTCCTACAGTTGGAGGTCAGCCGAGCCCTTCGAGAGAAGATAGAGCATTATCCTACCACTCTCATGGCGCTTGAGACTACCTTGCATGGGTATAGAATTTGAGAACGCCTCGGATCCGAGAGGAATCACACCCTTACGGAGGAATTGCAGAAGCTATCCCAGGAACGGGAGCAACTCCAGGCCTAGACGAAGGAGTTGTCCGATCAAGTCAACCTCCTGGAATCTGCAAAGAAAACCTTGGAGGACCAGGATACGAAACGGGAGCGCCTGATGGCTATAAAAGAATATGACTTAGAGCTAGCGTGCTTGCATGCCGCAGACCTCTAGGAGCAGGTTACCTAGGCCAAGGCCCAAGCTGCAGCTGCTACCCAGAAGCTCCAGGAGATGATAAAGGCTCAGGACTGCCTACTCCGGGAAGTGGTGACGCTGAAGACTGCCAAGGAGGAGGCCGAGGCCAAGATACAGCAGCAGCAGAGTATTCACGCGACTCAACTATCCCGGGTTGAGGCAGAGTTCAAGAGTAAGTACCTGGAATCGGAGGAGTATGCCGAGGTGGTAGTCGTGCAAGCATTGAAGCGCCTCAAACAGGACTTCAATGGTGCCATCAATCAGTTGGAGAAGGATCAGCTGTTGAAGCCAGGCTCGGACTTGCGTGCGATAACCATCTAGGGTGTCTGGGAGAATCTTCCCCCTGAAGAGAAGGCCCTATAGGATCCTTCATGACCCAGGCATAAACTGCCTGACCGCTCTTTGGCCACAGTATTTTCTTCTTTATAAGTTCTCTCTTGTAAGACAAGTATGTAATTGTTTCACCATTGAATGTTGGCATCGCTGGACTTCTTATATTTTGATGGATTCCTTGTTCCCCTTAGAATGCTCGGTTTCTGGCCGGGTCAGTGCAACCTCTAGGCCAGGCTTAACCCCCAAGGGGCCGAAGGATATTGCAGCTCTTGGCGGGGCGTGTATAGATCCGAGGTCAAGCCTACACACCGAGAGGCTGTAGGGTTTTGCAGCTCTTGGTCGGGCGTGTACAGCTCCGAGGCCAAGACTACACATCGAGAGGCTGTAGGATTTTGCAGCTCTTGGCCAGGCATGTACAACTCCGAGGCCAAGCCTACACACCGGGAGACTGTAGAGTTTTGCAGCTCTTGGCCGGGTGTGTACAGCTCCGAGGCCAAGCCTACACACCGAGAGGCTGTAGGGTTTTGCAGCACTTGGCCAGGGTGTATAGCTCCGAGGCGAAGCCTACACACTGGGAGGCTGTAGGGTTTTGCAGCTCTTGGCTGGGCGTGTACAGTGTAGGGACCGGGTGCATGTTGACATGGATACGGGTTCGTAATTTTAAAATTTAATTACATGCAGCGGAAGGTTTAGCATAAATAATTTCTCAAATTATTTCAACTACGTATCTAGCATGCAACCTTATATTGTGTAGACATGATCATAAATTAAAATTTTGTAGAAAGTAAACTAATTTACTTGATACCTCGCGTAACTCGAAGTAAGGGACGAGATCCAACCGTAGCGTCCCTAGGAAGCTCCGCCTCTATTCGCGTCCATGTCGAGTTTTCTTCGGGATGACTTCGCAAAGCCACGAGTTTCGTGCCGACAAGAACTACTAGATTCTCCAAAGGCACGATAAGAATATCAAGAGAGAGAGATGGAAACTAACCACCAAACGAAAAACGGAATCAAGATTCCGGGAGGAAGGAAGGAGTCGCGACCCGCTTCTTCTTCTTCTGCACCTTCTTGGTGGAGGTGGCTCACGGCAACCCTAAGGGAGCCCTCTAGGTCCGGCGCCAACTAGAGGAGGGAGAGGGAGAGAAGGAGAGGAAAAGAGGCTAGGCAAGAATCCTTGATCACTTGAATTAATTTCCAAGCCTTGCCTATGCACCTTTATATAGTAGACTTTTTATCGCCAAGTCTCCTTTTTAATGAAATAAATTTTTCATAAGAAATTTATCTTATAAATTTTTCTATGAATTATTCCGTTATGCCAAGTTTTTATTATAACTTAATTAATAATAAAAACAACCATGTCTCCCCTTTTATTATGGAATAAATTTTTACAAGAAATTTATTATATAAATTTTTCTTATCATGGAAAAATCAATTCATAATTGATTTTATAAAATAAAATAAACCAATCCATGGTTCATTTTAATTTCCATAAAAAGAATAAATTTCTATAAATTTCTTTTTATAAATTTCTTTATCCATAATTTTATAAAACAAATCACGCTCGATTTATTTTATAATTTAAACCAAAAACTTGGTTCTCCCTTTTTTATTATGGCCGGCCAAACCAAAGTGGGTGGGGACCCTCTTTGGCCGGCCAAACCAAAGCCTATTCCTCACGAATTAAACTCATTTAATTCGTCCATTAAGTCTTCAAAAGACAGCCATTTTATGCTTCCGATGCGTCTCTGAAAATTCAGATTCGACTTATCTCTCTTGATCGGAAAATCCAATTTTCAACTCGTTTTAAATCCCTCGGATTACTCGTAGTGCGTGTGACTAAATAGGCTTTCGATTTATGTTGGCCGTCTATAATCAACCAATTATAGAATGATCATGAGTGGCACCTAGTAGTGCATCATGATCCCTAATTAATCGAAAGATCAACGGTTGACCTCAGATATAATTCTGAAACCCTTCAGCAGCTCTAATGAATCATGCCTCATTCCCTTCACCATCTTATACCCACTTGGTTCAGGACACGGTCTATGTGTGTCAGTCCCCACTAGGCTGACTACATCACACCTAGCCCAAGTAATGTCTTTCTCGTCCAATGGATTCTAATTACTCTCATGTATTTCAGAGACTCATACTCTGAACATGTCATGCTCTGGCCAGAGGCTTTGAGTAACAATCCGACGATAGGCCTTGGGTATACATCCCCTTGCAAGGAGTGGTGAATCCTTTGTAGGCTGTTCAAACATCTTCGGGCACTTCGGCTTATACCCAACCATCCTGGGTCCACACCTCCTTGGAGATGCTTGCTTAAGATGTTAAAGTATAAGTCTCTATGACCAAGATGACTTGAACACCGCAAGTCAAAGGAACATCGCACTTAAGCTGCAGTAAGAACTTCACTGACATGTCTATATGTAGACTACCATGTGAAGTTTTACAGCCAGTCACTCCAATGAACTAGTTCCCTTAACTAGCATTCATGTTTATCTCCGGACATCACAATGTCACCAGCCAGTGAGAATCAGCTGATTAGAGAATAACCCATGCTAGTCTCAACAGAATTGATAGTGTCCTTATTTATCAATTCATCGACTAGGGACAATTTCAATACTTCACAATTGCACATGTAGAGATAATCACTAGTTGTGAATTCATCACAAATTCTCTCATGCTGTGAATTGTATTGTGGACATTCAGTAAATGAGTTTAAGATCCCAATCAAATACACAGACATGTATACTCAAATAGTGAATATTCATTTATTAAAATAAATGTTTACAATCATAAGGCGATTGCCTTAGGACACTTCTCTCATATTACTAACATACAGCTCTGAGGCCAAGCCTACACACAGGGAGGCTGTAGGGTTTTATAGCTCTTGGCCGGGCGTGTACAGCTCCGAGGACAAGATTACACACCGAGAGGTTGTAGGGTTTTGCAGCTCTTGGCGGGGCGTGTACAGCTCCAAGGCCAAGCCTACACACCGAGAGGTTGTAGGGTTTTGCAGCTCTTGGCCGGGCGTGTACAGCTCCGAGGTTGCTGTAGGGTTTTGCAGCTCTTGGCCGGACGTGTACAGCTCCGAGGCCAAGCCTACACACCGAGAGGTTGTAGGATTTTGTAGCTCTTGGTCGGGCGTGTACAGCTCCGAGGCCAAGCCTACACACCGAGAGGCTGTAGGGTTTTGCAACACTTGGTCAGGCGTGTGTTGCTCCGAGGCCAAGCCTACACACCGAGAGGCTGTAGGGTTTTGCAGCTCTTAGCCGGGCGTGTACAGCTCCGAGGCCAAGTCTACACACCGAGAGGCTGTAGGGTTTTTCAGCTCTTGGCCGGGTGTGTACGACTCCAAGGCCAAGCCTACACACTGAGAGGTTGTAGGGTTTTGCAGATCTTGCCCGGGCGTGTACGGCTCCGAGGTCGAGCCTACACACCGAGAGGATATAGGGTTTTGCAGCTCTTGGTCGAGCGTGTACGACTCCAAGGCCAAGCCTACACACCTAGAGGCTGTAGGGTTTTGTAGCTCTTGGGCGGGCGTGTATGGCTCCGAGGCCAAGCCTACACACCGAGAGGCAGTAGGGTTTTGCTGCTCTTGGCCGGGCGTGTACGGCTCCGAGGCCAAGCCTACACACCGAGAGGCTGTAGGGTATTGCAGCTCTTACCAGGCGTGTACGGCTCCGAAACCAAGCCTACACACAGAGAGGCTGTAGGCTTTTGCAGCTCTTGGCCGGGCATGTACGGCTCCGAGGCAAGCCTACTTACCGAGAGGTTGTAGGGTTTTGCAGCTCTTGGCCGGGCATGTACAACTCCGAGGTTTTGCAGCTCTTGGCCGGGCGTGTACAGCTCCGAGGACAAGCCTATACACCGTGAGGCTGTAGAGTTTTGTAGCTCTTGGCTGAGCGTGTATAGCTCCGAGGCCAAGCCTACACACCGAGAGGCTGTAGGTTTTTGCAGCTCTTGGCCGGGCGTGTACTGCTCCGAGACCAAGCCTACACACCGAGAGGCTGTAGGGTTTTGCACAGATGGGGACTCGGCGTTCATTCGTAGGATATTTCACTTGCACTTTTTATTTACTACATTGCCAAGTGGTGGGAAAAATAAAGAATACAGCAAGCAAATACATAACATTGTACCTCACTGAGTATGGTAGGGGCAGAGATGGTTGGCATGCCAGGGCTTTTCCAACCTCTTGCCTTTATTGTCTTCCAGACAATAGTTACCCCCGGTGAGCTTTTTGATGATAACATATGGGTCGTCCCACTGCGGCTCCAGCTTTCCGGGGTCACCCACCGGTTTTGTTCTCTTCCAGACTCTATCACCAAACTCGAAGCTACGAGCGATCACTTGGCGATTGTAGGCTTGCTGCATCCTTCTCTGATATGCCTCCAACCTCGCTGCGACTTTATCTCGTACCTCCGAGATGAGATCTAGGTCAATCAGACGTTCTTGATCGTTGCCTTCCTTGCGATAATATTATCGTCGTGTGGATTCTTCCCCCACCTCCTCTGGGATGACGGCTTCAATGTCATAGACCAGTTGGAAAGGGCTCTCGCTCGTCCCTTCTCGTGGGGTAGTCCGATAGGACCACAGGATGCTGGGGAGTTTTTCGATACAACTGCCTCCGACGTGGTCTAGCTTTATCTTGAGTTCTCACAGGATCTCCCGATTGACGATCTCGGCTTGTCCATTGCTTTGTGGGTATGCGACTGAGGTAAAAGCATGTTGAATGCTTAACCCTTCGCACCATTCCTTCAGTTTGCGTCCAAAAAATTGTCTTCCGTTGTCCGACACCATCTTATGAGGGATGTCGTATCGGCAAACAATGCCCCTCCATAGGATTTTCATCACCGCCCCCTCCGTGATGTTCGCCAGGGGTTCGATCTCTACCCATTTAGAGAAGTAATCCACCAGGACCAGCAAAAATTTCTTCTATTGGGGCCCAACGGGAAAGGGGCCCACGATGTCCATTCCCCATTGATCGAAAGGGCAGGATACTGTAGAAACTCACAGGGGCTCCGTCGGACGATGAGTCACATGCTGATGTCTTTGACAGGCCTCGCACCCAGCCACGAACTTGAGAGCATCGACTTGCAAGGTAGGCCAAAAGTACCCTGCCAAAAGGATCTTCTGGACCGGGACTTTCCCCCAATGTGACTCCCGCAAATGCCTTCATGTACCTCCCTCATAACGTAGTCGGTCTCCTCAGGTCCGATGCACTTTAGGAAGGGTTAGGCAAAGACCCTCCTATACAGCTGATCCCCGACTAGTGTGAATTTGACTGCCCTACGGTGGAATAGCTGGCCCCCTTGGTCCCCACCTGTAACTGTCCCATCTCGCAGGAACGCTATGTAGGGATCCCTCCAATTGGCCCAGCTATTTCCCCCCGTCTTCCTCTCCAATTTGTGCGACCGTCACTTCCGTTGTGCAAGGCTCGTCTAGCTACCAGGTGGATATGGAGCTGGCCAGTTTGGCCAGTTCATCGGTCCGCATGTTGTCCGACCTGGAGATCTTTTTCAAGATGACCTCCGAGAAGAAAGCCTTTAGCTGTTCGTAGAGGGCTACACACTTCTGCATGCGCTCACACCGAACCTCAAAGTCTCCCTTTATCTGCTGCGCTACCAATTGTGAGTCTGAGTATACCGTGACCCGACAGGTCCCCATGTGCTGCGCTGCTTGCACCCCCGCTAGGATCGCCTCATACTCGGCTTCATTGTTAGTAGCCTTGAAGTGGAGCCTGATGAATAAATGTAACGTGTCTCCCCGAGGGGAAATTAGTAGCACTCCCACCCCGCTATGCTGGCTGTTGGAGGACCCATCTACATAGACCTTCCACATTCCTTCGACCTCGACCTCCGGGACGGTCTCCAGCATGAGGTCAGAAAGGGCTTGGGCCTTGATAGCGGCGCGAGGCTGATACTCGATGTCGTACTCACTCAATTCCGTCATCCATTTGATTAGCCTACCTTAAGCCTCGGGATTAGTGAGGATTCGGGCGAGCGGGCTGTTGGTGAGGACCATGATGGGATGTGCTAAGAAATATGACCTTAACCTTCGAGCCATCAAGACCAAGGCATAAGCCAGTTTCTCCATCGTGGTATAGCGTGTCTCGGCGTCCTTTAGAAGGTGTCCGAAGAAATATACGGGATATTGCACCCGGTCTTGCTCTCGGACGAGCGCCTAGCCTACCGCTTGCTCTGTGGCTGACAGGCAGACAAACAGGGTCTCCCCTGCCACAGGTTTGTGGAGAAGGGGGAGGGCGGTGAGATAAGCCTTCAATTCTGTGAAAGCCTTCTCTTACTGGTCGTCCCACTCAAACTTGGTGACTATCCTCAAAATCTTGAAGAAGGGGAGGGTCTTGTCTGCGGATTTGGAGATGAATCGGAATAGCGCCGTGATCTTTCCATTCAGCTGCTGCACCTCCTTGAAGTTGCATGGGGGTGTCATATCCAAAATGGCTTTTCCCTTTTCCGCGTTAGCTTCGATTCCCCTCTCCGTCACCATGTATCCCAGGAACCTGCCGCTTTTTACGTCGAACAAGCACTTAGCAGGGTTCAACTTCAGTCTGTTGGCTCTCAGGGTGGCGAACGTTTCTTTGAGGTCGACTATCATGTCCCCTCCCTTGTCAGTCTTTACTAGGATGTCGTCCACGTATACCTTAATGTTTCTCCCGATTTGAAGCTTGAAGACTTTGTCCATCATCCGCTGGTACGTAGCACCAGCATTGTGCAAGCCGAAAGGCATGACGTTGTAGCAATACGTGTCATCGGTCATCACAAAACTGACTTTCTCCTGGTCTTCGGGAGTGAGAGGGACTTGGTGGTAGCCTTGGTAAGCATCTAACATCGAGATGAACTCACAACCGGCCGTAGAATCCACCAACCAGTCTATCCGAGGTAGGGAATAGCAGTCCTTCGGGCAGGCTTTGTTGAAGTCGTGAAAGTCGATGCAAACCCGCCATTTGCCTCCCGGCTTGGGGATGAGGACCACATTGGTCAACCAGGCTGGAAATTGGACTTCTCTAATGTGTCCGACTTTTAACAACTTCTGAACTTCGTCTCGAATAGCCTTATCTTGGTCAGGGGCGAGGTGCCTCCATCTTTGCTTCATAGGACGGGCTCCTGGCGTAACATGTAGGTGGTGCATGGCTAACGCCGGTGGGACCCCTTTAATCTCTTCAGCGGCGCAAGCGAAAGCGACTTTATGGTTTCGCAGATAGTCTATGAGACAACTTCTTAATTCCGACGTGAGGTCGAGGGTGATGCGTGTATCTCCCCCTCCTCGTTGAGGGTGAATCTGCACTTCCTCACTCTCGACCTCCCTCCGTTCCTCCTTGGGTCCTCCCTCTTCTCGCGGGTTGGCGAGGTCTTCTGGCAAGACCTCGTGCAGATCAAGGTCCTCCCCCGTAGGGACAAGGGGTTGTCCCTTCGGTCCTGCCATCATTGCTCCTTCAGGTGCTTTGCTAGTTTCCCATAGAGGGCACCAAATTTGTTCCGGAAGGAATCGACGACGATGTCCAGTCACCGGGGTTCTGCCCACGTGGAAGTCATTGTGGCGGAGAGGAACTCAGTACCTGGCAATGTCAACACGAGTGTTAGGGGAACATGCCGGAAATTGTCCGGCGGAGCCCACACCGACGCTCAAGTTAGTGTATTGCGGGAGAGTAAAGGCAGCAAGAAAGGAAATGTGTGCAGAGTTAAGAGAGCGCCCCCTTATCGGAGGGGTTGGGCTACCTTTTATACTGATGGCGGTGGGGACGATAGTATGTGTCTCCGTGCTTCTCGCTACGTTTCCCCTTGTTGGGGCAATCTATGGTCTGGAGTGACCATGTGTTTTTGATGTTTGGGCAAAGGATTTAAGTTAGCTTTACCCTTGTGTATTTGATATGTGTATGTGAGTGTACAGGTTATGTTGGTGCAAGTTGCATCAATGATGTTCCTCTTTAAGTGTTTTAATGTTTGACAATATACTTAAGTCAGTGATACACTAAATAGACAAAAGGGAGTAAGAAAGAAGTAACCTAAGTTGAAGAAATGTCCTAGTTAACCTAGGCATCGTAACCCTAAGTCCTAGCGAAGGGTTGCTAGGCACCTAGCGAAGGGCTGCTAGGTATCGTAACCTTAAGACCTAGCGAAGGGCTGCTAGGCACCTAGCGAAGGGCTGCTAGGTATCGAAACCCTAAGACCTAACGAAGGGCTGTTAGGCACCTAGCGAAGGGCTACTAGGTATCGTAACCCTAGCACCTAGCGAAGGATTGCTAGGCACCAGGCGAAGGACCGCTTGGTAACAAAGACCTAGCGAAGGGTTGCTAGGCACCTGGCGAAGGACTGCTAGGAAATGAAGACTTGGTCCGAGGGACTAAGCAACTTAGCTGAGCGATGACTAAGGACAGGAGTAGAGACGGGTCAGGGTTTGGGCGTCTCGAGATCCGGAGTAATCGGAGGCTAAGCAAAAGTCCATCCGAAGGACTGAGTGTCAACCGCCTCCTGAAAGGAGTAGGTGAAGGGCGAGTTCTCGGGGATAGAAACTTATGCCGGTTCGACCTAGGGTTTCGTGCAAATCCGAAGTCCGAACCAAGTCCTTAAGGCTAACATTATATGTATCTATGCTTTGTGTTTGTGTATCTTGCAGGTATCAAGAACCAGAGGCAAAGCAAGGTAAAAAGCATGATTTGCAGGCCTTAAGGGGGGCGCTCCCATCAAGGGGGGCGCCCCCATGCAACCAGGGCGCCCCAAGCAAGGGGGGCGCCCCCAGGTAGTACTAAAGTGGCAGTTTTCGTGAAGCAGGGTGACAGGTGTCAACCGGGGCGCCCCGATTAGAAGCCGTTTTGCTGTTTCGAAGCCAGAACATAGGATAAGACCTCACGGGGGCGCCCGGGTCATCCGGGGCGCCCTGGTCAAAGGTCTTATCACCTGCAACGAAGTAGGTGCAAGGATAAGAGTTGACCGAGTCTTCCAGGGCGCCCCTAGCGTCCGGGGCGCCCCCAGGAGGCCTATATAAGGGGCCTCGACCCCTCTGCTTCAAAAACAACATTCCAGAGCGATTCTGATCATTCCGACCGACGACAACGCGCTAGAAACAAGGCTCTACGACCGGGAGGCTCCAGGAGGAGGTGCGCGGCACTTCGGAGGTCCAGATCGGCCGAGTTTCAGATTTTTGTTCGGTTTGATTTCATTTAATTACGCACTTTATTTTTCTATATTATTGCTTGTAAATCTTACACTGTAAGTCGGGTTTCTCCGCCTCCGGAAAGTCCGGGAAGGAGACCAATAGTGGACGGGCGTTCCCGTGCATAGGCCTTGGATGTACTGACCCTGGGGGGTCGGGAACCAAGTAAAAATCCCGCGCGTCTTTTGTTTTGTTTTTCTTCGTTCTATTTATTTTCCGCTGCGCTAACACTCTAAGTCTAGAATGAAAGTTACGAAGATTTCCGCGAAGTTTTCACGATCGATATTCACCCCCCCTCTATCGACGGCA
This sequence comes from Boesenbergia rotunda, assembly GCA_024364735.1. Lineage (NCBI taxonomy): Eukaryota > Viridiplantae > Streptophyta > Magnoliopsida > Zingiberales > Zingiberaceae > Boesenbergia > Boesenbergia rotunda. The sequence continues at coordinate 215,698 of JAGFNQ010002305.1, read as the reverse complement.
CCGATCCTACAGGTTACACATATTGACTTAGCTGGACGGCTTCGGTACGGTGAAGGGTGGCATGGAGACAAGCCGTGGGCTTGTGCGCCCACCTGAGGGACCATGGTATAGCAGGGACGATAAGCCAAGGGACGCGGACTTCAAGGCCTACGTGAAGAATAGCATGGAGGCAAGTTAGAGGCTTGCGTGTGCATTTGAGGGACGAGGGCGTAAAGGCAACAGTCGAGGCTGCTGGTGAAGAGTCAGCTGAGTCATGAAGGGACGAGAGCCAAGGGAAGAGGACTCCAAGGGCAAGCGGGGAAGTGCACTTCAAAGGGCGCACGTGAAGGGTGACATGGAAGCAAGCCGAGGGTTTGCGTGCGCATCCGAGGAACGATAGCCGGTGGAAGAAGACTTTAAGGGACAAGCCAAGGGAGTAAACTTGAAGGCACACGTGAAGGAGGGCCTTCGGAGTGAGGAGGAGTGTTTTTGTAAACTGGGCAGTCGACTGGTAATGAACCAGTCGACTGCCAGCAAGAATAGAAACTCACAGAAGGTAGTCGACCTTGGACCAGTCGACTGCTCTGGAAGCAGTCGACTGGTAGTGACTAGTAGTGTTGGCTGAAAATTCGAATGTTGGGGCAGTCGACTGATAGGGTGTTTTCCAGCCTTGAGCTCTATTTAAAGAGACTCAGTTTTGGCTGGGAACCCTGACGAATTTGGCTTTGGTTAGGAGCCAAATAGTAGTCTTTGTGCTCAAAAGTGTGCCCAAGATTGTGGCGAGGTTTCTCCACCTACAAGGAGCTACACGAGCTAGCCGGAGGGCATCCGGGGAGTGATTCGCCGAAGGATCGAGGGATCGTCCACCTCACAGACTGTCGTGGAGTAGGAGCTTCATCTCTGAACCACGTAAACGATAACGTGTTAGCGTTTGATTGTTTTTATTGTTATTGTTACCGCTTGCGCATGCTAACATTGTAGAGAAGAAATCGAAAGTTGCTATTCACCCCCCTTCTAGCAAGACGAACACGATCTAACACCCCTATCTTCGGTTACGAGATCTCCCCTATAACGATCCTTGCACTCATTGAATCTATCCTGTTGTAAGGATGAGAGCGATAATGACCGAGGATTGCGGACCCTGATCCTCCCGTAAATACCGGTGATCATTATCCAGGTATCCGTAAATAGGGGGTTCGTTATTTGCGGTCGAATGTGACTTGGGTTTCGCTCTCCCGAGGTGATCTCGGGGACTCTTGGCCCCGGGGGGTCGTGGGCGATCCACATCCTCGGGGTGATCCCGAGTCCCGACTTCCCGGGGTGATCCCGGGAGATTTGTTAATCCCGGGCACAGCTATCCCGAGGGGAGGGGTCCTGGAGCTCTAGAAGAAGGATCGCTCCAATCAGTTCTATCATATAGCACAGCTTGTTTATCCCGTATGCCCGCCACGTACTATTAACCCATCACTTATAATATTAAATAAAAAAAATAAAATATGCATAGATGTCCGACGTAATATTAGCGGCGTATCAAAATTCAGTCCAATTAATTTATAAAAAATTAATAATATTTAAAATTTTAAAAACCCACAAAAAAAAAATTACAATTTCGATTGGCCTCAGAACCGTCTTACGTGTGCCTTCGACCCGACCGGCTGAAGATCCGCGGGAAATATCCAGCGGCTAATGAAATTCTTCCACGTGCCCACTGCGGCAACCACGGAACCAAACATATCTTGCTACCTCTCCTGCTCCCCTTCTCGCCACGTCTCCTCCTTCTGATCGGAGGGAGAGCAGCCACCCTACAGCCAGCCGTCGAAGCAACACCGGAATAGCGCCGGCATTCGCGTGTCTCCATGGGAGTCGTCGCTGTCCCCAGCTCTGCCTCCCGATCGGCGTTTGGCGTCTGTGGGCTCGCGGTCCGTCGCTCTCCGCCGCTACGTCGGCCATTCGTCGTCTGGGCCTTCAAAGGAGGCCCCGGCCCCAAGTGCTCGGAGGCTGTCGTCTCCCCTCCCGTGCAGGAAACGAAGAAGAGTCCCGGGAAACGGCCCAAGAGAGGTCAGGGGGGCGCCGTCGTCTCCGCCGACGCTTGTACACGCGATCCAGGCTACGACGAGGTAGCCGCCGCGCTCGAGAACATCTACAAGCTCAGCCCGGAGGATTTCAGTAACTGGGAGGCGAGGCGGGCGGGGAATGTGATCAGGAACAAGAAGAGGGCAAAAAGGTTAGGACTTGAGGAAAGAGTGAGTTTGAGGCAGCAGAGAAAGAAGGAGGAGGAGGAGGAGGAGAGCGTGGAGGCGAATAGCGGCCGGAAGAGGAAGGATTTGAAGGAGGATGAGGAGAAATTAGTGAGGGAGTACTCCATTTCCACCGATTTGAACAGATTGGATTGGAAGAGGGTGAAGATACCACCAGTTCTTAGCTCGCTCGAGCATACATGGCTTTTCAAGTCGATGCAACCCATGAAGGTACGGAAGATTTTAATTCCCTTTTCCTCATGAGTTATGATCTATTTCATAAATTAAGATTCCTAGCTACTCGAATTTCTTCCGCCGTCTTAATTAGTGATGACTGATTGGATTTAAAGATAACATTCTTACTGTATGCATCTCTAGCTTAGTGATGGATGATTTTAAGTTCTAAGTTCTTACAAGTGTTATAGTGATTGAAATTTATTATTTAGAATTAGAGATTAAAGGTAAGTGAAAGAGGGTCATACACAATGGCACGTTAAACCTTGGTAGCTAGCTAGAGATTCATGTAATTTGATTTTGGGGATTATTGATTAAAATCATCTGGCCTTGTTCACGATAGGAAATACTGCAAGTGAAGGAGGAGTTGGGTCTGAAGAGGGAACCGACTTATGGCGAGCTTGCAGATGCAGTTAACACGAGTATGCCACTATTAAGAAGGCATTTTGAAGTTGGCCAAGCAGCAAGGAACAAGCTAATCAAGGTACCCATTTTAAAAGAAAAACAAAAATACAGTTTGCAAATTTTTAGTGCTATGCAGGATCTTTTAGATTTGGTTACGTTCTGTGTTCAGTGCACTCATTAAACACTAACTGGATCACATGCAACTACTATAATTATCTATTGCAATTGTTATCTACATGATTATGAGAACTGTAAACTTTTTAAGCTTTTTATGATTGAATAGCATGCTATTTTACATATCTAGCTATGTTCTTGAATTGTTCTACAATAATAATCCATTGCAACTGTTATCTGCAGTATGACTGTCTAGTTTACCTATCTAGATATATATGTTCTTGAATTGTTCCAGAGTATTTCCTCGAGAATTATGAACACCCACTTCCTACTGTTGCAGCACAACCTCAGGCTGGTTTTATTCGTAATCAACAAGTATTATCCTGAGATTGCAACCGGACATAAGTTCCAAGAATTTTGTCAAGCTGGAGCCAGAGGTCTCATCACTGCCATTGATCGGTTTGAGCCCGGACGCGGCTTCCGTCTCTCCACATACGGCCTCTTTTGGATCCGACATTCCATTAGCCGATCAATGACCCTTGCAAGCTTCACAAAAGTTCCTTACGGGATTGAGTCGGTACGATCAAACTGAATTGTGAATGCAACTCTCAGATCACAGTTTTGAATTTGCAGCTTAATTACAAGGTTTGGGATTAATTTACCGATCGTGCAGGTCAGACAAGATATCCATAAGGGTAAACTGGAACTATCTTTTGAGCTGGGAAGACAACCTACTGCAAAAGAGATAGCCGATCGAGTAAGAATCTCACTGGAAAGATACAATGATGTGGTGAAGACATCAAGGCCAGTGTTTTCGCTCCATGCGAAGCATATCGTAACACAAGAAGAATTCATCAATGGCATTACCGATATAGATGGAGTGGGAGGCGATAAGCATAGACAACCTGCACTTTTACGACTAGCTCTCGACGACGTGGTAAGTTTTATTAAACATCTTTTGAAACTAGCTTCAACAGCTAGCTTATGGAAAAACTAGCTAGTCGGTGAGTAATCGAAAACTTGTTTGATTCTTCAGCTGGATTCACTTAAACCAAAGGAGAGCTTGGTGCTTCGACAAAGATACGGACTCGATGGCAAGGGAGAAAGAACCTTAGGAGAGATTGCAGGGAATCTCAATATATCGAGAGAGATGGTCAGGAAGCATGAGCTGAAAGCACTCCTGAAGCTGAAGCATCCGACTCGAGTCGACTACCTTCGTCGATACATCTGATCGGCGATTTTATGCGTCTGTACCATGCGTACCTGTATATAAGATAACTTCCTCGTCATATATTGTTAATGAATTTTGATATTATACTCGCAGAAAAATAGTGAATTGTTGCAAGGGGAAAACGAGCATTCAACAAATTGATCATCAAAATGTTTTTGGAAGTTTCTTTTCTTTTCACTCGAAAAATAAATTAATGAATGGAGCTAGGAAAACAAAGAGTACTTCTGATAGGCTCAGGGAAAAACAAAAATCTTTACTGCTTGGCAGATGCAGCACAAGATCTGATAGATCACAATAGGTTTTCTTTGGCTTGCATCTCAACAACCGTCCTGAGAGCCTCCACAAGGAACGCATTGATCTTGAGTCACTGATAATGGAGTAACTTTCTTTCTGCCGTGAAGGAATCGAACAACAATGCATGTAATGTTGTCCGAACTGCCACGGGCGAAAGCGGTCTCTGTCAACTTCCTAGCGGCAGCTTCCGGTTCCTCTTCCATTCTCACAAGTGAAACTGCATCCTGCAGCGTTGAAAATGGACCCATAATTACTAAAAGTAGCAATGAATGAGACAGTGATACTTTGAAGGAACCACACGGGCAGAGGTGCGATATTGGAACTAAATGCATACGATAAAATTCATCTTCAAATATGCAATTTTGCTTAAAGATAACCCTTGAAAAAACAGGTAATGCAGCGAGTATTAACAATGCAGCCATCGTCTAGAGGTGGAATTAGAAAATGCAATATATATATATATATATGGCCAAAGATATTCTGATAAATATTTTTCAAACAAGTGGATCTAACCTCGTTTGGCACAACGTCCCAAAGCCCATCACTAGCCAAAACCAGGAATTCCAACTCTTCATCCACCAGTTGTTCCTGACAGAAGGATGGAGGCTTATTTAAGTTACAAAAAAATGGTTGGGTTATGTTATGTTTTTGCAAATGCATACAGTCTTGCGGATTGCCATTGTGTACTAGAGACTTATGGAACATACAACATAGCATGCAAATTTCTTGGAAGTTATTCCATGATGTATTGCTTATGCAAAGATCAACATTGTCACTATTGGAGCCAAAGGTGATGTCAATTACCTCAAACGATCCAGTATCGTCGGCACCTATACTATATATTAAAGTGTGTTCATTTTGTTAGCTCAGCACGCCACATGGCATTCTTAGAAGGATAGACAGTTTTTTCTTGCAAAGTTTTCCCTTTGAGTTGTGCACAGCCCTTCCTTCTCTCTGGTCAGCACCCGTGTGGAGGCTCTGCGCCTACCCCATGTGAGGATCCTCTCTCTCTCTCTCTCCATGGGCCACCCTGCTAACTTATAGAAGGTGATTTACCTCCTCATGATGGCCTTGGGACGGGTGCAGCGGGGGCGAGCGATTTTGCCTTTTTTGTCTAACTTATAGCAGGTGTGGGTGGGTAATTATTAGACAGTCTCAGAGCCATAAAATATGTGCACAAATCTTATAGAACTAAAAAGGCCATGCGGGAAAAAGTTCAGCTAAGTTTCCGTAGTACAATGGAATACCTGAATCTCTGGTTCTGCTAGAACAAATTGTTTCAGAAGGCGGTTGCCAAATGCTCGAGACATTGCTAATATGCCTCCAACCCTCCAGGTACCTATGAGTGTACACAATCGACCAAGGTCAATTTTCAATTTGAATGCAACCTGTTTCCTTCAAAAAATAATCAGAGTGCAATTAATGGACTGATTTTATGAAGAGATGTCACATTGCAGAATAAAGAGGCAGGAACCTCTGTGATGATATCTAAAAGAAATGTTTTAGTGATCGTGATTAACCCCCAACTGCAGAGCTGCTAAAGTTGCAATCACTATGACAACCTCAGAAAACGTATTTCCAAAATGCTAGCAGACTCACCAGCCCACATGACAATTCCTCCAGCATCCTCAATTCTCTTGCGCTCGTCGCTTCTATTCGGCTTGTGATCTTCAGAGAGAGGAATTGCTACGACCAAGGATTATTTAGTTTGACAGCTCGTGAAGGAAAGGTATGTTACATGATAAAATCAGGAGAGAGACGAAACATGAAACTGAAATATAAAGTGAGAACCCAAATGCATTGTATGCTGTAGCATACATCAATTAGTGTCGACCTACATGAAAAAATTGGATAACTGATACTTGACTCTGTACACCATTAATGGTATATTTCTTTTACACGTTTATTTGTAAATTGTTACCATCAAGTATATGATTGTAATTAACCAACAAAGAGTACAAAATTTATGAAACTCACAATATTAATTAAAAAAACTTTGATTTTTCAGATCAAGTAATTTGTTTATGGTTGTATTTAAGTTAATAGGAATCATGAAGATCCTTTCCTAAAAACAATAAGCATGGCAATCTCTTCTTCCATAGAAGGAATCAAAGGACTGCAGAAAATCCAGATGACAAGCAGATTGAAAACAGACACATACATCATATAAAGACTCAAGCCTGTTAGCACCATTTATGATTGACTACATGAATCTTATCCCTACATTAATGTCAATGCAAGACTATACCACTGGATACCGATAATATGTAATCACTTTCAGTTAGATTAACACAAATTTTCTTTTCCTGTTCTATCCCTTGCACTTTCAACTCTAATCAATTTATCTTTGTAAACTATTGAATTTATTTATCATTTTGAATGTTTATAGAAATCATGAAGATCTTTTCCTAAAAACAATAAGCATGGCATTGGCAATCTCTTCTTCCATAGAAGGGAATCAAATGCCTGCAGAAAATCCAGATGATAAATAGATTGAAAACAGATACATACATCATATAAAGGCTCAAGCCTGTTAGCACCATTTATGATCAACTACATGAATCTTATCCCTACATTAAAGCCTATGCAAGACTATACCACTGATAATATAATCACTTTCAGTTAGATTAACACAAATTTCTTTTCCTGTCCTATCCCTCACACTTTCAATTCTAATCAATTTATCTTTGTAAACTATTGAATTTATTTATCATTTTGAAAATGCCCACATCAATTTTAGTCAACAGCATGCTAAGATAGTAGCAAGTTTAACTTAAACTCATTAAGAAATTAATTAATTAACTATTTAAATGGTATCGGTTATTAACATCTCTTGGAAGAGATTAAAAAGCAGTTTCAGCAATGGAATTGACAAGTTACATGTGAATCACCAATTAATCAGGTTCCACAGGCAATGATCAAAACAAAAAACCAACGCCAATCCTTCTAGAGACCGAAGAGGGACATGTTAATCTCACTTCTTTTATGCCTAGTGCTATAATTAGTAAGTGTGGTATAGTGCAGGTTGACAAAGATAAATCTTTCTGAAACCATACTTCCAGTAAAAAAGGAAGGAAAGAAAGAAGGATCAAGATTGTAGGTCACCTTTTCCTGCCTTACATATTACAGCACGTGAATCACCCACATTAGCTACAAATAATTGTTTGCCTATCAGAACAGCAGTAGAGGCTGTCGAACCATCATCTCTGGTAGTATTGCTTTCGGATGCTAGGAAGTCTGAATCAGTTCTTTTAAATGTTTCGCCTGCAAATTTAGAGTAGAAAGCAGAACAGATTGAAAAAGGCTGCACAGAAAATTGCCTATAGCAGACTACAAAGCCAATAAGCAACTTGACAAGATTGTTAGTACTTATTGCAACTTTTGTATCCACCATGAGTAGCGGATGGTTCGTTAGGTTGTTGAACAGGTGTTCTTTCAAATATTCAGAAGCACGTGAACCACCATGTCCTGTAATAGAAATTGTCTACATGACAATACTCCGTGCTCAAAAATAACTAGAAATTAAATATATATATATAGAATGAACAAAACCATCAAATATTCCAAAAAGGCTGATCCATTTTCCATCAATATCCACTGATTTATGATCATAGTTATCTTCCATGCTCGGTCTTTTCCCCTTAAAGCTAGCATATCCACACTGCCAACTTGCATTCGCGCTGCAAACAATCCTTAAGATGAAATATATACACAAAATCCAGATAATATGCTTATTATAAGGAATTTCCAGGACATACAGTGAGATATTTTAGTCCAGAAGTATTGAGGTTAGATAGTAGAAATTGACTGCTGGTTGTAACTGAGAAACATAAGAAAAAATACAAAAGTTTCTGCGCTCATTATTGCGTAATGCCCATATGTCCTTCCTCTAGGAATCCCTAGTGAAGGCAAAGCCAATGGCCAAAGAAAGGTAATGACAACATCTGTGAGTCCCATGTACTTGGGTTTCACTACATGTATTTTATCCCACAAATGAATTCTAAGGCAATACCACTAGTAATATCTAGATATTCAAATCACTTCTAATTTATAATTATATTATATAGAGTTTTCTGGTCTTCCCTCTACTTCTCACAATAAACTCTGATCATTTCAACTTGTCTATTATACTCGTCTTTGAATATGACCATACCATTTCAACATATTTTCTCTCCTCGTACCATTGAACTAAACAAAATTATTCCTTGACAGTAGTTACTTTGATTTTATCAGCCTACCGCTAGAGAATGAAGCAGATGTACAACAAAAGAGTGATTCCTCATACCTTCCAAGTGTGAGATCTTGTGTGGAAGAGGATAAAGTCGGTCGGTGATGTCAGCAAGCTAGAACCGCAATGGGGAAGCACGTACTAAGCTATCGGAAAGGTGACTGGTGGAAGTTATTATTTGCAGGAGTTAAATGGGAAGAAGCTAGATCGGTTGTGGAGTACCAACCACCTATAGCCTTACAGTGTTGGAGGATTTTTTCCGAGATTTTATACTAAATTGAAATTACAAAAACAATTTCAACTTATCTCTGTTGAGTGGCCGAGTTGAAAACCGAAGCTGCCGAGTGAGATCCGAGTGGCCGAGTGAGGTCCGAGTGGAATCTCCCGACCCGAGCAGGTTTTCCCGAGTGGCCGAGTGAGATCCGAGTGAAATCTCCCGAGAGGCCGAGTGAGCTCCCGAATGAAGTTTCCCGAGCGGCCGAGTGAGCTCCCGAATGAAGTTTCCCGAGCGGCCGAGTGAGCTCCCGAGTGGCCGATGAGCTCCCGAGTGAAGTTTCCTTAGCGGCCGAGTGAGCTCCCGAATGACGTTTCCCGAGCGGCCGAGTGAGCTCCCGAGTGACGTTTCCCGAGCGGCCGAGTGAGCTCCCGAGTGGCCGAGTGAAGTTTCCTTAGCGGCCGAGTGAGCTCCCGAATGACCGAGAGAGGTTTTCGAGTGGAGTTTCCCGACCGGGATCTCCCGAACAGCAGTAGGACGTCTCCCGACCGGGGAGTTGCTGAGGCCTGCGCAGCGCAGTTTCCTTGAAACAGATTCGTCCTCCTCCGGCGGTGCTTCGAGGCTCAGATGGACTTCCGTCTCTCAGGATACAACAGCAGACCACGGGCACAACGGAGCACTCGTTGCTCGTGGCGAACTGAGGAGGTACCCGACTGCTATCAGCGGGGTCGGGAGCGAGGTGGAGTGGAGAAGAATTTCGCACTGCGTCTCTGCCTGTGCGTCTCTCAGTCACGGCCTCCTTTTATAGGCTCAGACCTCGCAGTATTAAATGACGAATTAATCGTCATTTAATGGCATTTACCCGACCAGATCCAAACGTCTGGGGGTTACTGATCTCGCATTAAACAAAATTAATGCATCAGTTACATTCGAGCAAAAATCAAATTGGCAAAACTTTGGTTCATCTGCTTGGACAAATTTTGCCCCGACCGGTCCGACATTCGACGTGCGCGGGTGGTGCATGCACACGAGTTCACTTGGTTCAGTACAAATCCGGGCCCTGGATTTGCACCCCCCCTGCGCACCCACGCGTGAGAGAGAGCCTCTCCCCTAGCATTTGTTCACAACTACCATGCTTGTGATACAATATAAACCAAATATTTTGCCTTAAACTCCCAATGTGGGACTAAAGCCTCCCCTCTCAAGGGGGCCCTTTTATTCTCCTCCTCACTTTCTACTCAAGAGAAAGTAACAATGTGGGACTAAAAGTCCCTCCACCTCTTTTCCATTCACACCATATATCCTAAGATATATAACAATCCCCCACATGAATGGAAACATGGTGATAGCATTCAGCAGTTGAGTCGTGTATAGGATAGGTAGGTTTCACCCTTTGAACCTTCCCTTGTGCAGATCTGTTTGCTTCCTGGCTGACAGTAGACACGATGTCCTTGAACTGTGCTGCCGTTTGTGTAAGCATTGACACATCTCACCCAGGACTCTCCCTGATACACCTCAGTTCTCATGAGTGTGTTCTTTCTTGGCCATGAACACGCCTGATTCTGCGAGAAGTTCTAAGAATTGTGCCTCCAATTCTCTTCGAAGCGGCCCCACTTCTTTCTCACATAGGTGATCTCTTAAGAGTTTTCCACGTAACTCTATTGAATCATTAAAAGCCGTATGCTTAACCTTCATCCTTCACTGTTTCAAAGGGTCATTCCCTTATAGTGAACACTTTTGTCAGTGCAATTAGGTTGTCCCTTTGAACCTAGTTCTTGGGATCTCCAGTCTGCATAGGTTGGGTTTCCTTTGCACCAACATTTTCTATCGGCATCAAACCCATCCTCCTTGATGAGTTTGCAACTAACTCTCGATTTAACCCTTTGGTTAGCGGATCTGCTAAGTTATCCTTTGACTTCACATAGTCAACAGTGATAACTCCAGTTGAGAGTAGTTGTTTAATGGTATTGTGTCTTCGACGTATATGTCTAGACTTACCATTATATAGATGGCTTTGTGCCCGACCAATTGCAGATTGACTATCACAATGTATGCAGATTGCCGGCACGGGTTTAGGCCATCTCGGTACATCTTCTAAGAATTGCCGTAGCCATTCAGCCTCTTCACCACATTTGTCAAGAGCTACAAACTCAGACTCCATCGTGGATCTGGTTATTACGGTTTGCTTAGAAGATTTCCATGAAATGGCTGCACTTCCCAGAGTGAACACATAACCACTCGTAGACTTCGAGTCTTTTATATCAGATATCCAACTCGCATCGCTGTATCCTTCGATAACAGCAGGATATCTCATATAGTGCAGTCCATTTCCACGAGTATATCTCAAGTACCTTAGTACTCTTGTTATCCCTTTCCAGTGCTCAACACCGGGATTACTCGTGTATCTACTCAATTTGCTTACTGCGTAGGCTAAGTCTGGTCGTGTACAATTCATCAAGTACATCAGACTTCCAATCACCCGAGCGTACTCTACCTGAGAGATTCTTTCGCCTCGATTTTTCGATAGATGTTGGCTTGTATCTATCGGTGTTCGTGCCAACGCAGTATCACCATTGGTGAATTTCTCAAGAATCTTGTCCACGTAGTGGGACTGACTAAGAACAAGTCCTTCAGCTGTTCTAAGAATCTTGATTCCTAGAATCACATCAGCTAGGCCCATGTCTTTCATGTCAAATCTTGAGTTCAACATGTCTTTCGTGGATTTGATTATCTTATCATTACTCCCAATGATAAGTATGTCGTCTACATACAAGCACAAGATGACAAAGTCATCTTCTGTAGCTTTCGAGTAGACACATTTATCACATTCATTGATTTTGAATCCACCTTCTCGCATGGCATTATCAAATTTCTCATGCCACTGCTTTGGAGCTTGCTTCAAGCCGTATAAAGATTTTACCAATTTGCAAACCTGGTTGTTCTGTCCTGGCACAGAAAACCCCTCTGGTTGCTCCATATAGATTTCCTCTTCTAAATCTCCGTTTAGAAAGGCCGTCTTTACATCCATCTGATGTATTTCCAGGTTCCATAGAGCAGCAATAGCTAACAACACTCTAATGGACGTTATTCTCGACACAGGAGAATATGTATCAAAGTAATCAAGGCCTTCTTTCTGTCGGTAACCTTTAATTACCAACCTGGCCTTATACTTGTCAATTGTGCCATCTGATCTTATCTTCTTGAAAATCCACTTGCAACCTAATGGTTTACTTCCCGGAGGAAGGTCCACAAGTTCCCACGTGTGATTTTGCAAGATAGATTCTATCTCAGATGCAATTGCCTCTTTCCAGTGAGGTCCCTCAGAGGAGTTCACAGCTTCTGAGTAGCTTTGGGGTTCACCTTCCAGTATGAAAGTGATAAAATCTGATCCATAAGATTTTTCCACCCGAGCTCTCTTACTCCGTCGAGGTGCATTCTCAACTGGTTCATCTTCCTCTTCTTCTTCCTCTGATATTTCCTTTACCCTTTTTGAGGAGCTAGCATCCTCTCGGGTCTTATATGGAAATACATGCTCGAAGAATGAGGCATTTCTCGATTCTATTATCGAGTTCTTGTGTATATCCGGTAATTGTGATTCATAAACGCAAAACCGATATGCACTGCTGTTATGTGCATATCCAATAAATATGCAATCAACAGTTTTTGGTCCTATCTTAACCCTTTTTGGATCAGGCACCAAAACTTTGGCAAGACACCCCCACACTCGCAAGTATTTGTAGGATGGTTGTCTTCCATTCCATAACTCATAAGGACTCTTATGTATTTTCTTCCGAGGGACCTTATTTAAAAGGTAATTAGCTGTTAACACAGCTTCCCCCCACATCGAGTCTGGCAGTCCAGAGCTCAATAGAAGAGCATTCATCATCTCCTTAAGAGTTCTATTCTTTCGCTCAGCAATCCCATTCTGCTGAGGGGTATAAGGAGCTGTTGTCTCGTGTCTGATCCCATGTTCAGCACACAACTCAGCGAATGGTGATACATATTCACCACCTCGGTCACTTCGAACCACCTTAATTTTCTTATTAAGTTGGTTTTCAACCTCATTCTTATAGAGAATGAATTTCTCTATAGCTTCATCCTTGCTTTTGAGAAGATACACATAACAATATTTTGTGTTATCATCTACAAAAGTGATGAAGTACTTATTCCCACCACGCGTCGGTGTGCCTTTAAGGTCACATACGTCGGTGTGAATTAGGCCGAGAGGTTCGGTGCTTCTTTCAACGTGTTGAAAGGATGACCTAGTCAACTTCGCTTCAACACAAGTCTCACACTTGTGTGTCGGGTCAAGGTGGAATGTCGGTATGCTTTGCATGTTCATTAATCTACGAATCACATCGTAATTCACATGTCCTAGTCTACCATGCCATAAACACGAAGACTCAAGCATATAAGTGGAAGAGCTTTCAGTTTTATTTATCTTAGGCTTAATGGCCATTACACTGAGCTTAAACAGCCCATCAGATACATAGCCCTTTCCTACAAACATTCCCTTCTTCGACAGAACAACTCTGTCGGACTCAAACACAATGCGAAAGCCATGCTTGCTTAAAAGTGATCCGGACACTAGATTCTTTCGAATCTCCGGAACATACAGTACATTGGTTAGAGTCAGGTCCTTGCCCGAGGTCATCTTCAGCACCACCTTCCCTTGGCCCACGATGTCCGAGGTTGCCGAGTTCCCCATGAACAGCTTCTCTCCACTAATTTCTTCAAAATTGTGGAGCAGCTCCTTATTACAGCATACATGTCTGGTGGCTCCAGTATCGATCCACCATTGCCGCGGGTTTGAACCCACCAGGTTCAACTCGGAGACCACAGCGCAGAGGTCTTCCATTTCTGGTCCCTCGTTCAGGTTGGCCTCCTGCTTCTTCTTCGGTTTCTTACATTCCGAAGATTTGTGGCCCACTTTGCCACAGTTGTAGCACTTCCCAGAGAACTTCTTGGCGATGCCTCCTTTGGGTGCCAGCTTGGAAGATTTAGAATTCTTCCGTTTCGAGCTTTGTCCGTGCTCGACCACGTTGGCTTTCACAGTAGCCTGAGAGAATAGTTTTCTCTCCGAACCCTTGTTGTCTTCTTCGATGCGAAGTCTCACAACAAGTTCCTCCACGTTCATCTCTTTCCGTTTGTGCTTCAGGTAGTTCTTGAAATCCTTCCAGCCGGGGGGCAGCTTCTCAATGATGGCTGCTACTTGGAAGGTTTCACTCAGAACCATACCTTCTGAGTGGATCTCATGTAGGATCACCTGAAGCTCTTGGACTTGGCTGATCACAGTCTTAGTGTCAACCATCTTGTAGTCCAAGAATCGGCCCACGATGAACTTTTTGGCCCCAGCATCCTCCGACTTATATTTCTTGTCCAGGGACTCCCATAGCTCCTTAGCCGTTCTCTTCGTGCTGTACACAACATACAGCGAGTCGGCCAGACAGTTGAGGATGTAGTTTCGGCATAGGTACTCAGAATGAGTCCAAGCCTCTACCACAACAGCCTCAGCTTGCTCGGGAGGGTCCTCGGTCAAGAACCGAGCCAAATTGAGCGTGGTCAGGTAGAAGAGCATCTTCTGCTGCCACCTCTTGAAGTTCAACCCAGTGAACTTCTCTGGCTTTTCCCCATGGTTGATCGGGGCATTCCCGATCGGGGCGGAGGGGGCCTGGTGATGAGTCTGTTTCACCTCAACACGTTCCGTGGCCATCTCAACAGAATCGAATCTGTTTCAAGATTGTTGGAGGATTTTTTCCGAGATTTTATACTAAATTGAAATTACAAAAACAATTTCAACTTATCTCTGTTGAGTGGCCGAGTTGAAAACCGAAGCTGCCGAGTGAGATCCGAGTGGCCGAGTGAGGTCCGAGTGGAATCTCCCGACCCGAGCAGGTTTTCCCGAGTGGCCGAGTGAGATCCGAGTGAAATCTCCCGAGAGGCCGAGTGAGCTCCCGAATGAAGTTTCCCGAGCGGCCGAGTGAGCTCCCGAATGAAGTTTCCCGAGCGGCCGAGTGAGCTCCCGAGTGGCCGAGTGAGCTCCCGAGTGAAGTTTCCTTAGCGGCCGAGTGAGCTCCCGAATGACGTTTCCCGAGCGGCCGAGTGAGCTCCCGAGTGACGTTTCCCGAGCGGCCGAGTGAGCTCCCGAGTGGCCGAGTGAGCTCCCGAGTGAAGTTTCCTTAGCGGCCGAGTGAGCTCCCGAATGACCGAGAGAGGTTTCCGAGTGGAGTTTCCCGACCGGGATCTCCCGAACAGCAGTAGGACGTCTCCCGACCGGGGAGTTGCTGAGGCCTGCGCAGCGCAGTTTCCTTGAAACAGATTCGTCCTCCTCCGGCGGTGCTTCGAGGCTCAGATGGACTTCCGTCTCTCAGGATACAACAGCAGACCACGGGCACAACGGAGCACTCGTTGCTCGTGGCGAACTGAGGAGGTACCCGACTGCTATCAGCGGGGTCGGGAGCGAGGTGGAGTGGAGAAGAATTTCGCACTGCGTCTCTGCCTGTGCGTCTCTCAGTCACGGCCTCCTTTTATAGGCTCAGACCTCGCAGTATTAAATGACGAATTAATCGTCATTTAATGGCATTTACCCGACCAGATCCAAACGTCTGGGGGTTACTGATCTCGCATTAAACAAAATTAATGCATCAGTTACATTCGAGCAAAAATCAAATTGGCAAAACTTTGGTTCATCTGCTTGGACAAATTTTGCCCCGACCGGTCCGACATTCGACGTGCGCGGGTGGTGCATGCACACGAGTTCACTTGGTTCAGTACAAATCCGGGCCCTGGATTTGCACCCCCCCTGCGCACCCACGCGTGAGAGAGAGCCTCTCCCCTAGCATTTGTTCACAGCTACCATGCTTGTGATACAATATAAACCAAATATTTTGCCTTAAACTCCCAATGTGGGACTAAAGCCTCCCCTCTCAAGGGGGCCCTTTTATTCTCCTCCTCACTTTCTACTCAAGAGAAAGTAACAATGTGGGACTAAAAGTCCCTCCACCTCTTTTCCATTCACACCATATATCCTAAGATATATAACATACAGAACTCAACGAGTATATTACTCTCTTTTAACATTGTCACTTTGTGTGTTATGTATGTGCCTTTATCCTTGGTAATAAAACTACTGAAGATTACTACTCTTAGTGTGGCTCAACCTCAGAAGCTATTCAGAAGCCCTTAGTGTTGATCCACCTCTCTGATTGGAAGAACCTTGTACGTTCATCTTGATATACTCATTGTTGCTAAATTACAATTTGTGCATATTAATTTCTAAACGCATAAAATTTTGACTCATTCATTCAACAATCTTAAATTTTCTTTAATAAAAAGAGGTACATGATGATCACACAAAATTTCAGAAATATGTTGCCATTTTGATCACTCACTCTTTATTCTATTAATCATTCTCCAGCAAAATCTCCACAATCATACAATGTGATAATACTTTGTTATTGATCTTTACATTGACAAAAATGGTGTCCACAGTCTCATTGGTGCCACTTGCCAAAGCCGCCTTGTGTAGAATAGGACAATAAAATAAGAGTAAAAAATAAAATTGAGATTATATCCATGCGCCAAAATTTTCTCATCTTACTGAGCTAGAATAAGGGAGAAGAACTTATGTCTTAGAAGATATTCATATAGCAGTTTTGAGCTGTTCCATGATGGAATCACGGAAGTACCAAAACAACTCCATCATGGAAGTACCGAAATATCTCTCAAAACATATTTATAAAGAGAATATAAACAAAGCAGTTTCATTAAACAGAAAAAATAATCAACTAAGGCAGCACTTTTATATACAAAATGATCATATGGAGAATACAACCCATTAGTTTCAGCCTACCTTTTCCATCCTCCACTTGCATAATCGCCATTTACTTCACGATCCTTTTCAGGGGATACATTGGCAGCAGCTCCACGCTCCACGGCTAGACCTGAATCCACCATCATCCTTGCAAGTCTCAAGCCAAATTATTATCTCAAGGAGGTCCCAAACCCTCTTTCCACCCTTGTTCCTTTGACGTCGAACGTTCCAGATTCTCCGTGCGCTTGATAAACCCACTTAAGACAGCATTATATACCATCTATATTTCTGATCACCTGCCGTACAAGAATATCATCAAAAAAAAAAGGATGAAAATTTTCATAAATGTGATGTTTAGCAAGAGAGGAAAATAAGAGAGCACCCAGTTTTTTTTTTCAAAAATTCCACCTTAAGACATCAATTCGCTTCATCATAAAGACTGCATCGATCGATGATTAAAACTACAGCCGCGCTCTTTTCAATCATAACTTAAACATCGAGATGGGGGAAATAGGAGAACATTTATGGAAAGGATCCCAGATACCAATCCAAGCTAAACGAAAGGATGGAAAGGTAGTCACCTGAATACAACCTCCAGATCTAAGAACACCTGGATCCGAGGCCGCCGGGGCCAGATCGTCGTGACGGTGATCGGAGAAATCTTCTAAGGAAGAGAGGAAAAAGGGGAGATCGGGGAGAAGGAAGAGGAGCAGGTGGAGGTTCCTTTTGGTCTCGGTTTTAGTTTTAGCTCGAAATAATTGGTGGGTTTCGTGTGGGTTGGCACGAGGCAAGCCAAGAACGTGGCAAGTTGGTGCCGGTAGCCACCGTAGCGTACCGGTATGCTATAATATTCCCGTTATCTAGACTCTATCCCAAGCATTCAATTCAATGGATGGCTTTATAATTAAATATAGCGGACTGTCCCCGTAAATGGATTTGGTTTTCTAGCTATTTAACTCTTTCGGTTTGGATTCAATTATTCATCTCTCACGTCGGTTGTATTTGGTGGTTCAGACAATGGCGAACCAGTGCCATCGTAAAGGGTAATTTACATATGTATTGTATCGTGGAACCCCGAGCTCTAGAGGCAAAAGGTAAAACAAGGTAAAACGTTCGTCCTCAGTGTTCGCATCAGTCCGTCCCAGGATCAACATGGAAAAGATAAATCATGATGACTGAAAAGATAAAAGATTAAGGAAGAAGAGACTTTTTATATAGAATATATAGATTTATATCCTATCAGTCTCGTGACTCGAAATTAAAATCTTAAATGATAATCTATTAATTCTTTATCATCTTAGCTATGCCCGTGGAGGCATCAATCCAGGAGCTTAATTTGTGTGTACTAGCAAATGGTGGTTAACTGAATGATTGTCGGTCAGGAAGATCGATTGAGCGGTCCTCAACGGTTTGCAGGGAACAACACTGGGAACAGCAGCTTTTGATGTCCATGCCGATGCTGGCGGTGTTGAGGATTACCTACAAGTTGGTGTGAGGTGCCCAGTGGTTGAAATAGGGGCCGCGGTTGGCTGACATCTCAATCCAGGAAGAAGATCGTGAAGAAGAAACCGGTTAGTAACTAACGACTGTGAGAGGAATAAACGATAAACAAAAAGAGACAAGGGAAAGCCATGCTCATCTTCTTTTTGGGAATCGAATCTAAACTTTAATAAATTAATGGATATAAGTTCCACTTAATAAATAATTGACCTATATATATTACAAGAAAAATCATCATCAACAATAGATAAAAATCATTATCGAAGATTATTTTGACAGTTGTAACTGACACTGTTATTAAAAGTAGGAGCTAAATGACAACGACGTAAAACTGTTGTCTTTAGCAACAATTGACAACACTTATGCAACGGTTTTAAACTGTTGTCTTTTAATATCAATGACAACAGTTTCCCAACGGTTAAAACCCATTGTTTTTGGATGGTTTTGCCCAAAAAAAATAAATTGAAAAATATTTCGACAATAGATAAAAATCATTGTCGTTGAATTATTTTCACATAGTATATAACCGTTGTCTTTATTGAGTTTTCAATAGTTTTAAATACTAAATATATTTAATTCAATCAATATAAAACATAAATTTACAAAACACAATATCTATTATGAAATATATTAAGCATATCAACATATAGATACAACATCTTTTAGTGCACTGTACAACATCAGAATTCATACCACAGATCAACATTTGTAGTACAACTTAGCATCAACAAAAGAAATTCATACACTACTGTTCCTGAAGGAATCGACGTCAACGGCCAGTCACCAGGGTCCAGCCCCCGCGGATATTGACGCTAGAGGAAGAGCTCCCATCCTGTGAGATCAACACTAGCGTTAATGGGAACACACCGGAGGTTGTCCGGCGGAGCCCACTCCAACACTCAAGTCAGTATCTCAGTATAGGAGATGGAAGAAAGCAAGGAGATGTGCAAGATAGAGAGTGCCCAACCTCTTTACCGAAGGGGTTGGAATACCTTTTATACCTGAGGCGGCAGTCACACGTGTCTCCACGATCCTTGACACGTCGTCTCCCCAATCTTACTGGATAACCTTTGTAACGGTCGTAGTTGCCATTAAATCTGATCTGTTGTGATAATGAAGGCGTTAATGGCTGCGTCTTACGGGCCATGATCATCCCGTGATTGTAGGTGGTGCTTATCCGTAGATCCGAAGAAAGAGGGACCGTTACTTGAGGCCGAGTGCTCCTTGGGCTCTCCTACCCCGAGGTGATCTCAGGGTCTTTTAGCCCGGGGGGTCCCGGGCGTGTACCTTCTCAAGGTGGTCTCGGGGACCCGACCTCCCGAGGTGATCTCGGGCATACGTCTTTCCGGGTCGGTCTCCAGGGTACGCTTGCTCGTGGTGTACTCGGGGGCCCACCTTCCCGAAATGGGGTCTCGGGCACCACGTGAAGAGAATCGTCCAGATTCGGTAAATCTTGCCACATAACTTCTTCAGTCCACGTGTCAGTCACGGGGTACTCAACCTCATCACAAGTCCCTCCCTTCAAGTCTAATCGAAGGAAGAGTTGCTGACTGATTAGACAAGTAGTGTAGCGAAGAAGTTATGTCATGGTGGGTCCATGCACCCATTACTCCTTTATTAGCGGCACGCTGAGACCGAGGAATTGAAACATTCACCCCGGGGTCCAAGGCAACCTTGTTTGAATTAGCCCTCCTAAAAGGCTCTTGCAATTCTCGAGGCGCAGTAATGATAGTCGTCCATCATCCATAAAAGCGCATGGCGCTTTCTAATACCGATAAAACTCCTTTGCGAATTCGTCTTCGCCATGTGCCTTAACTGCTCTCCCTGCGATATATTGCTGACATGTGCAGCTGTAGCAGGCTCACATCAAATGGTTGTTTAGTAGTACCGCCTTGATGTGGCTGTTTTCCGCCGTCCACCTACCTTGCCCCTATTGCACACATGTAGGCGGCCTCCTCTGTCTAAGAAGGGGAGTCGGAGACGTTCGGCCACCTTCAGACTTCCTCATTCAGCAAACATCGTCTTCGTCCTCTTTCCTAAGGACCCCTTTCGCGTAAGTCTCCTGCTTCCTTCTCGTCTTTTTTCCTTAGGAATTATAGAGGGCTACCAAGCGGAGTAGTATGAGTACGTCTCTTCTAGAGTGAGGCCGGAGGCCCTATAGGCGCCCATTGAGGCTTACGGCATTCCGAGCGAGATGGCGGCGGTGATCCCTAAAGTAGACCAGACGTCGATGGAGCCTCCCATAGGTTTCTTTACCTTCTTTCCGGGGCAAGTAGAGTCAGGGATCCGTTTCCCCATGCCTCCTTTCTTCATGAATGTAGCCTCCTATTTTGGTATTCCTCTCCATCAGATGGCTCCCAACGCCTTTGTTCAGATGGGCGGGGCGTATATTATCTTTAAACTCTTCGACATTCCTTTGACCCCTCGCCTTTTTCATTCCTTCTTTGTTCCGATTGGCTCGCGAGGGGCATTTGGCTTTACGGCGCGCTCCAGCCATAGGTTCTTAGGAGGGTTCCCTTCTTCCCATAAAGGGTGGAAGGAGAAGTTTTTCTTCATCCGACTGCCCCACAGTCCTTTCAGCTCCCATCGCTGGACGGAGAATCTACCTGCTCCCTCTATCTTAGGGAACTTTCTATAAAGTCCCGCCCAGCGAGCCAGGAGCGTTCTCTCTGGCATGGAGTTCAGCGGCCTAGGCCTGGTACAATGCGAGGAGCTCATGTACCGCGCAGGCCTAAGCCCAAAAGTGACCCGCATCAATCCCCACCTTGGTAAGTTTACCTTATCCATCAATGTCTGTTAATTCTAACTGATGTTCCATTGTCTGTCTATTACAGAGGACATCATGCTCTCGAGGCCAATTAGCTGGCTCATCAAGTGGGATGAAGCCAACAAGGGGGCACATGATCCCCCTCTAATTCCCCTCGCCTCGCCTTTTGCTTCAGCCGAGTCGCCGGAGGAGACTACCGAATCCTCCAGTGAGTATGTCACGCCGGAGCAGACAGAGTCTCCTACTGTGCCTCCGACACTTGCCGATCAAGTGATTCTGGGTGTGTCTGCCAGCTCGGGGATTGGCGCCCCTTCGGGGATTGGTCCTCCTCCTGTTGCAGTCCATACGGGGGAGGCCGCAGGGAGGTCATCTCCTCCTGCCGACCCGCAAAGGCCCCCACTCTCTAGGCGGCATAAGAGAAAAATCCCAGAAGGCCTATCTTCAAGACGGAAAAGGTTGTGCCCCCTCAGCCCAAGCACGCTCCCTTCCATGCCTGAGGAAGGCATTCCTACCTCTGAGGATGAGGATGCCGCCCCACTGTTTCCACCTTCCCAACTGACTGACTCTACGGAGACAGGCGGGCAGACCCTTGATTCCTCCTCAGTTGATCCTTCCAAGTCCCCGAAAGGTAAGCAAGCATTGCCTGCCCACCCTCGGATGCAACTCGACCACCTCCACAAGAGGCTTGACGCGGCCTCGAAGGCCGCCATGCATTCTTTCCCCCCGGTTCAATTTAAGGAGATTCCCGCTGAGGACCTTTCTCCCGAGAGGGCCTCCAGTTCAGAGGAGGAGGATTTCGGCCCCTCTACTATGCCACCTGGGGCTCCCGCTGTTTAGCCAATCCCCCCGCGTAGGAACCCTTCACCCTTTGTGAGCCGGGTTGACCCCCCGAGAAGTCAAGGGGTCCCAGGAGGGGAAGTCGTGCGTGTCTCCGCCGGGCCTTTAACTACCATCCGTGAGTCTCTTTTGAAGGTAAGTGTTCCAGACCCATAGGTTGTTTTCTTTTATGCCTTATAACTCCTTTACATAATGATAGGCGGCCGAAGACTGCTTGACAACTGGCCGCCACTTGTATACCTGGTCGCAGATCAAGACCTATATCCGTCGAGCACTGAGAGCAGAGGTCGCCCGCCGACCATTAGTATAAGGCGGGACTCATGCAAGCGGGAGTCAGCATATCTATCCGTGCAAAGGTGGAGCATCAACTGTGTTGGGACCGATGGCACGGCTAGAAGGGGTGAATAGCTCGGTCACCCCGAATTCGGATTCTTCCTACAATGATTAGCACAAGTAGAAACTTAACAATGAATACAACCAATGCTAACAAGTTACCAGTTTACGTGGTTCGGAGATTTCTTGCTCCTACTCCACGGCATGTCCTTGAGGTGGGCGATCCCTTGATCCTTCGGTGGATCATACCCCGACAATCTCCGGCTAAGTCTTTCTCCTTCTTGGTGGAGAACAACCTCTCACAATCCTTCTTCCTCCTTATAAGATGGAGCTAGGGTTATGGGAGGAAAGTGAGCACTTGGAGCTTGAGCACTTGAGCACTAGAGAGAAGATCTTACAATGAAGAGCTAACCTTCTCCAAGTCTCAAGCTCCCACTTAAATAGTGGAGAGAGCTGTTAAACAAACAGCCCAGCCCCGACATCAGTCGACTGCCCCATGGACTAGTCGACTGATGCCCAGCCAACGGCTACCCTAATGGCTCTATTTTTTAGCAGAGCAGTCGATTGGTGCCTGGACCAGTCGACGGATCTTTCTATGAGTTTCCACTCTACGCTAGCAGTCAGCTGCTTCCTCTGGCAGTCGAGTCAGCTGCTTCCTCTGGCAATCGAGTCAGCTGCTTCCTCTGGCAGTCGACTGCCCAACTTACAAACTCACTCCGTAGTCCATCCTTCGCGTATGGCTTGAAGTCCACTTTCTTGGCTTGCCCCTTGAAGTTCTCTTCCTTCGGCTCTCGTCCCTCGGATGCGCACACAAGCCCGCGGCTTGCCTCCATGCCATCCTTTGTGTATGCCTTTGAAGTCTACTACCTCGGCTTGCCCTTGAAGTCCTCTTCCTTGGCTCTCGTCCCTCGGATGTTCCACTCCGTTACTCCATGTGTGATTCACAAAGTCCTACATGACTCAAGCACACATATTAAATCAACATGGAAACCTAACTTAATCATATTGACACACACATCAAAACCCATGATCTACCCGATCAACCTTGGGTCAATTGCACCAACAATCTCTCTCTTTTTGATGTGTGGTAATATGTTTAAGTTAGGTACAAAGATAACAATTAAAAATTAAAACCATAGCAAATTAAGAAGCATAAACATGCATCCTCCTCCTTAACCTGTGCCTTAACACATAATTTTCAATTTTAGCACAACCAATAAGAATTAAGTTAAAATCTAACTTAAACCTTTCAATTCTCCCCCTTTGACACCATCAAAAAGATTGCTCAAAGCAATATTACCCTTTGGTATCAATTAGAGACCCCTTTTCGTTTTCTGAAAATCCCCATAAATCAGAAAATTCAGGTGTCAGTCGACTGATTTAGTTACCAGTCGACTGGCCTCAGCGAAATGCCAAACCATAAAATGTTCAGTTGACTGCCCCAAGGGCCAGTCGACTGATACATATCAGTCTGAAATTTCAGCCTTTTGAGCTGAAATTCAGAAATGCATAGAAGATTCCATAAAATTTGAAAAATTATGAAAATTTACAAACATATTTCTTGTGATGTTTTCTAACAGAGAAAAATATATTTTCATGAAAAATCCAAATATGTTTGAGTTTTTGACCAAAACTGTAATTCTTTAAAAATAACCAACTTTGTATCAAACTTACATCCTAGTTTTGAAACTATCTGTTTTGCAAACCTATGTCATAGCAAATAAAACACAGAAATGTTTTCAAATCATTTCAAATATCCAAATATGATCTATGGGTAAGATGTCTATTAATTAAACATTTACTTTCCCTATAGTTTGTCTATTATCACTAATGTGATACATCCAATAACTCATCAAAATGCCACAAGCATAAGTGAGTTATTTGTATCATCCTAACATCTCATATGCATAAATGCAATCATAAATCAAGGCAATATGAGATGTATTAAGGTATATCCCATTTAGCCCATATTATCAAGGATTTCTACTTGGGCTAAAGTACTCCCCCTTAATGTCTCAAGTCAACCAAATTTCAAAAATTTGAAATTTTAACAACATGGTTGAATTAACCTAAATCTTCTAATCCTTGAGGATTGACTTTGGCACTCAATAGAAATGTTTCCTAATTGGGTTGACCAAGTACTCCTTGGGAATCCATTTCTTACTTAGGGTTTTGGTCTTAGCTTGTCCTTTAGCAAGTAGGCAATGATAGGTTCTTCCCTTGCTAGATTTCCCAAACCCTAATCCCTCTTTCTTAAAACTTGCCCTTTGGCTCTCAACGATCATATCTAGAGTCTTTGAGCCAATTTCAAATTTTCTAAGGGCTTTGGTAAGACTATCTATCTTTTCCCTTAATTCCTTATTTTCTTCTTCTAAGCATGAATCATTTGAAATAGAAGAAGAAACATGCACATCATCTTTAATTTTCATAGATTCTAATTTTTTCTTTAGCATGGAAATTTCATTTTTCAAATCCTTAATTTTCTTTCTAACCTTAAACAAGTCATCATTAGTGCTAGAAATTATTTTTACAAGAGTAGAAATGGGTAAATTGTATACCCCACTTACCGACACATCCGATTCCGAAGTTGAGCCTCCCCCTTCACTTGAGCTCCCTTCATCTTCACTTGAGCTCTTTTCTTCTTCAGATTCGGACGACGTGGAGGCAATTCCGTCAATTCCCATTAGTGCGAAATGGGATACATGATATTCCTCCTCCTCCGATGAGGATGAATCATCCCATGTAGCTTTTAAATTTTGCACTTTCTTCCCCTTCTTTTTTGATTTCTTCTTTCCTTTCTTCTTCTTCAAGAGGGGGCATTCATCTCTCATGTGCCCTTCTCTTTGACAATTATAGCAAATTATCTTCCTTGTTCTACTTTTGCTCCTTGAACCTTTTCTACCATGAGATTTGTTAGTAGAAACATGTTTAAATGTTTTTCTCATTTTTCGTACCATGTAGGCTTCCGCATCACTATCCATTGATGCACTTGACTCCTCAGAATTGGATGAGGAAGTCTTCTTCTTTTTACCTTTTCCCTTGTTTGCCACAAGAGCTATGCTCTTCAGTTTGTATACCTCTTCAATTATACCTCAAACTCGAGTTTCATGAAGTTCCATGGTTGAGAAAAATTTGTTGGATCGAGAGAACCGATAGAGGGGGGGGTGAATATCGGAAAGCGTTCGGATTTAAGATAGAGAATTTGCACAGCGGAAGATAAAAACAAAGCACGCGAACACAGTAATTTTTTACTTGATTCGGAGCCTAGGTCGACTCCTACTCCAAGGCCCACGATCGTTGATCGTTTACTTTGGGCAATTCTATATGAGGCGCAAAAAACAGTTTACAGTTTTGAGTTACAAATATAGCACAGTAAACTTAACAAATAAAAAGAAAACTCTTCTTTTACCGACGTCCGATGTAGGTTGTCTTTTTTGGAGCAGCGGGACGTCGTCGGCTCGAGTTGGAAGGTTTCCGGAGCGAGGCGCGAGAGTAGAAGAGCGTAGAAGTGTTGATTGAAAGTGTTGCTTGAGCCTTGGGGTCGAGGGCCCTTTATATAGGGCCTGGGGGCGCCCGGAATATCGGGGGCGCCCCCCCCCCCCCACGTGTCACTCGATCCGCCTCGGTCTCGGTCAACTTCTGATCCCTTCAAACTCGGGATCAGATCTTGACCGGGGCGCCCGGGACGCTGGGGGCGCCCGGGTTGACCGGGTCAAACTTTATCCCTTGGCTTCGCTGGCTTGAGGTTCGATGACTTACTATTGGGGGCGCCCGGAGTGCTGGGGGCGCCCGGAGCGCTGGGGGCGCCCGGGAGCAGCGGGGGCGCCCGGGAGCACGGGGGCGCCCGGGAGTTGAGCTGTCGAAGCTTGCTTTGCTTTCTTGTGTTTTGTGTTTACCTTGGGGGCGCCCGGGACACTCCGAGCGCCCTGGTCAGCTGTTGCCTCGTTCCTTTGAGGCTCTCTGAGCTGCAGACACTCGTTCCTTCGGTCCTACATCCAGGGTTAGTCCAAAACACAATAAAACAATTAAATATTAGTTTATACAACCTTGACTGTCTTGGTTCTGACTTTGGGCCTCCAAAATGGAGCCCTAGGTCGAACCGACACCTACTGTTCCCTCGACGGGGAACGCGTCCTCACCTACTCCTCTCGGGAGAATGTACCTGATGTCAACCGCTCCTCTGGTTGGACTTTTGCCTAGTGGTCCTTCGCCAGGTCTTGGATGCCAAGCTGTCCTTCGCCTGGTGCCTAGCAGTCCTTCGCTAGGTCTTGGTGACTAGCAGCCCTTCGCTAGTTGCCTAGCAGTCCTTCGCTAGGACTTGGTGACTAGCAGCCCTTCGCTAGTTGCCTAGAAGCCCTTCGCTAGGACTTGGTGACTAGCAGCCCTTCGCTAGTTGCCTAGCAGCCCTTCGCTAGGACTTTGTATCCTGGCATTCCTTCGCCAGGTGCCTAGCCATCCTTCGCTAGGGCTTTGGATCCTGGCAGCCCTTCGCCAGGTGCCTAGCAGCCCTTCGCTAGGACTTTTCCTGCACACTTGAGTAACATATTAGATAACAAATAGACTTAACTTTGAATCCTTTGCCAATATCAGAACAAGGTTCGATATAGTGCTTCCTGCACTAACAATCTCCCCCTTTTTGATTTATGGCAACACAATTCAAAGTTAAGTATAAACATATAACAGTTAAGAAAAGAAGGAGTATGAACAGTATAAGTGTAGATTTAAAAAAAAATCCTTTATTTTTTATACTCCCCCTAAAACCCTGAATAATTGTGTTATAAAACCCTTAACTTTGACCTTTCCTCCCCCTTTGACATATATCAAAAATATACATGGGCGAACAAGGTATCTGATAGGGAGTTTTGAGTTTTACCAAAATAAATTTAAGTAAAGGAGTTTAAAAACATAGTTTTCAAGAAAAACTTTAATTAAATGGATTTCATAATTTAAAAAAATGATGTTCAAAGTAATAGATGTTTTGAAAATACATGAAGCTCCCCCTTAATGTGACAACTCTTATATTTTAGAAAAAGCTTGCAAAAACTTGCAACATAGTTTTCAAGAAAAACTTAACAGTAACTTACTTAGCTAATATTTTGGAAACAGGTTTTCCTTTAAAAAGGTTCAACATTTACACTCATACAGAAATTTCCTTGGAACATATTTTGTGCATTAAAAACCATTTTTACTTGGAAAAATCTTTAAATAGATAAGTTTTTGCTGAAACATAGATTTGTTTACTAAGAAAACTTTGCTTAGAAACATTTGTCAAAAATTTCAAAGGTTTTTGCTCAGACACACTTTGTTTACTAAGAAAGATTTTACTTAGGAATATTTTCAAAATAAATGTACTTAGTGCTTTAGAGGTTTTGAAAGTACTTTGAAGATGCTTAGATCAATTTTAAAGCACTTAAAAATACTTAGTGAAAACAAGATAAAATTTAAAATTTTCTCTCTCTTAGACATATATCAATAAGGAACTTTTTGAAAGAAGATTTAAGAGAAAAAATATGTGTATCAGAGCTTATGAGTTTTGAAAATATAAAAATACTTAGTATAATTCTGAAGGCACACAGCTTAAATTGCACCAAAAAAAACTCCGCTTTGAAAGATATTGTGCAATTTTGGAAAAAGATTTTGTATTTGTAGTCAAGTCTTTAGAAAATTCACGTACTTAGAACACTATTGCCTTAGAAAAGTATTAGTACTTTTGAACACATTATATTTTGAAAAATAGAAGTACTTTTGAAAGATATCATGCAATTTTTGAAAAATATAAGTACTTTTGAAGAGTATGCATATAAGTACTTTTAAACATAAAAGATTTTGAAAAATATAAGTAATTTTTGAAAAGTATTAGACATTGAAACATATAAGTAATTTTTTAAACGTATTAGACTTTGAAAATATAATATTTTACTTGATTAGGTTTCTTTTCCAGTCTGACACAATCCTAGGAAACCTTGTTGACTACAAGGATATTTTCCTAAGTGTCCTGGAAATTCTCCAACCCAAGTAAATATTACTTCAAAAACAATTTCATAAGCCACAACAATAATATTATTTTGAATGACTTATGTTTTCAGCAAGGATTTTGAAGATGTAGTTCATGAAAACATGTTATTAAATAATTCTTTTGACCTCCCTTTAAACTTGACTCAGTCTTGGGAATTTTGTTGATTACAAGGTTTTTCCTCTGAGTTCTTAGGGTTCAGTTCAGATCAAAAGACAAAAAAATAATTGCCAAAGAAAATACTTGTTAGAAATAATTTCTTTTGGTTTAGACTCCCCCTAAATTTGACACATCCTCGGAGTCCTTGTAGATCATTAAGTAGACCTCCTTTGTGTCTTTAGGGTTTATCAGAATCAAGAGAATAATTTTGAATAACAGTATGGTAATTTTCAAGAAGATTCATTTTTGAAAACATAACTTGAAATGATAACACAGTTTTCGAAAAATATTTGAAATGATGATAAATTTTCAAAAAGATAGTAATATACGAGGGTTTTTGAATCAACTTTTGAAAACCTTATTTTAGGATGATAATAAGTTTTAGAGCATAAGGTTTTTGAAAAATCTGAATTTTTCGAAAAAGATTAAGAAGAACTCCCCCTGTATCCGACACAGTCTGATTTTTATCTAAGTTCCTTAAGGGATTTTAGTGTTGACCAGGTTTGACCATGTTGACTAGAGTTGACCAAGTTTAACTAAATCAAACAAGCCCTAGATTCTATTTAAAATGAGTCTATTGTGATATTTAACATAGGATTCAATATAAATAAAAGATAGAGATGAAACGTAGGGTACAGTATATTGAATTAATTTGAAAAATAGAGATAATTTTGAATAACTTTTGAAAATATTTTTATTTGAAAGAATAGTGAATTATGCTTTTAGGTCCTAGATGTCTCACCCAGTTCTACGTGGTCAAGCATGTTAACCTTATGGGTTGTGTGAGACAAATATTTGAAAATAAATGATTGACAATAATTAAATTGAATTTTAAGAATGATTAATTGAATTATTTTGAATTTGATTAAATTGATTTAATTAAGATTTAATAGAATTTAATTGATTTAATTGAAATTTAATTTAATTTAATTAAGATTTAATTGAATTTAATTAATTAAGATTTGATTGAATTTAATTGATTTAATTGAAATTTAATTGACTTAATTAAGATTTAATTGATTTAATTGAGATTTAATTGAATTTAATTGACTTAATTACAATTTAATTAAATTTTATTGATTTAATTGAAATTTAATTGATTTAATTGAAATTTAATTGAATTTAATTGATTTAATTAAGATTTAATTGAATTTAATTAATTAAGATTTGATTGAATTTAATTGATTTAATTGAGATTTAATTGAATTTAATTGACTTAATTAAGATTTAATTGAATTTTATTGATTTAATTGAGATTTAATTGATTGGGTTGGACTCAACTTTTAGGTCCTAAGCATCTCACCCATTTCTAAGTGACAAAACAGGATATCCTTAACTGTTTTGTGAGATGCATTAATTTTATCTTTGATGTTAACACTATGATTTAATTGAAGCTTGTGTTAGATTCGAGTTTAGCAAATAATAATTTAAAAGTGAGTTTCGATAATTGGCTTCCAGGTCTTGGCGAGGCACAGAGGCCTTCTTTGGCCGTAGCCTTATTGGATCAACAACCATTTCCAAGACAAAGCCTTTTAAAGAAAGATCATTTTCAAATTATTGTTTGAGACACTCTGGTCTAACTAGCTTAGGATTCGGAGAGGTAGCTTCGGCTAGTTCCACCGGACTAAGAAGATCAAATAAGGTACTCCTTACCCTACTTGATTCCTTAGTCAGGCTTCCCTAACGTACTATCATCAAACCTTGTCCTAATACTAGGTTGTTCAAGTTTCAATTAATCAGGTCCTATTTCTAGTCCTTAAGCTAATCAATCCTAATTCAAAAAAAAAGCAAACATGACAAAAATGGTCTAAGTTATATCATAATTGAAATAAAATTTTGAATTTTTAAAATCAGCAAGGTTGTGAATTAAGTTTTCTAACGTATTAATCATAACTAATTTATAATAAATAATTATGTTATTTGAGATAAGTATTAGATTTTCAAATATTGAGAGCTTACCTTTCCCGATCGTTTGTCCAATACTCTTGTAATGATCACGAGCTAATCGGACCAGTTTGGGTCGACCTCCTTCATTATCTTCTGATTCCGAGTCTGAGTTGGACTCGGGTACAAGTTGAAGCTTCTTCTTTGGTGGTTCTTTTGGAGTTTTTCCTGCAATAGAATTTATACCTTCCTCGACCATTACAGTATCTGTTCGATTATTTAATTCTAATTTTGAAAAGAGTTTGAAATCGGTTACCGTCTCAGTCAATTCATCGTCTGATTCTGGTTCAATTTCGACTTCGGGTGTCGAGTCTGACTCGGCTGTTTGTGCTTGGACCGAGACTGCAAGATAACTTTGGTAATCTTCTTCTTCATTTGATTCGTCCGATGATTCGAACATCTCTCCTTCAAAGACCTCAATATCGGAGCTCTTTTCGTGTAGGTTGAGTAGCGTCTCCCACATCTCTTTAGCACATCTAAATGAACCGACTAGCTTGAGTTGTTCGTTGGTTAGACCGCATTGTATGATTACTGTTGCCTTAGCATCAGTCTCGATCTTCCTTAGAGTTGGTTCGTCCAATTTGTCCCAAGCGATCGATGTTCCATCTTTCGTGGGGAATCTGATCCCCGTTTAGATTATCGACCATAAATCTAGATTAGCCTTCAGGTGGGATTCCATTTGACTTCTCCAGGAGTTGAAATTTTCGCCAGAGAAGAACGGTGGACGAATGCTATTCCATTCTTGATTGGCCATTAAAAATGATCCTTGCACACAAATGAAATAACAGAAATGTACCAAGACTTGGTCTTGGATTAGTAGTGCGGGAGAAGGGAAAATATAGCCAAAAAAAATATTACACGAATTTCGAGGTAAAATAATAATAAAATAATAAAAATGATTTATGACAAATTTTTGAAAATGTTGATTTTGTCAATTCTGATTAATAATGAAAAAGTAAGAATTTAATGTTTGAGAAAAAAATTTGCTCGAATTAAAGTAGCACGAATTTCGAGAAAAATATTAAATTAATAAAAAAAAGTTTATGAAAAATTTTTAGAAATTGTACGTTTTATCAATTTTGACTTATAGTGAAAAAATGAGAATTCAAAATTGAAAAAGGCGTAAGGATATTTTAAATCCACTCACAATATTATTTATTTGAAAATAAAAAGCGAGATTGATCGAGTGGTGTTGATTAACAAAAAGAAAAGAAATAAAATTAAAAATTTCGTAAATCCGAAAAACTCTCAAATTGGTGGTTGCACCAAATTTGAGCTTCCCCGCTCTGATACCACTTGTTGGATTGAGAGAACCGATAGAGGGGGGTGAATATCGGAAAGCGTTCGGATTTAAGATAGAGAATTTGCACAGCGGAAGATAAAAACAAAGCACGCGAACACAGTAATTTTTTACTTGATTCGGAGCCTAGGTCGACTCCTACTCCAAGGCCCACGATCGTTGATCGTTTACTTTGGGCAATTCTATATGAGGCGCAAAAAACAGTTTACAGTTTTGAGTTACAAATATAGCACAGTAAACTTAACAAATAAAAAGAAAACTCTTCTTTTACCGACGTCCGATGTAGGTTGTCTTTTTTGGAGCAGCGGGATGTCGTCGGCTCGAGTTGGGAGGTTTCCGGAGCGAGGCGCGAGAGCAGAAGAGCGTAGAAGTGTTGATTGAAAGTGTTGCTTGAGCCTTGGGGTCGAGGGCCCTTTATATAGGGCCTGGGGGCGCCCGGAACGTCGGGGGCGCCCCCCATGTAACGCCCACCCTTATATCTACTCTCGGGGCGGGGTTACGTACAACTCAATCATATAGTAATATTTTTTTTCTATCTTCTAGCATGACAATAAAACAATAAAGCAAGGACTAAGGACTGAGCATGCTTGTTTAATTATCAAAGTCATTCTATAACATGATAATATCACTAGTAATGTAACTCATAACATAATCAAGTATAAGAGACCTCCTAAGGTAACACTATCATGCCATGTCAATCTTAATCACTAACACTTATTGTCAGGGAAACATAAACGTAAACATAAACATGATAAGTAGATATAGAATCATTCTTTCCCGAGCCACCACCCCACACATCTTCAGCCTCCTGCCTCTTCCTTTAGTTCAAGTGTTCCTTACCCTTATCTGCAGCATAAGACAACACATAAACTAGTAAGCACAAATGCTTAGTAAGGATCCGGTCCTACTCGCAAAATCCATACGAAAGCATACAACATGTACACATAATAAATCATAAGCATGAGTTCATCATAGCATACTAAGCATTAAAGTTTCTAAGCAAACAGTATAAAGTATGGAATGCATATACATAAGGATGCTTAACTTTTTAAAATCATACTTTTAAATACTTAAACATCATCATATCATAATTGGGGGTCCCCAGCTTGTACCACATACATACATTATAAGCGCGCATCCCTAAGTAGATACGAGGTAGCGAGCCCCGACCTACTAGGGTAAGGACAGCTACGGTAGTCCCAGAACCGAGGCGTTCTTAAGGTGCCATCCCTGTTGCACAGCTACGGTAGTGCCAGAACCGTGGACAGCATAGTCGGTAGTCCAGAACCGGGGCGTTCTTAAGGTGCCCATCCCTTGGACCCATACTTCGGTCCGGTACAAGCCCATTCATAAAGTAAAATAGCATACATGGATTTTATCATATCATAAGCATAGCACATTCTTGTTTCTTACTAGGTCCGTTCATAGTCCGTCGACCTAGGAGTTGCATAGCACATTCTTATCATATCATAAGCATATCATCATAACCTATCACATCATTGTCATATCATGAGCATGACATGCCTCTTATCTTATCATGAAGAGTGCTCTTAGTCCCGACTTACAGGGAAGCATCTCTTAGGCATTTCATCATACATAAGCCATGCATAACATAAGGGTGCTTAAAAAGCTTAAACATAGACATGTACATCATGATTCTTAGAGCATGAAAAAACATGGGAGAAGACATGTTATCACACTATACTACTCACAGCATATTATGGGCATCCTAGGCGTGCCTAATTGGGTTGTAGCTTCCCCCTTAGCCCAAATTCTTATTTAATCAGAAAATTCCAGCATATAAACTCTAAGTTTAGAGCATGATAAACCATGGAAAACATTACACTAACATCATACATTAAGGTAGGCATCATAGAGGAGACCTTAGAAGGCATGTTGGGGTTGTTACCCCTTCTTAAGTCCTACTTATCATTCTTTACAGAAAATTCCAGCATACATACCTTAGTTTCCAAGCATGTTAAAAGCATGAATAACCATATTTACATCACATATCATCTTATATATCATCATACTAAACCTAATCATGTCTCGTAGGGTAGTTTAACCTTCACAAATCCTAATTTTCCATGCTTGGCCGAATGATGTAGGATAAGGGAAAAGTTGGATCTTTGAACCAACCTTTATACAAACACCTTGTATACACTATCATGCAATATACTAAGCATAGAATACATCATGGTTAATCATACAACCTTAAGCCCTAATTTCCATGTTCATGGCCGAAACTTGCACAAGGGGGAAAAAACCCTAATTTTGTCATCCCAACATGGAGGGAAATATCTATATATATATATCCTAATTCCCAAGGGTCTCCTCATGCATTAGGGAGTAACCAAGGCCTCTCCCTTGGAGGTGGCCGAATGGTGTAGGGTGCAAACCCTAGTGTTTCAAACAAGCAAACCAAAGGAATCATGTAACAACAATTACACTGCAGGCGAGAGAATACTTACATCCTTTCGCTTAAATTTCTTCTTCTCTAAAATCTTAGGGTACCCTTGAAGAAGGAGAAGATGAAAGTTTCCTTGTTAGCCTTCTCTAGAAACCTTGGCCCTAGTAGAGGGCAAGAACCTTCAATGGGTCCTCTTCCTTCCAACTCCCTAAGGTTAGAACCCTAGGGTTGTGATTTTCGAAAATGCAAAGGGAGAAGGAGTGGATTTCGGTGATGAGAGGAAGAAGAAGAAGAAGAGGAAGTTACTCTAACTTCTCATTCCCTTATTTATACTTTTCTCATGAAGAGACATGTCTCTTCACTTCCCTAGCTTTTAACAAGCATGTTCCTTATTCCCTCTATATGAAATATTGCTTGGTTCATTGGTTATGACATGGTGAGTGCAACTAGGAGGTTCAAGGTTCAATCCTTGCTTCCTCCTTTCTATATTTCCTTTTTGCACTATTCCACATCCAAACCCATTAAGCCAAGCCCATCATGAAATTTCATAGTAATAATTATGTTTTATGAATTCATAATATTTCATAATAATATTTCATGAATTTCATAATATTTCATATTCATGAATTCATAATATCTCATAATATTTCATAATAATATTTCATGAATTTCATAATATTTTCTATTCATGAATTCATAATATTTCATATGGGAAAATATTTCATAATAATATTTCATGAATTCATAATATTTCATATGGGAAAATTTTGGGGCGTTACACCCCACGTGTCACTCGATCCGCCTCGGTCTCGGTCAGCTTCTGATCCCTTCAAACTCGGGATCAGATCTTGACCGGGGCGCCCGGGACGCTGGGGGCGCCCGGGTTGACCGGGTCAAACTTTATCCCTTGGCTTCGCTGGCTTGAGGTTCGATGACTTACTATTGGGGGCGCCCGGAGTGCTGGGGGCGCCCGGGAGCAACGGGGGCGCCCGGGAGCACGGGGGCGCCCGGGAGTTGAGCTGTCGAAGCTTGCTTTGCTTTCTTGTGTTTTGTGTTTACCTTGGGGGCGCCCGGGACACTCCGGGCGCCCTGGTCAGCTGTTGTCTCGTTCCTTTGAGGCTCTCTGAGCTGCAGACACTCGTTCCTTCGGTCCTGCATCCAGGGTTAGTCCAAAACACAATAAAACAATTAAATATTAGTTTATACAGCCTTAGCT
Source organism: Boesenbergia rotunda (assembly GCA_024364735.1). Classification (NCBI taxonomy): domain Eukaryota; kingdom Viridiplantae; phylum Streptophyta; class Magnoliopsida; order Zingiberales; family Zingiberaceae; genus Boesenbergia; species Boesenbergia rotunda. The sequence goes on along the minus strand of JAGFNQ010002305.1, from coordinate 180,470 downwards.
GTCTTGGTTCTGACTTTGGGCCTCCAAAATGGAGCCCTAGGTCGAACCGACACCTACTGTTCCCTCGACGGGGAACGCGTCCTCGCCTACTCCTCTCGGGAGAATGTACCTGATGCCAACCGCTCCTCTGGTTGGACTTTTGCCTAGCGGTCCTTCGCCAGGTCTTGGATGCCAAGCTGTCCTTCGCCTGGTGCCTAGTAGTCCTTCGCTAGGTCTTGGTGACTAGCAGCCCTTCGCTAGTTGCCTAGCAGCCCTTCGCTAGGACTTGGTGACTAGCAACCCTTCGCTAGTTGCCTAGCAGCCCTTCGCTAGGACTTTGTATCCTGGCATTCCTTCGCCAAGTGCCTAGCCATCCTTCGCTAGGGCTTTGGATCTGGCAGCCCTTCGCCAGGTGCCTAGCAGCCCTTCGCTAGGACTTTTCCTGCACACTTGAGTAACATATTAGATAACAAATAGACTTAACTTTGAATCCTTTGCCAATATCAGAATAAGGATCGATATAGTGCTTCCTGCACTAACAAAATTCCTCTAGAGAAGTTCTCTCTAAATCCTTGGAAATATAGTACAAATCCACCATTGAGCTCCAATTTGATGTTCTTGGAAATGCATTGATGGCTTTCATCAAGATGTCCCGGTTGGATAGTTGTTTTCCTACACTTGTTAGTCCATTAAGTATCTCCTTAAATCTAGCATATAAATTTGATACCTTCTCCCTTTTGTCAAGCTTGATGTTATTGAGTTGAGATCGAAGAAGATCTCTCTTTGTCATTTTTGCTTCCGATGTGCCTTCATGAAGCTCTATTAGCTTATCCCACAAATCTTTGACACTTGAATAACTCCCAATCCTTGTGACTTCTTGTTGGGGGAGCACACTTAATAGATGATGCAAGACTTTTGAATTTGTCAAGTAATCATCTCTTTGCTTCTTGCTCCACCTTATCTTCTCAAGAAGCTTATTTTCATGATCCCTAGGCACTTCAAAACTGTTTTCCATGATTAGCATAATATCAAAATCGATATTGAAAAATACCTCCATCCTTTTCTTCCACCACGTGAATTCTCCTTCAAACTTTGGTGGTTGGATGTGCGAGTCGGCCATTTTCGATCATTTGCTCTTCTCGGCAGTTAGTCCGTTAAAGGCGTCCTTGCGCTCTGATACCACTTGTTGGGACCAATGGCACGACTAGAAGGGGCGTGAATAGCTCGGTCACCCCGAATTCGGATTCTTCCTAGAATGATTAGCACAAGCAGAAACTTAACAATGAATACAATCAATGCTAACAAGTTACCGGTTTACGTGGTTCGGAGATTTCTTGCTCCTACTCCACGGCGTGTCCTTGAGATGGACGATCTCTTGATCCTTCGGTGGCTCACGCCCCGGCAATCTCCGGCTAAGTCTTTTTCCTTCTCGGTGGAGAGCAACCTCTCACAATCATTCTTCCTCCTTACAAGATGGAGCTAGGGTTATGAGAGGAAGGTGAGCACTTAGATCTTAAACACTTGAGCACTGGAGAGAAGATCTTACAATGAAGAGCTAACATTCTCCAAGTCTCAAGCTCCCACTTAAATAGTGGAGAGAGCTGTTAAACAAACAGCCCAGCCCCGACATCAGTCGACTGTCCCATGGACCAGTCGACTGATGCCCAGCCAACGGCTACCCTAACGGCTCTATTTTTTAGCAGACCAGTCGACTGGTGCCTGGACCAGTCGACTGATCTTTCTGTGAGTTTCCACTCAGCGCTAGCAGTCGACTGCTTCCTCTGGCAGTCGACTGCCCAGCTTACAAACTCACTCAAACTCACTCCGTAGTCCATCCTTCACGTATGGCTTGAAGTCCACTTCCTTGGCTTGCCCCTTGAAGTTCTCTTCCTTCAGCTCTCGTCCTTTGGATGCACACACAAGCCCGCGACTTGCCTCCATGCCATCCTTCGCGTATGCCTTTGAAGTCTACTTCCTCGGCTTGCCCTTGAAGTCTTCTTCTTTGGCTCTCGTCCCTCGGATGTTCCACTCCGTTACTCCATGTGTGATTCACAAAGTCCTGCATGACTCAAGCACACATATTAAATCAACATGAAAACTTAACTTAATCATATTGACACACACATCAAAACCCATGATCTACCCGATTAACCTTTGGTCGATTGCACCAACAAGCTGGACACCCTGCTGTCCATAGAGTCTTCCCTACAGAGTTCCCAGCGCCAGGAACGTTTGATGTCCCAGAGAGCTATGGCCCTAACAGACGACCTGCTCCGGGTGACTCAGGAGCGGGACCGACTTCAAGCGAGGGAGGAGAAGCTGTCGGGGGATATCCGACGCCTAGAGACTTCGGCCTGGCAGCTGAATGAGTGCAATAAGGACCAAGCGTACTAGTTGGCCCAGAAGGAAGATGCCCTTATGGAGGCAGCTAATCGCATGTCGAACCTTGAGGAGGAAGCGGCCCAGGCACGCTTGGAAGCTCGGGTTACTTCGGAAAGACTTAGGGAAGCCTTAGAAGACCAGGACAAACTGTCCTTCGAGGTAGCTTAGCTAAGGATTGCCCAGGAAGCAGCTGCGGCCGAAATCCTCGATCTCCGAGTGGCCGAGGACTCCCGTCTCAAGGAGGCTGAGGCATAATTTAATGCCAAGTTCTTGGAGTTGGACAAATTTGACGATATCCTAGCTGACCAAGTAATGAAGCACATGAAGCAGGACTTCCATGGAGCCATCAACCAACTAAGGAAGGCCCAACTCCTGCCGCCAGATGCTGACCTGAGCTTTATGAGTATTGGCCGGGTCTGGGAGGATCTCCCGCCAGAAGACAAGGAGTTGTAGGAAATATAGAGCTATTTTTCCCCCCTTGGACCTTGACTTTTTCCTGTTAAGGCTTACTATCTTCTTCCGACTGTACTTATTCTGCTTCATAATGAAAACCTTTTTCGTCTTATTGCTCTGAGTATCCTTTTTTGCTGGGCTCTTCGTCCTGAGTGTCTTTTTTGCTTGGCTCTTTTACAGGAGCCAGGGAGCCAAGGCTCGTCCCCAACAGCCTCTTAAGTTGGTGTCAGGGACCCAAATCCTGTCCCAATGCCAGATGTCTCCTGGTTCGAGATAACCTCGGGAGCTTTGTGGGTTCGACCTTGGGTGTGGATCTTCCAAAGGTAGCTCCGAAAGTCCAACTGCCCGGCCGTGAGCTATGCATCTGTGGGACCCGTATTGGTTCCCTTCTCTTCTTGAGTGTTTGGTGAGTTCGCAGAATCCAAACGGACGTCTCCGGGCCCCAGGCGATCTCTTGGAGTAATCCATAAAGGCTCGTGATTTCCGAGGCGCCGCATAAGCATATCCATTGAGGGCAACATAAAGGAGGCGATGCTTCAGGATTAGCGCCCATTACGGCCCTTTCACTGCCCTCATTAACTGCGAAAGGGCGGCTATCACCATAAAGGTGGAGGGCCACACCGTTCTTCCCCCTTCATCTCTCCTTCCTCCTCTTGTGAGAACCCCTAAGCAGGGAAGGAGAAAGAGGTCACAGCCTGGAGGCGAGGTTTGAGAGGGAAGAGGTTCACTGCCTAGAGGGGCGCGAAGACCCTTCAGCACAAGCGAAGCCATGTGCTTTATGGACTACCTGTAAAGCTTTCAACGTTATAGTAGATCTGCTACCATCCCCCCTTCTGACCAAGGTCATTTGCATCACCGGGGAGCATAGCAGAGATGATGTTGCGTCTTTCCCTGGAGAGCGCAGTGGAGATGGAACCACATGTTTCACCGGAGAGTCTAGAAAAGACATCACATGTTTCGCCGGGGAGCATAGCAGAGATGATGTCATTTGTTTCACCCGAGAGCATAGCAAACTCTGTCGGACTTTATATCAGATAGTGTCTCCTGGTGGTTCATCTCCTGTCTATCTCAAATGCTCTCCACCTCCTGATCGCTCCATTCCTCGAGTTTTTGGCATCGGACGACCGTCCACCCCAGGTGTCAGTCAGGCATGGAGTAGGTTGCCATCCGAGGGGGAGTTGTAGCTGCTGATTTTTTTTCCCTCCCTTTGTATTTTGCAATTCATCTTTGTTTATAAATGGGAGTTGGATGGCATGGAGTAGGTTGCCATCCGGGGAGGAGTGGTAGCCGCTCTTTTCTTTTCCTCCCTTTGTATTTTGCGATTCATCTTTGTTTCTAAGTGTGAGCTGGGTGGCATGGAGTAGGTTGTCATCCGAGTAGGAGTTGAATGTAAGAAGTCATCAGGGTCTTCGAATGGAATTGCTTCGCCCCTTTACCCTGTGTACCCCAAGTCGTTCCTGTTTCCAGTGAGTGTTCATAAGAATGGAGGCCTAAGAAATCCCAGCCACGACTGAAGACTCAGGCGTCAAGACCATAAGAAAGATAGCTCCCCACTCACCCGCCACCGGAAGACGGTTTCGAGCTAAGCGACCAGGCGGGGATTATGAGGCGATAGAGGAGAGTCCGGGCAAGGGAGTGGTCTCCCCTACCAGGTCTACTGATTGTATCCCCTATTTTTTGTCTTTTCTTGAGATTTCTTTGTCAATGTATTCCCCGCAGAAATGAAGGGAGACACTTATTACCTTTGACATGTAAAGGCTTCGAGCACTAGTTAGATATCATGCTTGTTTCCCTTGTCTGAGGATGTTGTTTCATACCTAATGTTAGCTTTCTTCTCATACATTTCCCCTAGGCTCCTACAGTTAAAGGTCAGAAGTTGTAGGGTCTGCTTGGCTCTGGGTCGGGCGTCTACAGCACCTGGACCCAGCCTAAGTACCCCGGGCATCCGCAACACCGCGAGGTATTAGGGTTTCATTCTTGGTTGGGCGTCCGCAACTCCCAGACCAAGCCTAAGTACCCCGAGCATCCATAGCACCGCGAGGCATTAGGATTTTATTCTTGGTTGGGCGTTCGCAGCACCCAGACCAAGCCTAAGTATCCCGGGCATCTACAGCACCACGAGGTATTAGGATTTTATTTCTTGATCGAGTGTCCGTAACACCCAGACCAAGCCTAAGTACCTCGGGCATCCGCAGCACTGCGAGGTATTAGGGTTTTATTCTTGGATGGGCGTCCGCAGCACCCAAACCAAGCCTAAGTACCTCGGGAATCCACAACACCGTGAGGTATTAGAGTTTTATTTCTTGGTTGAGCGTCCGCAGCACCCAGACCAAGCCTAAGTACCCCGGGCATCTACAGCACCGCGAGGTATTAGGGTTTTATTTCTTAGTCAGGCGTCCGTAGCACCCAGACCAAGCCTAAGTACCTCGGGCATCCGCAGTACCATGAGGTATTAGGGTTTTATTCTTGGTTGGGCGTCCACAGCTCCCAGACCAAGCCTAATTATCCCGGGCACCCGCAGCATCGTGAGGTATTAGGATTTTATTCTTGGTTGGGCATCCGCAGCGCCGCGAGGAATTAGGGTTTTATTTCTTGGTCGGGCGTCCGTAGCACACAGACCATGCCTAAGTACCTCAGGCATCTACAACACCGCGAGGTATTAGGGTTTTATTCTTGGTTGGGCGTCCGCAGCACCCAGACTAAGCCTAAGTACCTCGGGCATCCGCAGCACCGCGAGGTATTAGGGTTTTATTTCTTGGTCGGGTGTCCGCAGCACCCAGACCAAGCCTAAGTACCTTGGACATCCGCAGCACCGTGAGGTATTAGGGTTTTATTCTTGGTCGGGGCGTCCGTAGCACCCAAACCAAGCCTAAGTACCTCGGGCATCCGCAGCACTGCGAGGTATTAGAGTTTTATTCTTGGTTGGGTGTCCGCAGCACCCAGACCAAGCCTAAGTACCCCGAGTGTCTGCAACATCGCAAGGTATTAGGGTTTTATTCTTGATTGGGGGTCCGCAACACCCAGACCAAGCCTAAGTACCCCGGGCATCTACAGCACCGTGAGGTATTAGGGTTTTATTTCTTGGTCGAGCGTCCGTAGTACCCAGACCAAGCCTAAGTATCTTGGGCATTCGCAGCACAATGAGGTATTAGGGTTTTATTTCTTGGTTGGACGTCCGTAGCACCCAAACCAAGCCTAAGTACCTCACGCATCCACAGCACCGCAAGGTATTAAGGTTTTATTCTTGGTTGGGCATCCGCAACACCCAGACCAAGCCTATGTACCTTGGGCATCCGCAGCACCGCGAGGTATTAGGGTTTTATTTCTTGGTCGGGCGCCCCTAGCACCCGGACCAAGCCTAAGTACCCCGGGTATCTACAGCACTGCGAGGTATTAGGGTTTTATTTCTTGGTCGGGCGTCTGTAGCACCCAGACCAAGCCTAAGTACCCCGGGCATTGGTAGCACCATGAGACATTAGGGTTTTAATCTCCTGGTCGAGCGTCCTTGCACCCAGACCATGCCTAAGTACCCCGGACATCCGCAGCACTGCGAGGTATTAGGGTTTTATTTGAATGTATTGGAGCTTTTGTGACGACACGTTTCTTTAATCCATGAATTCACTGCAAGGCAGCATGAATACATAGGCGAGTACGTAGTATGCCACACAAATCTTACCGGGGGTGACAGGGTTGGAGACAGTTGGCCGACCCTGACCTCTTGAGCTTTTTGTCCCTGCCTTCCTGTGAACGGTTGCTTCCTCCAGTTATCCTTCTTGTGCCCTCGAGGTTTTCAGGGACTCCGATATGACTTCCCCACTATAGCATCATCGAGACACCAATTGATCCCCTTTGACTTCAGCCACTCGGTCGCCTACCGGGAGTTTTATCTTTGGTGGTAGACAGAGACCACCGCCTGGAAGACACTGAGCGTCGACTAGCCCATGATGGCGTTGTAAGGGGAGGAGCGTCCACGATCAAGAAGGGTGTCCTTCTAGTCCTCTTGAGCACGTCACTGCCCAACAATAGCGATAAGGTGATTTACCCTATCGGCTGTACTCGATACCTGGTGAAGCCGAACAGCGAGGTCGAGACCGGAAGTAGTTCATCATTGTCGATCTGTATCTGATCCAAAGTAGCCTTGTACAAGATGTTCACGGAACTTCCTGTATCCACGAAGATGTGCTTGACCTCATAGTTGGCGATGCGGGCCACGATTACCAGGGCGTCTTCATGGGGAGCTTCTACCTCTTCCAAGTCTTCTGGGCCGAAAGAGATCGTAGGGCCATGATCTCGACTCCAACTTGTCACAATTGCGTAGTTCTCCAGGCATCGGGCATGAGACTTCCTTGCCCGATGGGAATCTCCTCCGATGGGTCCTCCGGAGATTACTCCCACATGTCCAGAGGACAGGTCGCGTGCAAGGGTCTTGCCCTTCCGGGGTCTCTTTCCAACGAGGGAGTCCTGTGGGGTGCAGCTCCCCGACTCCTCCCTCTTGAACACGATCGAGACCGGTGTCGGGTCTCATTTTCCATCGACTGTCGTTGTTGGGGAGAAGGGCTTCGCCTAGGGGACCTCCGGCGATACCCCATTTTCTCCCACTTCCTCCGAGGTTTGGTGTCTGCTTCATCGCTCAATTTTTTCTTCAAGGCATGACACTCCTCGGTGGAATGTGTCGTACTGCCGTGGAAGCCGCAGTCGGTAGCTCTGGTTGCTCGGTGTCCACTATCTCGACTAGGTTCCTCCTACCAGCCCACAGGTCCCTCCGCAGGTGATGGTCTTTTCCCCGGGCTGGAGCTGGGGGTTCCCTCCTCTCGGACCGGGTAACGGCTTGAGGGGGTACTCCGGCTGGTTCCTTGCGACAGGCGAATTGCACATCCTCCACTTTGATGTGCTTGATAGAACACCCTAGCAAGTCATCAAAATTGGTGGGTGGCTTCTTCACCAGAGATCTGAAAAAATCCCCTTCCGAGAGCCCCTGAGTGCAGGCACTAACGAGGATTTCCGATGTCGCCGTTGGCACATCTTGTGCCACCCGGTTGAACCGCTGGATGTACTCCTTGAGTGGTTCCTTCAGCTTTTGTTTGAGAGCAAATAAGTTTAATGTCGTCTTCTGATAACGACGGCTGCTGGAGAAATGGTGGAGGAAGGTGGTTCTAAACTCCATGAATGAGTTGATAGAACCCGGGGGCAGTCTCTGGAACCATCGTTGGGACGCTCCGAATAGGGTGTTCAAAAAGACCCGACACTAAACACCATCAATATACTGGTGCAGGAGTGTCGCGTTCTCAAACTTACAGACATGATCCTCCGGATTGTCTTCCCATCGCAATCAGCAATCCCAGGCCCGCGAAACTGCTTCGGCATGGGATCTTCTACAATCTTCGACGAGAAAGGAGTAGAAGGAGCCTTTGGGAAGGCCTTAGGTTCCTCCCTCTTCCCCTGTCCATCTTCATGTCTCAGGCTAGAGTTGGTCTTCTCAATATCTCCGAGAGAGTTCCGCCGGTGATCCGGGGCTGCTCCGGCGCGTTGCCCCGGTGGCGTGATAGATCTTTGCGGTTGGGGGTGCCAGATGGAGATTCTGGGGATCTCCTCCTGCACAGAAACGCCTCGCTGTGAGGTGGCCAGCTCGATTTGATGTTGTTCGAGTGTCTCTTTGATGGCGTTAACCACCAAGCAATCTCGTTCCTGTTTCGTCAAGACGATGGATGGTCCCGCCGGCTCTGTCATCGGTGCTCCTTCTGGTGCTTTACTGGTTTCCTACAGACGGCGCCAAACTTATTCCGGAAGGAATCGACGTCGACGGCTAGTCACCAGGGTCCAGCCCTCGCGGATGCTGACGCTAGAGGAAGAGCTCCCACCCTGTGAGATTAACACGAGCGTTAATGGAAACACACCGGAGGTTGTCCGGCGAAGCCCACTCCGACGCTCAAGTCAGTGCCTCAGTATAGGAGATGGAAGAAAGCAAGGAAATGTGCAAGATAGAGAGTGCCCAACCTCTTTACCGAAGGGGTTGGAGTACCTTTTATACCTGAGGCAGGGGTCACACGTGTCTCCACGATCCTCACTACGTCTCCCCAATCTTCGGTTACTGGATAACTTTTGTAACGGTCGTAGCCGCCATTAAATATGATCCATTGCGATAATGAAGGCGTTAATAACTGCGTCTTACGGGCCATGATCATCCCATAATTGTAGGTGGTGCTTATCCGTAGATTCGAATAAAGGGAAGCCGTTACTTGAGGCCGAGTGCTCCTTGGGCTCCGCTACCCCGAGTTGATCTCGGGGTCTTTTTGCCCGGGGGGTCCCGGGCGTGTACCTTCCTGAGGTGGTCTCGGGGGCCCGACCTCCCGAGGTGATCTCAGGCATGCGTCTTTCCGGGTCGGTCTCCAGGGTACGCCTGCTCGTGGTGTTCTAGGGGACCCACCTTCCCGAAAGGGGGTCTTGGCCGCCACGTGAAGAGAGTCATCCATGCTCGATAGATCTTGCCACATAGCTTCTTCAGTCCACGTGTCAGCCACGGGGTACTCAACCCCATGAACTACTATTCGATACATAACTTTTTATAACTAAGTTTTACCAAACCCAACTGCATCTTCAGAAGTCTTGAAGGCTCAAACCTACAAAAATAAGAACACAAAATGACTCATAATGATGTTTAAAAACTGCAATATGACTGCAATATAACTGCAAATGCCAAATATGTTCTACAAAAACTACAATATAACTTAAAATGACACTGTATGACAGCAAAACATCTACAGAAAATGCAATATACATTTGTACGAGATTTCTTAACATTGTATTGTAATATAACTGAGTAAAGCATCGGTAGAAAATACAAGCTACATTTGTACGAAATTGCAAATAGAGATTTAGAAATGTATCATGCAATTTTGGAGCTGAAACTACAAATAGAGATTCAGAAATGTATAATGCAAGCTAATTTCTCCATCTTTACTGAAACTGCAAATAGAGATTCAGAAATATACAGCAATGAAAGAACTTACGTAAATGTATCATGCAATTCAATTAACCTAAAAAGTTACTATACTTACCAAGAAGAAACTTTTACCCATCAAGCACAAAAATTTTTGGATTAGAATTTACAAACACACTACATCATATAAGGATTGATGTTAAGAGTCGCATACCTCGCACTGTGAAGGTTCCAACTCTGTAGCTCTTGTAAACAATCACAAACACACTGCATCAAAATTTACAAATATAGAGCTTGCAAACATTCATAGTATGACACATCATAAACTATGTTAATGTAAAAAAGAAAAGAACTGATACATTCACAGTGTGACACATCATCCTACAAATGTTGAGTCGGCAAAATAGCATTCATATTTCTAAACAAAGAAAGAAGTGATCACAAATTAAAATGAATTATTAGATTATCTAATTTACTATAAGTAGGAACATCATAAACTGTGCTAAAATAGCGTTTAGTATCAAAAACTTTTATGCTCTTACACATTCACAAACACATACATTCTAAGAGATACAGACTCAATAAATGCTCTTACTCATTCTTTCAATGCTTGATAATATTAAATGATAATAATTCCTTTGAGGATCATTGTCCAGTGTAGCTATTTAGTACTAAAGAATCACTAGACTGTGGCATACATTTAACTGAAATATATCATGTCCAGTATAGCATACAGATTAAAAGTAAACTAAGAAAAAACACAAGGTTTAAATAGTAGGTGACCCATAGGAAGAACCCTCCATGCATCTAAAGAGGATACAGACTAACCTCATGCAACAAATTGCAACCTTCACTTAACATGTAGAAGACGTTTAATTCCAGAAGAGATGTTTAATTCGAGAAGGCAATTTTGAGGTTGAACCACAATCCTATCCAGAAGCAAACCAATAAATTCCGATCAAGATTACTTAAACTAAATAATTTCAAACAATGTCATTTACAAATGCACTACGAAGTTGAAAATTAAGCAAATTTTCACTAGATACATAAAATCATATTGGGAGAGGCATTAATTACCATCAAGATAAACATGACACGGCAACTTCATATGAAAATCATATAATTCCTCTAACTATTAAAAAATCCGACGGACAAAAAGTCATGTTATCAAATAACATATGATTAATCCATAAAATAATTAAAAGATGATGGCTATCCTAGTCTGACAGATAATTAAAAAGTCAGTTTGTATCCCACTTGGATATAGACAATATTGAATATCTCCGACCGCTCTCCATAAACATGAACCGTAAAGCATTTTCCTAATTGGGCTAACTTCACCAGTTCCTCCTTTGCTTCCTTCTTGCCCCTGGGGCTATGGTGCAGTGGTAAGGTAACTAGTCGTTAACTCAAGCATCCGCGATTCGATCCCCAGCTACGGTGCATTTTGTAGAAATTTTTTCTCCAAATGGAGCGCGACAATGCATCAATTCTCCTGTTGCCATTATTAATTAGGACGTTCGATCAAAGCAAAATGAACTAATTGTTGTACTTTAGTGATCTGATTCAATACTTACGTGAGGGCCTCCTCATTGTTAGCTCCAACAATTACTTTGCAATTGTGCCAATGCTTAAGAACATAGTCAAAATGGATCCTGAAGTAGTGCATCACCTATATCATGCGTCTATGACAAGTTTTTGGAGTCTATCTGCCTTGTTGGAGTCCTTGGTAGCTCGTGCTTGTGCTCTCTCAATAGCTACCTTTGTGTATGCCTCGAGGTACATTCGCTGACTTTCTAGGTCACCGGTGTTGACGTACACTGTAATTGTATCTCCATCTGCCACAGCTCTAGCATCCACCTAAAGTAGCAAGCAGTCGTGTTACAAGACTTCCCCAAATACAATGACCATAGATAAGAGATCAGATCTCACTGAAAGTGTGTGTAGTTCATACTTCACTCCTTCTGGCTTCGATGAAGGATGAACCGGGGCAGCATCTAGCAGAGTGTGAGGGAGTGGAAGGTTGTAGTAAGCCAAGAGACCATGGTTTCAAAGAATTAGATTGGGTTAGCAGTAAGTAACCAGTGCAGATTGTTGTGGTCTTCAAAGTCTGAGTGCAGTACCTCAACATCTGCTGTCTGAGTGATGCCTCTTTACACTCTGCATCTGCTCACTAATCGGTTCCTCTTTGACTATGAGCCTCGAAGCTGCTAAGTCACTGGATCTACCCTCTAGGACACAGATATAGGACCGTTGAATCTACAACCCTGAGAAAGATAAAGTAGAGAGAAAGACCTTTCAGATATGCGACACCTTTATGTAGTTTTTCAGATATAAGTGTGATTTTACGACAAAATATATTTTTCAACAAAATCAGAATTTGATGTAAAATATGGTAAATAATTCAAAATTCATTATCAAATTTGCGACAAATTATAAATTCATTTCAAAATGCAAACTTTGGCAACAAATTCAAAATTCATTGTCAAATTTGCACAAATTCAAAATTCGTCATCGAATTAACACAAATTCAAAATTTGTTTCAAAATTCGGCAAAATTTGCAATGAACTTTGAATTCGTTACAAAATTTGGTAATAAATTTTTAATTTCACTGTCAAATTTTGCTTCGTTGTCAAATTTTGTAACAAAATTTGAATTCATTACAAATTTAACTGTGAAATCATTGTTTGTTCCAAAATTTGACAAAAAGTTTAGAATTCATTGCAAAATTTGGAACAAATTCAAAGATTATTGTAAAATTTAGTAATAAATTCTAAATTCGTTATTAAATTTGAGACATTCTAAATTCATTGTAAAATTTGGGAACGAATTTAAAATTCGTTACAAAAATTGCATGAATTCTAAATTAGTTGTAAAATTTGGCATCAAATTCAAAATTCATCGCCAAATTTGCACGAAATCAAGATTTGACAATGAATTTTTCATTCGTTGCAAAATTAGCATTGAATTTTTGCAATGAATTCAGAATTCATTGCAAATTTTGCAATGACTTCAGAATTCATCGCAAAATTTACAACGAATTCTAAATTCGTTATAATTTTTGCAACAAATTTCTAAATTCATTGCCGAATTTTACAATGAACTTTTAATTCATTGTAAAATTTGAGACGAATTCAAATATCAAATATTGTGACGAATTCAAAATTCATTGTTAATTTTGTGGAATATAAAATTCAACGCCAATTTGGGATGAAATTTGCAAACATCAATTGACTACGAATGTCAGGAATTTTTAGCAAATTTTACAATTATTTCTAATGATAAACATAGCATGAAATTTGGGTCCATAGCTCAGTGGTAGAGCAATTGACTGCAGATCAATAGGTCACCGGTTCAAATCCGGTTGGGCCCTATATTTTTATTTTTTTAATCTTATTTTGCCAAGGGCTATTTGGGAATGAATTTAGAAATCATTGCAAAATTTACATGAATTCTAAATTCGTTGTAAAATTTGGTAACAATTTCAAAATTCATCGCCAAATTTGCACGAATTCAAGATTTGACAATTAATTTTTAATTCGTTGCAAAATTAGCCATGAATTTTGAATTCATCACAAATTTTGCAATGAATTCAGAATTCGTCGCAAAATTTATAATGAATTCTAAATTCGTTATAATTTTTGCAACAAATTTCTAAATTCTTTGCCGAATTTTGCAATGAACTTTTAATTCGTTGTAAAATTTGTGACGAATTCAAATATCAAATATTGTTACGAATTCAAAATTCATTGTTAATTTTGTGGAATATAAATTCATCGCCAATTTGGGATGAAATTTGCAAACATCAATTGACCACGAATGTCAGGAATTTTTAGCAAATTTTACAATTATTTCTAATGATAAACATAGCATGAAATTTGGGTCCATAGCTCAGTGGTAGAGCAATTGACTGCAGATCAATAGGTCACCGGTTCAAATCCGGTTGGGCCCTATATTTTTATTTTTTTAATCTTATTTTGCCAAGGGCAATTTGGGAATGTATTAAGAATTCATTGCAAAATTTACATGAATTCTAAATTCGTTGTAAAATTTGGCAATAATTTCAAAATCCATCGCCAAATTTGCACGAATTCAAGATTTGACAATTAATTTTTAATTCGTTGCAAAATTAGCCATGAATTTTTAATTCATCACAAATTTTGCAATGAATTCAAAATTCGTCGCAAAATTTATAATGAATTCTAAATTCGTTATAATTTTTGCAACAAATTTCTAAATTCGTTGCCGAATTTTGCAATGAACTTTTAATTCGTTGTAAAATTTGTGACGAATTCAAAATTCATTGTTAATTTTGTGGAATATAAAATTCATCGCCAATTTGGGATGAAATTTGCAAACATCAATTGACCAAGAATGTTAGGTAATTTTAGCAAACTTTACAATTATTTCTAATGATAAATATAGCATGAAATTTGGGTTCATAGCTAAGTGGTAGCGCAATTGACTGTAGATCAATAGGTCATCGGTTCAAATTCGGTTGGACCCTATATTTTTATTTTTTTAATCTTATTTTGCCAAGGGCAATTTGGGAATGAATTTAGATTTCATTGCAAAATTACATGAATTCTAAATTCGTTGTAAAATTTGGCAACAATTTCAAAATCCATCGCCAAATTTGCACGAATTCAAGATTTGACAATTAATTTTTAATTCGTTGCAAAATTAGCCATGAATTTTGAATTCATCACAAATTTTGCAATGAATTCAGAATTCGACGCAAAATTTATAATGAATTCTAAATTCGTTATAATTTTTGCAACAAATTTCTAAATTCTTTGCCGAATTTTGCAATGAACTTTTAATTCGTTGTAAAATTTGTGACGAATTCAAATATCAAATATTGTGACGAATTCAAAATTCATTGTTAATTTTGTGGAATATAAAATTCATCGCCAATTTGGGATGAAATTTGCAAACATCAATTGACCACGAATGTCAGAAATTTTTAGCAAATTTTACAATTATTTCTAATGATAAAGATAGCATAAAATTTAGGTCCATAGCTCAGTGGTAGAGCAATTGACTGCAGATCAATAGGTCATCGGTTCAAATCCGGTTGGGCCCCATATTTTTATTTTTTTAATCTTATTTTGCCAAGGGCTATTTGGGAATGAATTTAGAATTCATTGTAAAATTTACATGAATTCTAAATTCGTTGTAAAATTTGGCAACAATTTCAAAATCCATCGCCAAATTTGCACGAATTCAAGATTTGACAATTAATTTTTAATTCGTTGCAAAATTAGCCATGAATTTTGAATTCATCACAAATTTTGCAATGAATTCAGAATTCATCGCAAAATTTATAATGAATTCTAAATTCGTTATAATTTTTGCAACAAATTTCTAAATTCTTTGCCGAATTTTGCAATGAACTTTTAATTCGTTGTAAAATTTGTGACGAATTCAAATATCAAATATTGTGACGAATTCAAAATTCATTGTTAATTTTGTGGAATATAAAATTCATCGCCAATTTGGGATGAAATTTGCAAACATCAATTGACCACGAATGTCAGGAATTTTTAGCAAATTTTACAATTATTTCTAATGATAAACATAGCATGAAATTTGGGTACATAGCTCAGTGGTAGAGCAATTGACTGCAGATCAATAGGTCACCGGTTCAAATCCGATTGGGCCCTTTATTTTTATTTTTTTAATCTTATTTTGCCAAGGGCAATTTGGGAATGTATTTAGAATTCATTGCAAAATTTACATGAATTCTAAATTCGTTGTAAAATTTGGCAATAATTTCAAAATCCATCGCCAAATTTGCACGAATTCAAGATTTGACAATTAATTTTTAATTCGTTGCAAAATTAGCCATCAATTTTGAATTCGTCACAAATTTTGCAATGAATTCAGAATTCGTCGCAAAATTTATAATGAATTCTAAATTCGTTATAATTTTTGCAACAAATTTCTAAATTCTTTGCCGAATTTTGCAATGAACTTTTAATTCGTTGTAAAATTTGTGACGAATTCAAATATCAAATATTGTGACGAATTCAAAATTCATTGTTAATTTTGTGGAATATAAAATTCATCGCCAATTTGGGATGAAATTTGCAAACATCAATTGACCACGAATGTCAGGAATTTTAAGCAAATTTTACAATTATTTCTAATGATAAAGATAGCATGAAATTTGGGTCCATAGCTCAGTGGTAGAGCAATTGACTGCAGATCAATAGGTCACCGGTTCAAATCCGGTTGGGCCCTATATTTTTATTTTTTTAATCTTATTTTGCCAAGGGCTATTTGGGAATGAATTTAGAATTCATTGCAAAATTTACATGAATTCTAAATTCGTTGTAAAATTTGGCAACAATTTCAAAATCCATCGCCAAATTTGCTCAAATTCAAGATTTGACAATGAATTTTTAATTCGTTGCAAAATTAGCCATGAATTTTGAATTCATCACAAATTTTGCAATGAATTCAGAATTCGTCGCAAAATTTATAATGAATTCTAAATTCGTTATAATTTTTGCAACAAATTTCTAAATTCTTTGCCGAATTTTGCAATGAACTTTTAATTCGTTGTAAAATTTGTGACGAATTCAAATATCAAATATTGTGACGAATTCAAAATTCATTGTTAATTTTGTGGAATATAAAATTCATCGCCAATTTGGGATGAAATTTGCAAACATCAATTGACCACGAATGTCAGGAATTTTTAGCAAATTTTACAATTATTTCTAATGATAAAAATAGCATGAAATTTGGGTCCATAGCTCAGTGGTAGAGCAATTGACTGCAGATCAATAGGTCACCGGTTCAAATCCGGTTGGCCCTTTATTTTTATTTTTTTAATCTTATTTTGCCAAGGGCTATTTGGGAATGAATTTAGAATTCATTGCAAAATTTACATGAATTCTAAATTCGTTGTAAAATTTGGCAAAAATTTCAAAATCCATCGCCAAATTTGCACGAATTCAAGATTTGACAATTAATTTTTAATTCGTTGCAAAATTAGCCATGAATTTTTAATTCATCACAAATTTTGCAATGAATTCAGAATTCGTCGCAAAATTTATAATGAATTCTAAATTCGTTATAATTTTTGCAACAAATTTCTAAATTCTTTGCTGAATTTTGCAATGAACTTTTAATTCGTTGTAAAATTTGTGACGAATTCAAATATCAAATATTGTTACGAATTCAAAATTCATTGTTAATTTTGTGGAATATAAAATTCATCGCCAATTTGGGATGAAATTTGCAAACATCAATTGACCACGAATGTCAGGAATTTTTAGCAAATTTTACAATTATTTCTAATGATAAACATAGCATGAAATTTGGGTCCATAGCTCAGTGGTAGAGCAATTGACTGCAGATCGATAGGTCACCGGTTCAAATCCGGTTGGTCCCTATATTTTTATTTTTTTAATCTTATTTTGCCAAGGGCAATTTGGGAATGTATTTAGAATTCATTGCAAAATTTACATGAATTCTAAATTCGTTGTAAAATTTGGCAATAATTTCAAAATCCATCGCCAAATTTGCACGAATTCAAGATTTGACAATTAATTTTTAATTCGTTGCAAAATTAGCCATGAATTTTGAATTCATCACAAATTTTGCAATGAATTCAGAATTCGTCGCAAAATTTATAATTAATTCTAAATTCGTTATAATTTTTGCAACAAATTTCTAAATTCTTTGCCGAATTTTGCAATGAACTTTTAATTCGTTGTAAAATTTGTGACGAATTCAAAATTCATTGTTAATTTTGTGGAATATAAAATTCATCGCCAATTTGGGATGAAATTTGCAAACATCAATTGACCACGAATGTCAGGAATTTTTAGCAAATTTTACAATTATTTCTAATGATAAACATAGCATGAAATTTGGGTACATAGCTCAGTGGTAGAGCAATTGACTGCAGATCAATAGGTCACCGGTTCAAATCCGATTGGGCCCTTTATTTTTATTTTTTTAATCTTATTTTGCCAAGGGCAATTTGGGAATGTATTTAGAATTCATTGCAAAATTTACATGAATTCTAAATTCGTTGTAAAATTTGGCAATAATTTCAAAATCCATCACCAAATTTGCACGAATTCAAGATTTGACAATTAATTTTTAATTCGTTGCAAAATTAGCCATGAATTTTTAATTCATCACAAATTTTGCAATGAATTCAGAATTCGTCGCAAAATTTATAATGAATTCTAAATTCGTTATAATTTTTGCAACAAATTTCTAAATTCTTTGCTGAATTTTGCAATGAACTTTTAATTCGTTGTAAAATTTGTGACGAATTCAAATATCAAATATTGTTACGAATTCAAAATTCATTGTTAATTTTGTGGAATATAAAATTCATCGCCAATTTGGGATGAAATTTGCAAACATCAATTGACCACGAATGTCAGGAATTTTTAGCAAATTTTACAATTATTTCTAATGATAAACATAGCATGAAATTTGGGTCCATAGCTCAGTGGTAGAGCAATTGACTGCAGATCGATAGGTCACCGGTTCAAATCCGGTTGGTCCCTATATTTTTATTTTTTTAAACTTATTTTGCCAAGGGTAATTTGGGAATGTATTTAGAATTCATTGCAAAATTTACATGAATTCTAAATTCGTTGTAAAATTTGGCAATAATTTCAAAATCCATCGCCAAATTTGCACGAATTCAAGATTTGACAATTAATTTTTAATTCGTTGCAAAATTAGCCATGAATTTTGAATTCATCACAAATTTTGCAATGAATTCAGAATTCGTCGCAAAATTTATAATTAATTCTAAATTCGTTATAATTTTTGCAACAAATTTCTAAATTCTTTGCCGAATTTTGCAATGAACTTTTAATTCGTTGTAAAATTTGTGACGAATTCAAAATTCATTGTTAATTTTGTGGAATATAAAATTCATCGCCAATTTGGGATTAAATTTGCAAACATCAATTGACCACGAATGTCAGGAATTTTTAGCAAATTTTACAATTATTTCTAATGATAAACATAGCATGAAATTTGGGTACATAGCTCAGTGGTAGAGCAATTGACTGCAGATCAATAGGTCACCGGTTCAAATCCGATTGGGCCCTTTATTTTTATTTTTTTAATCTTATTTTGCCAAGGGCAATTTGGGAATGTATTTAGAATTCATTGCAAAATTTACATGAATTCTAAATTCGTTGTAAAATTTGGCAATAATTTCAAAATCCATCGCCAAATTTGCACGAATTCAAGATTTGACAATTAATTTTTAATTCGTTGCAAAATTAGCCATGTTTTTTGAATTCGTCACAAATTTTTCAATGAATTCAGAATTCGTCGCAAAATTTATAATGAATTCTAAATTCGTTATAATTTTTGCAACAAATTTCTAAATTCTTTGCCGAATTTTGCAATGAACTTTTAATTCGTTGTAAAATTTGTGACGAATTCAAATATCAAATATTGTGACGAATTCAAAATTCATTGTTAATTTTGTGGAATATAAAATTCATCGCCAATTTGGGATGAAATTTGCAAACATCAATTGACCACGAATGTCAGGAATTTTTAGCAAATTTTACAATTATTTCTAATGATAAAGATAGCATGAAATTTGGGTCCATAGCTCAGTGGTAGAGCAATTGACTGCAGATCAATAGGTCACCGGTTCAAATCCGGTTGGGCCCTATATTTTTATTTTTTTAATCTTATTTTGCCAAGGGCTATTTGGGAATGAATTTAGAATTCATTGCAAAATTTACATGAATTCTAAATTCGTTGTAAAATTTCGCAACAATTTCAAAATCCATCGCCAAATTTGCTCGAATTCAAGATTTGACAATGAATTTTTAATTCGTTGCAAAATTAGCCATGAATTTTGAATTCATCACAAATTTTGCAATGAATTCAGAATTCGTCGCAAAATTTATAATGAATTCTAAATTCGTTATAATTTTTGCAACAAATTTCTAAATTCTTTGCCGAATTTTGCAATGAACTTTTAATTCGTTGTAAAATTTGTGACGAATTCAAATATCAAATATTGTGACGAATTCAAAATTCATTGTTAATTTTGTGGAATATGAAATTCATCGCCAATTTGGGATGAAATTTGCAAACATCAATTGACCACGAATGTCAGGAATTTTTAGCAAAGTTTACAATTATTTCTAATGATAAAAATTGCATGAAATTTGGGTCCATAGCTCAGTGGTAGAGCAATTGACTGCAGATCAATAGGTCACCGGTTCAAATCCGGTTGGGCCCTATATTTTTATTTTTTTAATCTTATTTTGCCAAGGGCTATTTGGGAATGAATTTAGAATTCATTGCAAAATTTACATGAATTCTAAATTCGTTGTAAAATTTGGCAACAATTTCAAAATCCATCGCCAAATTTGCACGAATTCAAGATTTGACAATTAATTTTTAATTCGTTGCAAAATTAGCCATGAATTTTGAATTCATCACAAATTTTGCAATGAATTCAGAATTCGTCGCAAAATTTATAATGAATTCTAAATTCGTTATAATTTTTGCAACAAATTTCTAAATTCGTTGCCGAATTTTGCAATGAACTTTTAATTCGTTGTAAAATTTGTGACGAATTCAAATATCAAATATTGTGACGAATTCAAAATTCATTGTTAATTTTGTGGAATATAAAATTCATCGCCAATTTGGGATGAAATTTGCAAACATCAATTGACCACAAATGTCAGGAATTTTTAGCAAATTTTACAATTTTTTCTAATGATAAACATAGCATTAAATTTGGGTCCATAGCTCAGTGGTAGAGCAATTGACTGCAGATCAATAGGTCACCGGTTCAAATCCGGTTGGGCCCTATATTTTTATTTTTTTAATCTTATTTTGCCAAGGGCAATTTGGGAATGTATTTAGAATTCATTGCAAAATTTACATAAATTCTAAATTCGTTGTAAAATTTGGCAATAATTTCAAAATCCATCGCCAAATTTGCACGAATTCAAGATTTGACAATTAATTTTTAATTCGTTGCAAAATTAGCATTGAATTTTGAATTCATCACAAATTTTGCAATGAATTCAGAATTCGTCGCAAAATTTATAATGAATTCTAAATTCGTTATAATTTTTGCAACAAATTTCTAAATTCGTTGCCGAATTTTGCAATGAACTTTTAATTCGTTGTAAAATTTGTGACGAATTCAAATATCAAATATTGTGACGAATTCAAAATTCTTTGTTAATTTTGTGGAATATAAAATTCATGGCCAATTTGGGATGAAATTTGCAAACATCAATTGACCAAGAATGTCAGGTATTTTTAGCAAACTTTATAATTATTTCTAATGATAAATATAGCATGAAATTTGGGTTCATAGCTAAGTGGTAGCGCAATTGACTGCAGATCAATAGGACATCGGTTCAAATCCGGTTGGACCCTATATTTTTATTTTTTTAATTTTATTTTGCCAAGGGCAATTTGGGAACGAATTTAGATTTCATTGCAAAATTTCATGAATTTTAAATTCGTTGTAAAATTTGGCAACAATTTCAAAATCTATCGCCAAATTTGCACGAATTTATGATTTGACAATGAATTTTTAATTCGTTGCAAAATTAGCCATGAATTTTGAATTCATCACAAATTTTGCAATGAATTCAGAATTCGTCGCAAAATTTATATTGAATTCTAAATTCGTTATAATTTTTGCAACAAATTTCTAAATTCTTTGCCGAATTTTGCAAATGAACTTTTAATTCGTT
The DNA here is from genome assembly GCA_024364735.1 of Boesenbergia rotunda. NCBI lineage: Eukaryota > Viridiplantae > Streptophyta > Magnoliopsida > Zingiberales > Zingiberaceae > Boesenbergia > Boesenbergia rotunda. The sequence continues at coordinate 158,980 of JAGFNQ010002305.1, read as the reverse complement.
GTAAAATTTGTGTCGAATTCAAAATTCATTATTAATTTTGTGGAATATAAAATTCGTCACCAATTTGGGACGAATTTTGCAAACATCAATTGACCAAGAATGTCAGGAATTTTCAGCAAATTTTACAATATTTCTAATGATAAATATAGGATGAAATTGGGGTTTATACCTCAGTGGTAGCGCAGTTGACTGTAGATGAATAGGTTACCGGTTCAAATCTGGTTGGGCGTTATATTTTTAATTTTTTAATCTTATTTTGCAAAGGAAATTTGGGAATGAATTTAGAATTCGTTGCAAAATTTACATGAATTCTAAATTCGTTGTAAAATTTGGCAATAATTTCAAAATCCATCGCCAAATTTTCACGAATTCAAGATTTGACAATGAATTTTTAATTCGTTGCAAAATTAACCATGGATTTTGAATTCATCACAAATTTTGCAATGAATTCAGAATTCGTCGCAAAATTTATAATGAATTCTGAATTCGTTATAATTTTTGCAACAAATTTCTAAATTCGTTGCCGAATTTTGCAATGAACTTTTAATTCATTGTAAAATTTGTGAGGAATTCAAATATCAAATATTGTGACGAATTCAAAATTCATTGTTAATTTTGTGGAATATAAAATTTATCGTCAATTTGGGATGAAATTGCAAAGATCAATTGACCAAGAATGTCAGGAATTTTTAGCAAATTTTACAATTACTTCTAATGATAAATATAACATGAAATTTGGGTTTATAGCTCAGTGGTAGAGCAATTGACCACTAGGTCACCGGTTCAAATTCGGTTGGGCCCTATATTTTTATTTTTTTAATCTTATTTTGCCAAGAGCAATTTGGGAACGAATTTAGAATTCGTTGCAAAATTTACATGAATTCTAAATTCGTTGTAAAATTTGGCAACAATTTCAAAATCCATCGCCAAATTTGCACGAATTCAAGATTTGACAACGAATTTTTAATTCATTGCAAAATTAGCCATGAATTTTGAATTCATCACAAATTTTGCAATGAATTCAGAATTCGTCGCAAAATTTATAATGAATTCTTAATTCGTTATAATTTTTGCAACAAAATTCTAAATTCGTTGCCGAATTTGCAATGAACTTTTAATTCATTGTAAATTTTGTGAGGAATTCAAATATCAAATATTGTGACAAATTCATAATTCATTATTAATTTTGTGGAATACTAAATTCATCACCAATTTGGGACGAATTTTGCAAACATCAATTGACCAAGCATGTCAGGAATTTTTAGCAAATTTTTCAACTATTTCTAATGATAAATATTTTATGAAGTTGGGGTTCATAGCTCAGTGGTAGAGCAATTGATTGCAGATCAATAGGTCACCGGTTCAAATTTGGTTCGGCCTTAGATTTTTATTTTTTTAATCTTATTTTGCCAGGGGCAAGGTACATAAATAATACACAAGTTTTAACAAATCCAAACAACTAATAATATATAAGTTTCAACATATCCAAACAACTAATGCTTCACAAATCTTCTTCAAGCGACGGGAATATGCATCTTCTGCGATTTAGTGTATGAATGTTCAACATTTTCTTTACATTGTGTTTCTTGTCTCTTTCCTCCATTCTATCGGTTCTCAGGGTGTGAAGTGTAGGACCGATGCACGTGAGAGGGGAGGTGAATCACGTGACTTTTAAAATCTTCGTTATAAAATCAGAGTCGATAGAAAATTGTACGATGCTTTTTATAACGTGCGCAGCGGAAAAATTAAAACGAAATGCGAAAGCGAAAAATAAAAAAAAAATTACACGAGGAGTTTTACTTCGTTCGGAGCCTTCGCCGACTCCTACTCGAAGGCCCAGGTTCCTTGAACCTTTCCTGTGGGCAATCCACTAAAAACCTCTATCAACAAACTACCGATAGAGTGATTCGAATACAAGATTGGGCGGAAGTGTAACAGCCCTACACTTCCCCCTTAAATAATTTAAGTGCAGAAAAAAAATCGTTACCCAACACTTAGATTTATCTGAAGCAGCTTGGGTGTTGGGAGCGATCTTCCAGCAGCGGTCGGACAGCGTCGAGTCAAAGCACAAACTGCAACAGAGGAGCGTGGAAGCAAGAGAGCGCCAAAGCTTGAACCAGAATCAAATTTTCTTTTTTTGTTAGAGGGCTTGCTTGCTTCTATTTATAGTGCCTCGATGCATGATCTTCTCAGCTCAAATTTTATCCATCAACAAGATAAAATAATTAAAAAAAAGATAATGTTTCTATCCTTTGCTTCAATTAAGAAAATAATCTAAATAAAATATAAATACAGAATATTGAAAAGTTAACCGAGAGGTTTTATCCTCTTACAATTTTATTAATAATTTAAAAGGAGATTTTATCCTTCCAGCTAAGCTTTACGTGAGAATTTTAAGCATTAGTAGGAATAATTTTATTCTCTAAAAAGAAGGAAATACGAATAATTTAAATGATAATTTATCCTCCACCAAGGCTTTAGATAAGGAATAATTTTATAAAATTCAACTACAAAATCTAATTAAATAAATTCTGTAAAATAGAGTTAATGCATTTAGAATCTAATTAAATAAATTCTGTAAAATAGAGTTAATGCATTTAGAGTTAATTAGACCCCGTCCAAACCTGGATAAGGATCTAACCAGGACTCAACCAAGGTCACCAAAATGGGCCTAAGTTGGACCGCGCCTACAGTCCTAAAATAGGACCCGTCCTCACTGGTTCGCTCCTCCAGTGACTTACCTCACTTACCTCGTGCAGCTCTACTCAACTTCTTAACCCACCAGGTCTTCCTGCCAGGGCTCAACCACCCTGGTCTTTTTGCCAAGTTTCAACCAACTTGGGCTTCAGCCAGTTGTCAGGCCCCGTGAACCCAACTGGACTTCTCGCCAGGACTCAACCACCCTGGACTTCCCGCTAGGACTCAACCACCCTGGACTTCAGCCTGGTGTCAGGTCCTAAGTCTTTCAACCCTGCACACTTAGTAAAGAGGTCAAAACCAAAAGCAAGTCTAACTTTAACCTATTTGTCATTCATCAAAACTCAGGTTTAACTATTAGTGCAAATTGCACCAACATGAAGAAGCTCATAACTCAACACGTTTAGCTTTTACTTATTTCTCCCACTGAAAATCGATAATCCATAAGTCAACATGTTTAGCCCATAAGTCAAGAAGTATTTTGTGACGAACTCCAAAGTCGTTGTCAAATTTGCACTAATTCATAATTTGTTGTCAAATTTGTACTAATTTAAAATGGCTTTTTACCAAAAGGCGTATCCAAGAATTGGTATTTACTAAAAGGCGTACCATGGTTTTATTTTTACCAAAGGGCGCACTCATTTTAGTGAACTTCCTCTTATATCCCTCCCGCCAAGTACTGTCTTCTCTTTCTCTTTCTCTTTCTCTTTCTCTTTCTCAATAACGAATTCCGAGACAACTGAACATGTTTTTTCAGACTTTTTATTTTAAAATAATATATTATTGAATCAGCTAAAAAAATAAAGTAAAGAAAATAAAGTCGACGGGAACGACTTCGCTTACTGGAAAGGTAGGATGCAATACTACCTTATGAACGATATTGAGAATTGGATTAGCATTGCAGATGGTTTCGAGGCACCCGTCGATGAAAGAGGGGATCCGACACCGATGAGATCCTGGTCGAAGGAGGTAATGAAGAGGGCACAGTCCAATGCCAAGGCCACCACCACACTGCAGTGCGGGCTCTCAAAGGAGCAGTTGAACAAGGTCGTTCAAGAGCCCCAAGGAATTATGGGACAAGTTGGTGGAACTAAACGAAGGGTCAAACGAGTCCAGAAGAGCAAAGAAGGACTTGCTAGTGGCCCAACTCCAATCCCTATCCATGAAGAGCAATGAGACTGTCAGCCAGCTGCATGAAAGGGTGAAGGAGGTAATCAATGAGCTCCACGTGATTGGAGAAAAGATCGAGAACCGGGATATCGTCAGGTATGTTCTACAAGCCTTCCCAAGAACCATCTTGTGGGCATCCATGGTTGATGCCTATAAGGTATCAAGGGATTTGTCCATAGTTAAATTAGATGACTTATTCTGTGAATTTGAACTGCACGAGCAAGCTAACGTCTCGGCTGTTGGATCAAGAGAAACGATAGAGGGGGGTGAATATCGTAAAACGTTTCGGATTGTAAGATAGAGAATGCACAGCGGAAATTAAAATTAAACAACATGCAAACACCAAGATTTTACTTATTTCGGAGTCGCGGTCGGCTCCTACTCCAAGGCCCACGGTCGTTGACCGTTTACTGCGGGCAATTCTATATGTGTGCAAAACAGTTTACAGAAGGATGATTACAATAATAGTGCAGTAAAGAAAAAATAGCTCTTCGTTACCGACGTCCGGTGTGGAATGTATCTCGGAGTAGAGGGACGTCGTCGGCGCTTGTATCTCGAGTTGGGAGGTTTCTGTAGCAAAGCGCCTCGAGTAGAAGAGCGTGAAAGCGTTGGAAGAAGTTCTTGTTGTGAAGCCTTGGGGTTGGGTGCTATTTATAACACTTCGGGGCGCCCTGAACGTTGGGGGCGCCCCCCATGTGTCAACCGATCCGGAATTGTCTCGGTCAGCCTTTATCCCACTCGAATAGGGCTGAGGATTGACTCTGGGGGCGCCCGGGACGCTGGGGGCGCCCGGGACGCTGGGGGCGCCCTGGTTGACCTTTTCAGCGAGCTTCTCGGCTAGATAAAAGTTATCCGCTTCGTTGGCTTAAGTGCGGGGCGCCCTGGGCACTGGGGGCGCCCGGGATGCTGGGGGCGTACTTTTGCTGAACTCATGTTTGGCTTTACTTAGGGTGCTCGGGTCCTTCCGGGCGCCCAACCCAGCTGCTGCCTCACTCCATTGAGGCATTCTGAGCTGCAAACACTCGTTCCTTCGGTCATGCATCTAGGGTTAGTACCAAACAAGATAAAGCAATAATGTTAGTGATTCTTACAGCCGTAGCTGTCTTGGTTCTGACTTTGGGTCTCCAAAATGGAGCCCTAGGTCGAACCGACGCCTACTGTTCCCTCGACAGGGAACGCGTCCTCACCTACTCCTCTCAGGAGAATTTACCTGTTGCCAACCGGCTCCTCCGGTTGGACTTTTGCCCAGCAGTCCTTCGCCAGGTCTTCAGTTCCAGGCAGTCCTTCGCCAGGTCTTTCGTTCCAGGCAGTCCTTCGCCTGGTGCCCAACAGTCCTTCGCCAGGTCTTTGACTCCTAGCAGCCCTTCGCTAGGTGCCCAACAGCCCTCCGCTGGGTCATAGGGTTCCGATGCCTAGCAGTCCTTTACTAGGTGCCTAGCAGTCCTTCGCTAGGGCTTTATATCCTGGCATTCCTTCGCCAGGTGCCTAGCAGTCCTTCGCTAGGGCTTTGTATCCTGGCATTCCTTTGCCAGGTGCCTAGTAGTCTTTCGCTAGGGCTTTGTATCCTGGCAGTCCTTCGCCAGGTGCCTAGCAGTCCTTCGCTAGGGCTTTGTATCCTGGCAGTCCTTCGCCAGATGCCTAGCAACCCTTCGCTAGGACTTTTCCTGTACACTTGAGTAACATTGTTAGATCACCAATAATACTTAACTTTGAACCCTTTCCCAATATCAAAACAAGGTTCGATATGGTGCTTCCTGCACCAACATCGGCCAAAGAGAAGGGTATTACCTTTATTGCAGAAAAGGAGAAGAAGAAGAGGAAGGAGAAGAAGAAGGTGGTCTACTCCTCCTCATCCGATTCAGAGGAATCCAGCGACTCCATGGACAGCGACCAGGAGGCATTCATGGTAAGAAAGATGCGTAAGGCTTTCAGAAATTTTTCTAACAAATCATATGCTAGGAAAGGGTCCAAAGGCAAGGCTAAAGCCAAGGACATTATATGCTACAACTGCCACCAAGAGGGACACATGAAGAACGAGTGCCCTCAACTGAAGAGAAGAGATGACAAGAAGGAGGAGAAGAAGAAAGGTGACAAGAAGAAGTCAAAAGGAAAGGAGAAGGGTGCCACCAACCTCAAGGTGACGTGGGATGATCCATCATCCTCGGAGGAGGAAGAAGAGCAAGTCTCACACTTTGCTCTCATGGCAATGGATCACTCAGACTCATCAGAGGATGAAAGAGGTTCAAGCAGTGATGAGTGTGACTCCTCCTCTTCATCATCCGAGTCAGTAGCTTCGGTAAATGAGGTATACCACTTACCCTCCTCTACATTAGTTAAGATTATTTCTAGCACTAACATGGATTTAGCTAAGGCTAGAAGTAAGATTAAGGAATTAAAGGATGAGATTGTCATGCTTAGAGTAGAATCTACCAAACTTAAAGAAGGCTTATATGCTAGTTCTCTTACATCACATGCTTCATGTCTTGAAACTGAAAATAGTGAACTAAGGAAAAAGGTAGATGACCTCACAAAGGCACTTAGGAAATTCCAAGTAGGATCTAGCAACCTAGATATGATAATCAACAGTCAAAGGGTCATTTATAACAAGGCCGACTTAGGATATAGACCAAAGACAAAGGAAGTGGCCTTTGTCTCAATCACGGGTAGGATTGGTGCTTCTAGGAGACTAGGGGCTAAGGGAAACACAAAGAAGACATGGGTACCTAAAAGATTTTTAAATGATGCTTATGGATCAAAGATTTGGGTACCAAAAGAGTATATTTTTCATGTTGTATAGGTAAAGGTGAAGGAGGCCTCAACTATGTAGATAGTAGATAGTGGATGCTCAAGACACATGACCGGGGATGTGAGCAAGTTCACTACTATTAGCTACTTAAGAGAATGGACGGTCTCCTTTGGAAATAGTGGAAAACTGAGGATTATTGGTAGGGGCACCATTGAGGTATCTCCCACGATTTCTATACATAAGGTATTCCTAATTAAAGATATGAAGTTTAACTTACTTAGTGTGAGTCAGTTATGTGATGTGGGCTTTAGGGTCGAATTTCATGCTAGGAAGTGCATAATTAAACATAATGAATCAAATAATGTCATATTAGAAGGGTATAGAGAGGCCAATTTGTATTATCTTGATCTTGCTTTTGCTACTAACAATGTTGCTAAGTGTTTCATGTCTAAAGAAGAAGAAGGGTGGTTGTGGCACCGGAGGCTTGGACATGTCAACATGAGAAGCATTGCAAGAGTAGCCAAGGAAGAGTTGGTGAAGGGGCTACCTAAGATCAAGTATGAGAAGACCAAATTGTGTGATGCATGCCAAGAGGGTAAGCAATCAAAATCATCACACAAAGGTAAAACCCTAACCACTACTTCATTACCATTAGAGTTATTACATATTGATTTATTTGATTGCCATAGTACTCCCTCATTTGTAGGGAGTAAATATTGTTTAGTGATAGTGGATGACATTTCTAGGTTTACATGGGTTTACTTTATGAAACATAAGGACGATACCCTAGAAATATTTGTAGGATTTAGTAAAAGGGTAGAAAACGAAAAATATCTCAAAATTAACCGAATTAGGAGTGACCACGGTGGGGAGTTTCAAAATTCAAGTATCACACAATTTTGTGTAGAAAATGGATACAAGTATGAATTTTCATGCCCAAGGACTCCTCAACAAAATGGGGTAGTTGAGAGGAGAAACCGAGCCCTACAAGAAGCTGCTAGGACTATGGTTAATGCATATTCCCTTCCTAGCTATTTTTGGGCCGAAGCGGTTAACACCGCTTGTTACATTCAAAATCGGGTTTTGGTACATAGGTTCCTAGGAAAAACACCATTTGAATTATGGAATGGGAGAGTACCACAAGTCCATCACTTTAGGGTCTTTGGATGTAAAGTCTACATTTTAAACACCAAAGATGACCTAAGGAAGTTTGAGTCAAAAGTCGATGAAGGAATCCTTGTTGGGTACTCATCCAATAGTAGGGGTTATAGAGTTTACAACAAAAGGACAAAAGTGATTGAGGAGTCCTCAAATGTTAAATTTGATGAGTCCTCAAATGTTAAATTTGATGAGTCGACAAATACCTACCCTAGAAAAGCCTCAATTGATAAGGATATAGAAGAAGTCCAACCCCTTGCCCAAAGAATCCAAGACCTACATTTGGAGGGCAATGATCTAGGGGGAGTAAGAAGTACACTAGAGGACGAAGAAGAAGCAGTGAATGAACCCACAACCTCTAGGCCCTTGAGACATCACCAAGATCACCCTATTGACCAAATAGTGGGTGATGTAACTCAAGGAGTAAGGACTAGGTCCTATTTTAGGGACCAAACGAGCCAAATAACCTTAATCTCTCAATTAGAACCCAATTCTATTGATGAAGCATTGGGAGATGTAGATTGGGTCTTAGCCATGCAAGAAGAGCTAAATCAATTTGAGAGAAGTGAGGTTTGGGAGTTGGTTCCTAGGCCCAATGATTGTACCATTGTAACCACTAGATGGGTCTTTAGGAACAAGCTAGATGACCAAGGTAAAATCACTAGGACCAAGGCTAGATTGGTAGCTAGGGGGTTTAACCAAGTTGAGGGATTAGATTATGATGAGACTTATGCCCCCGTAGCTAGATTAGAATCTATTAGAATTCTACTAGCCTATGCCGTTCACATGGGATTCACACTTCATTAAATGGATGTGAAGTCGGCATTCCTAAATGGGATTATTAAGGAAGAGGTTTATGTAGAACAACCCCCTGGGTTTGAGGACCCTAATTATCCAAGACACGTTTATAAATTGAGAAAAGCCTTATATGGATTGAAACAAGCTCCCCGGGCTTGGTATGAAAGGCTTTCTTCATTTCTAGTGTCTAAGGGGTTTAGGAGAGGAACAATTGACCCTACTTTGTTCCTAAAATCTAAGGATAAGGACATATTTGTTGCTCAAGTGTATGTAGATGATATCATTTTTGGGTCAACAAATAATGACTTCTTACTAGAATTCATCAAGTGCATAGAAGATGAATTTGAGATGAGTCTTGTAGGAGTGTTAACCTTCTTTTTAGACCTTCAAGTTAAACAAACTAATGAAGGAACACATATTTTTCAAACCAAATATGCTAAGGAAATGTTAAAGAAATTTGGCTTAGAAAATGCTAAGGTAGCATCTACCCCCATAGGAACCAATGTGAAAATGGATAGTGACCTTGAAGGGAAAATGGTAGACTCTAAGCAATATAGGAGCATGATTGGTAGCCTACTATACCTAACCGCTAGTAGACCCGATATACTTTTTGCGGTAGGTATGTGTGCAAGATACCAATCTTGTGCCAAAGAGTCCCATTTGGTTATGGTCAAGAGGATCCTAAGGTATGTCAAAGGTACCCTCAATGTCGGACTTTGGTATCCTAGAACCCCTAGTGTTGATCTTATTGGATACACTGACTCGGACTATGCGGGTTGTAAGCTAGATAGGAAGAGTACAAGTGGAGGGTGTCAATTCCTTGGGTCTTCTTTAGTTAGTTGGAGTAGTAGGAAACAACCATGCGTTTCCCTATCAACAACGGAGGCGGAATATGTGGCAATGGGTGGGTGTGTTTCCCAACTCCTTTGGATCTTGCACACTTTAGAAGATTATAAGTTACATTATACCAAGGTCAAAGTCTTGTGTGATAATGTAAGTATAATCAATTTGACCAAAAATCCGGTTCACCACTCTAGAACAAAACACATTGAAGTGAAACATCACTTCATTAGAGACCATGTGGCAAGGGGAGACAAAATTACACTATGTTGAATCAAAGTCGAACCTAGCCGACATCATTACCAAGCCTCTTCCCGAATCGGAGTTTACATCCTTAAGAAGAGACCTTGGGATGTGTTTTGTAGAAGTGTAGGATGAACTTTGGGACATTAGATTTGAAAAAGGGGTGCTTGATCCATTAGGGTGATACATTTGGCTCACTTGTGCTTGTGGCACATTGTTGAACCATTTGAAGTATCAAAATATGAAAACTAGACCAACTATGGGGAAGGCAAGTGTTTAATCAATGGACACTTTGCCTAAATATCATAGTTGGACATTTTAAACCTTTGAAAACCATTTTCTGCTTTATATACTTTACCATGCTTTTAAAAGTTATATGATTGCAAAATCAGATTGTAAGTTGGTACAAAACTAAGTGGTTTTCAAAGATTTTGGATTTTTATCAAAAGACATGCATGTTTGAAATTTTATATGGACTAATATTTTCCTTTATAGAGTATATCATTTCAAACATGTATGCAAGTTTTTAGAATTTTTAGAATTTTCTGGATTTTTCTGGAGGTTTCTGAATTTCGGCACAGAAGCTGAAACTTGCCACTGACAGAGTATCAGTCGACTGCCCCATTGGCAGTCGACTGACACGTCTGGTTTCAGCTTCTGTGGGAATTTTTAGAAATCCAATCTTCTCTCATTTGATGCCATATGATTGGGTTGCTTGAGGCAGTCATTTTGATGGTGTCAAAGGGGGAGAATGGGGTGGTTTAAGTTAAAATTTTAACTTGAAATGGATGGGTTAAGCTATTTTGCCTAACTTAGATTTTGGATGATTAAAAATGGAGAAGACATGGATTAAGGGGGAGGTTACCTCTTAGGTTTTGATATGTCTTACATTTTTAATGTTGGTTAGTGTTAAGTGGAAACTTAACTTGGATCATGATTAGAATTGAAAATGGGAGAAGACATAGATTAAGGGGGAGGTTATCTCTTGGGTGTGCTATGTCTTATTTTTTCAATTGCTATCTATTGATACTGTTGTTGTTAGTTGTTATTTATCTCTAAACTTAAACATATTGCCACACATCAAAAAGGGGGAGATTATTGAGACAATTGGCCCTTAAATGATTGGAAGATCATGGTTTTGATGTATGTGTGTGAATATGCTTAAGGTTAGAATGTTGTGTTGTATTTGATGTGTGTGATTGAGTTTGCAGGACTTGGAAAATCACACATGGTGGACATATCCGAGGGACGAGAGCCGAGGGAGGAGGACTTCAAGGGCAAGCCGGGAAGTGGACTTCAAGGGCATACGTGAAGGGTGGCATGGAGGCAAGCCAAGGGAGGCTTGTGTGCGAATCCGAGGGACGAGAGCCAGAGGAAGATGACTTCAAGGGGCGAGCCAAGGAGTGAACCTGAAGGCATACGTGAAGGACTATGTGAAGACTGGCTGGGAGTGAGTGGGAAGTCGACTGGCCAGAGGGCAGTCGACTGCCAAAACTCACAGAAGGTGTTCAGCCTTCTACCAGTCGACTAGCCCAGAGGCAGTCGACTGGTATACCCCGAAAATTAGCCGTTGGCTAGCAATTAATACTAGGCCAGTCGACTGCCCCAGGGGCAGTCGACTGGTGCCGGGCTGGACGGACTGCGAGTTTGTCCTGTTCTCCTATAAAAGGAGGACCTTTTTGTACGTGAGCGGTACGATTCCGTACTACAACGAAGTGCTGCTCGTGTGCAAAGTGTTCTTAACTTCCTCTCTCTCATACTACTACATTTTGTAAAGAGGAAGATCACCACTGTAAAGGTTTCTCCACCTGAAGGAGATTTTTCATAGTGGAAGTGGTGTACGGCGCGGATCCTTGGATTAGTCACCCATCTGGGTGGATACCAAGTAAACGTTTGGTTGTTAGCATTGTTCTTATTTTCTTTGCATATTATTGTTTCCGCTGCGCTAACAAACTTGTAGAGAAATGACCGAAAAAGTGCTATTCACCCCCCCTCTAGCACACCAAGCGATCCATCAGAGTATCCTACCATACTATCCCTTATAAAGGTATAGAAATCATTAAAAGCATAAGCTTAACCTCACTACATGTGGTAGGAAAGCACATGTTCATCCTAGGATTGAGATAGAGATTATATATTTCGTGTGCTGTAACACAACTTCTGTAACTTCGTTGTCCCATTGAACCAAGATCTTAGGATCTCCAGTCAACAAGGTTGGATTACCGATACAGTCGTTTCAGTTGTAGATTTTTAATCTCATTTCTCTCGATGAGTAATATACTTGATCTCGACTTAACCCCTTCGTAAGAGGATTTGCTAAATTATCTTTGGACTTGACATACTCAATTGCAATCACTCCATTTGAGATCAACTGCTAATGATATTGTGTCTACGATGTATATGTCATGACTTACCATTATACATGCTACTTTAGACCTTCCAATCGCCGATTGACTATCACAGTGTATAAGTACGACGACATAGGTTTCTTCCAGCTCGAAATATCTTCTAAAAAATTCCATAGTCATTCAGCTTATTCAGCTACTTTGTCTAGTGCTATAAACTCGGATTCCATAGTTGACCGAGCAATGCACGTTTGCTTAGTGGACTTCCAAGATACCGCTCCCCACCGATCGTGAATACATATCCACTAGTGGATTTGGAATCTTTTGTATCTTATATCCAATTAGCATTATAGTATCCTTCTAAGACTGCGAGATATCTTCCGTAATGTAATTCATATTATTGATGCAGTCTGGCCCGATTGTTATTTTGGTGTTGACAACGATTTAAGTTTGGTTGAGCGAATTTGGGTTAAGTCCTGGTCGGGGACTGGGCATGAAACCCTGGTGAGTGAAGCCAGTCCTAGCTTGGGAAGCTAGGTTGGTTGAAAGCCTGGTGAGTGAAGCCAGGTCCTAGCTTGGGAAGCTAGGTTGGTTAAAATCCCGGTGAGTGAAGCCGGGTCCTGGTGAGTGAAGCCAAGTGATTGAAATCCCGGTGAGTGAAGCCGGGTCCTGGTGAGTGAAGCCAGGTGATGGAAATCCTAGTGAGTGAAGCTGGGTCCTGGTGAGTGAAGCCAGGTGATGGAAATCCCGGTGAGTGAAGCCGGGTCCTGGTGAGTGAAGCCAGGTGATGGAAATCCTAGTGAGTGAAGCTAGGTTGAAATCCCGGTGAGTGAAGCCGGGTCCTGGTGAGTGAAGTCGGGTGATTGAAATCCTAGTGAGTGAAGCTAGGTTGAAATCCTGGTGAGTGAAGCCGGGTCCCGGTGAGTGAAGCCGGGTGACCAAAACCCTGGTGAGTGAAGCCAGGTCCTAGCTTGGAGGGCTAGGTTGAAGTCCCGGTGAGTGAGACTAGGCATGGAGTCTTGGTTCGAGAGATCAAGCACGAGTCGGAGATGGGTCGGAGGCTGGTTCTCTCGACTAAGAGTGGGTTTGGCCTTGCCCGGATCGGTCTGGTGACTGATCAGGCAAGTTGGCATGAAGTTCCCTCTTGGATCGGTCTGGTGACCGATCCAGCGATGTCTGATTGGTCTAGTGACCGATCAGGGAGCTTCCAGTAACTTTGGCAAACCTACTGATCGGCTCCTGATCGGTCTGGTGATCGATCAGGGAGAAACCGTGACCGATCAAACTGAACGATCAACCGTCGCGAGGTTTCTCACCCTGACTGATCAGGCTGAAGCCTGATCGGTCTGGGATCAGCCTGATCGGTCTGGTGACCGATCAGCCAGTGAATTCCTGGCGAGATTGTGGCAAGCTGATTTCCGGATCGGTTTGGTGACCGATCAGGTGATCGGTCAAGGTGACCGATCATACGAGCTTGCGATCCCAAGTTTCTCACTGGGGACTGATCAGGTTGGAGCCTGATCGGTCTGGGATAGTCCTGATCGGTCCGGTGACCGATCAGAAGCAGAACTTTAATTCAAATACGCTGTCAGAAGTGTCTGATCGCGTCTGTTTTCTCTGTCGATTCTCTGATACATTGCTGATTTCATTTGATATGCATTGCTAAGCCTTTGTTGGAGTGTGCAGGTGATATCAGGTGATTCAAATACTCAAGGAGGGTCAATGGAGGACTTTCCATGGAGCAGGTTTGGATCTATTGTGTTTTCAGGTCTCAACGGCGTCTGGCGCAACTGGCAACTGACGAAGGCGCAGCTGGCAACTGACGGAGGCTCAGCTGGAGGAGTGTCCAGTGGACTGAGTGCTCAGAGAGGTCAGTGAGTCAGGGTGTGAGTCAGTGGTGCTGATGGAGCTGGCGACATTGAGCAGGAGCTTAAGAGACGAAGCTGGAAGCAAAGGAGCAGAGAAGAACAAGACAGAAACTTGGGAAGTTTGGCTGGGCTGTGTTCGAGCTCTCTATTGCTTTGTGCTTAAGCGTTCTACTACATCCTTGTGAGATCTGAGTGAGCATTCCTTCTTGTGTGATCTCCTGTACTCAAGTTCCATCATCCGTGAGATCTGTGGAGAGGTTTCTCCACCGAGAAGGAGGCTCTATCTTATCCGGGTTCACCGGGGCTTGATCTGCCGACGATCAAGGGATCGCCCACCTTACGGGCATGCCAAGGAGTAGGGGCAAGTTATCCCCGAACCTTGTATATCGCTGTGTTAGCGTTGGTTTGATTCCTTGCTATGTTTTATTCTTTCTGTTGCATTTTGTTTCCACTGCTACTAATCTGATCACAGAAAGAAAGTTCAAAGAAGAGGGAGCGATTTGAGTGTCTGGCTACATTCACCCCCCCCCTCTATAGCCATCCAAGTTCCAACAAGTGGTATCAGAGCTTGGGGCTCTGTACAAGCGGCTTAACATCCGAGAGTTATCAACAAGATGGCTCGAAGAGAAGGAATGAGCACAAACCGACCTCCACTCTTCGACGGCACAGATTTTCAATATTGGAAATCGAAGATGGAGTTTTATTTGAAGACAAACATGAGCATATGGTTCTCGGTCAAAGAAGGTTTCATCCCTCCAAGAGATGTTGAAGGAAAAGATCTCGATTTCTCAAGTTGGTCGGCTGAGCAAATAAGAAAGAGTGAAGCAAATGCCAAAGCGGTGGTCACTTTGCAATGCGGGTTGACCAAGGAGGAGTTGATCAAGGTGGGTCCCTTTGCAAGTGCAAAGGACCTATGGAACAAAATCTTTGAGCTCCATGAGGGAACTCAAGACACCCGGAGAGCCAAGAAGGATTTGCTTCACAGCCAACTCCAAAACCTCACCATGGGAGAAAATAAAAAGGTAAGTGAACTCCATGGACGGTTTAAGGAAGTGTTGAATGGTCTCCACTCCATAAATGAAAAGGTAGAAAATAGAGACCTAGTGAGGTATGTACTCAAAGCCTTCCCTAGGAATACTTTGTGGTCATCCATGGTGGATGCCTACAAGGTTTCCAAGGATCTATCTTTTGTAAAATTAGAAGATTTGTTTTTTGAGATGGAACTACATGAGATTTCTAACACAAGCCCAAAGGAGAAAGGGGTTGCTTTTGTGGCAGGAAACAAAAGGAAGAAGGATAAGGAGGAGAAAACCCACTGTCATGTGGCTCTCGTGGCCTTAGAAGGATCAATTGAAGGGAGTGATAACGAATCGGCAAGCTCCTCAACCGCGCCTTCGTCATCTTCGGATGATGAAGAGGTAATCTCTCCGGAGTTAGACAAATGCTATAGAACAATAGCGTGCTTGACAAAAATGCTTAAGAAATCTAAGGCCAAAGTCAAAGCATTAAGTTTGAAAGTAAAAGAATTGAAATCCTCTAAGGTTGAGGACATTGATGATTTACATGATAAATCCCTTAAGGATGAAAATAAAAACTTGAAGAGCGAAGTTGAAAACCTCAAGAATGTTCTTGAGAAGTTTTCAACAAGATCTAAAACATTAGATATGATACTCAACTCACAAAGGGCGATGTACAACAAGGTTGGTTTGGGTTACCAACCTAAAGAACATAGTGTCATATCTTTAATGTCAAGAATCCATTTTAGATCATCAAATGATTCTAAGGTTCAAAAAGTCAAAAAGAAATTAACTAAGGCATGGGTGCCAAAGTCATTCATTGTAGATTCCTTAGGTCTCAAAATTTGGGTACCTAAAACCTCAATATTTAGAATTGTATAAGCATAAGTTGAGGGGGAGCATCTATCAACATAGGTTGTTGTTAAGTGATGCTCCAAACCCAAGGCTAAGGTTACACTAGTTTCAAAATGAGTCAACAAGCCTTGGAAATTATTTTTATACATTGCATGAAGGGTTTAGATTCATACATAATTTACTCTTGTCATGAATTGCTTAGATTAATTGGTTTTCTTGTAGCAATTTATGTTTTACTGCAATTTGTGTTTTATGAAATTTCACTTGAGCAGTAAGGAAATTTTCATACAATGAATGATAGTATATTCATGCTTCAAAATAAACCAACTAGTTTTGAAAAGGAGCATGAATAGTTTCTTGTTGACATTATACTATGCTTCATTTTGGTACAACTTGATTGGAACTATGAACTTGATACACACATAGAACTATGAATTTTCCAATCCAATCCATGAATTATAAAAAAGGAAAAAATGATCAAAATTTGGAAACATGTTATAAACATTCATCAAACATACAAGTGTGTTTTGAAAATTTGATCATATCTTGTGTATCATGTAATCTGATCATGCCTTGATACAAACTTGTACTATTCTGATACAAACTTGCTGGACAAAGTTAGGGATTATGGAATTGATAAATGTTTGAACAAAATTGAACATTCCCTTTAATGTTTTTCTTTGTAGAGAAATATATTTTGGGTAAGGGAAACCCTTTCTAGGAACAAATGGATTAAATCTGATTGGATTAGGGTTTAGAAGTGTTTCAGAGTTTCTGAACTTTCAGAGTTTCTGAACTGTTGTCTGTATCAGACCTGATCGATCCACCGACCGATCAGGACTCACCCTGATCGGTCTGGAGACCGATCAGGGATCACTCTGATCGGTCCGGTGACCGATCAGATCAACTCTGATCAAGGAACCCCCAGATCATTCCAAAATGATCCAAAAATTTCTCAGCCCGATCTCATTTCATCAAGTTATATCAGATTACCTGATCATTTTGATACAAACAAATCTGATACACACCTGATTATTCCAAGAACATTGAAACATACTTGATCACCCATTGGTACAAACCTGGTACTAAGGGAGCATAAATTTGTTCAAGTGGTACAAACCTGGTACTTAATAGTGATTTGATACAAACCTATGTTGGAATGTTCAAATTCATAAGAAAGGGTTTGTTGAGCCATGACTCTTGTTCTTAATGTCGTGTTTCAGAAATGTTTCTGGAATGTCGAATATTAATAGAGTCTACACCCTTATTGTGGAATGCAAATTGTTAATGCAGTCTGATTAGGAATGTATCAGAGTTTCAGGATTTTTTCTGAAATTTGATTGCTCCCCAGACTAATAAGAAATGTTTCTGTATCAAGTAATCAATGAACCTGATTGGTCACGGAGACCACTCAGGATTATGTGTCGGATACAGATGCATTCCTTACTTGTCATATGAAACATATACATATTTGACCATGATATACTTCTGTATATGTTTTCATGTGAAATTCACACTTATTGTCATATGATGCATATACATTGTTGCTATGATACATTTATGGTATATGTCTCTCATATGCAATTCCAAAATCATCCTTTGACTTACTTGTCATATGAAATATATACATGTTTGACCATGATATACTTCTGTATATGTTTTCATGTGAAATTCACACTTATTGTCGTATGATGCATATACATTGTTGTCATGATACATTTATGGTATATGCCTCTCATATGCAATTCCAAAATCATCCTTTGACTTACTTGTCATATGAAACATATACATGTTTGACCATGATATTATTCTGTATATATTTTCATGTGTAATTCATAATTATCTTTGATTATTTTGGGTTTGGGGAGAGACCCGTATTTGAGGGGGAGGTATGTTTAAACTTAATAACCATACCCTTTTCGATGTTTGACAAAGGGGGAGAGAATGGTTGATTAAGTTTGAGGTTATTATAGGGGGAGGATCTTGATTCCCTTATGAAAATTGAATGGACTTCAATTGATCTAATACCTAAACTTAAATCGGGATTGTCAAACAACAAAAAGGGGGAGATTATTGATGCAGTCTGGCCCGATTGTTGTTTTGGTGTTGACAACGATTTAAGTTTAGTTGAGCGAATTTGGATTAAGTCATGGTCGGGGACTGGGCATGAAACCCTGGTGAGTGAAGCCAGGTCCTAGCTTGGGAAGCTAGGTTGGTTGAAAGCCTGGTGAGTGAAGCCAGGTCCTAGCTTGGGAAGCTAGGTTGGTTAAAATCCCGGTGAGTGAAGCCGGGTCCTGGTGAGTGAAGCCAGGTGATTGAAATCCCGGTGAGTGAAGCCAGGTCCTGGTGAGTGAAGTCAGGTGATGGAAATCCTAGTGAGTGAAGCTAGGTTGAAATCCCGGTGAGTGAAGCCGGGTCCTGGTGAGTGAAGCCAGGTGATGGAAATCCCGGTGAGTGAAGCCGGGTCCTGGTGAGTGAAGCCAGGTGATGGAAATCCTGGTGAGTGAAGCCGGGTCCTGGTGAGTGAAGCCAGGTGATGGAAATCTTGGTGAGTAAAGCCGGGTCCTGGTGAGTGAAGCCAGGTGATGGAAATCCTAGTGAGTGAAGCTAGGTTGAAATCCCGATGAGTGAAGCCGGGTCCCGGTGAGTGAAGCCGAGTGACCGAAACCCTGCTGAGTGAAGCCATGTCCTAGCTTGGAGGGCTAGGTTGAAGTCCCGGTGAGTGAGACTAGGCATGGAGTCTTGGTCCGAGGGATCAAGCACAAGTCGGAGATGGGCCGGAGGCTGGTTCTCTCGACTAAGAGTGGGTTTGGTCTTGCCCGGATCGGTCTGGTGACTGATCAAGGAAGTTGGCACGAAGTTCCCTCTTGGATCGGTCTGGTGACCGATCCAGCAATGTCTGATCGGTCTGGTGACCGATCAGGGAGCTTCCAGTAACTTTGGCAAACCTACTGATCGGCTCCTGATCGGTCTGGTGACCGATCAGGGAGAAACCGTGACCGATCAAACTGAACGATCAACTATCATGAGGTTTCTCACCCTGACCGATCAGGCTGAAGCCTGATTGGTCTGGGATCAGCCTGATCGGTCTGGTGATCGATCAGCCAGTGAATTCCTGGCGGGATTGTGGCAAGCTGATTTCCGGATCGGTTTGGTGACCGATCAGGTGATCGGTCAAGGTGACCGATCATACGAGCTTGCGATCCCAAGTTTCTCACAGGGGACTGATCAGGTTGGAGCCTGATCGGTCTGGGATAGTCCTGATCGGTCCGGTGACCGATCAGGAGCAGAACTTTAATTCAAATACGCTGTCAGAAGTGTCTGATCGCGTCTGTTTTCTCTGTCGATTCTCTGATACATTGCTGATTTCATTTGATATGCATTGCTAAGCCTCTTTTGGAGTGTGCAGGTGATTCAAATACTCAAGGAGGGTCAATGGAGGACTTTCCATGGAGCAGGTTTGGATCTATTGTGTTTTCAGGTCTCAACGGCGTCTGGCGCAACTGGCAACTAACGAAGGCGCAGCTGGCAACTGACGGAGGCTCATCTGGAGGAGTGTCCAGTGGACTGAGTACTCAGAGAGGTCAGTGAGTCAGGGTGTGAGTCAGTGGTGTTGATGGAGCTAGCGACGTTGAGCAGGAGCTTAAGAGAAGAAGCTGGAAGCAGAGGAGCAGAGAAGAACAAGACAGAAACTTGGGAAGTTTGGTTGGGCTGTGTTCGAGCTCTCTGTTGCTTTGTGCTTAAGCGTTCTACTACATCCTTGTGAGATCTGAGTGAGCATTCCTTCTTGTGTGATCTTTTGTACTCAAGTTCCATCATCCGTGAGATCTGTGGAGAGGTTTCTCCACCGAGAAGGAGGCTCTATCATATCCGGGTTCACTGGGGCTTGATCTGCCGACGATCAAGGGATCGCCCACCTTACGGGCACGCCAAGGAGTATGGGCAAGTTATCCCCGAACCTTGTATATCGCTGTGTTCGCGTTGGTTTGATTCCTTGCTTTGTTTTATTCTTTCTGTTGCATTTTATTTCTGCTGCTACTAATCTGATCACAGAAAGAAAGTTCAAAGAAGAGGGAGTGATTTGAGTGTCTGGCTATATTCACCCCCCCTCTATAACCATCCAAGTTCCAACACGTAGTTCATAGTATATTTCAAATATCTAAGAACTCGCATTAGTGCTTTCCAATGGGTATCATTTGGTTTACTCATAAAATGACTCATCTTATTGACCGTACAGATAATATCCGGATGTGTGCAGTTTGTGAGATACATCAAGCTACCTATTATCCGAGAATATTCCAATTGTGATATGGGCTCATCATGATTTTTCGCTAAGTGTTGACTTAGATCCATAGGTATTTTTCACTGTAGAGAGATCGTACGCATTAAACTTGTTTAATACCGACTCTACATAGTGGGATTGTGTCAAAACTATCCCATCAGATGTCCTAAGAATTTTAATTCCCAAGTAATATCTGCTCGACCCATATCTTTCATATCGAAATTTTTGGTCAACATTCTCTTTGTGCTCATGATTATCTCATGATTACTGCCCATTATAAGCATGTCGTCTATGTATAGACAAACGATTACATGACCTTCAGGTGTGGTTTTGACATAAATGCATTTGTCACATTCATTTATTTTGAATTCGTTTGACAGCATTATTTTGTCAAATTTTTCGTGTCATTGTTTAGGCGCTTGTTTAAGTCCGTATAACGACTTAACAAGTCGACACACCTTTTCCTTTTTTCTTGGAGCTACGAACCCCTCGAGTTGTTTTATATAGATTTTTTTCTTCCAACTCACCATTTAAGAATGCAATCTTAACATCCATTTGATGTATTTTAAGGTTATACACTGCTGCGATGGCTATCAACACTCGTATGGACGTAATCCTTGTCACAGGTAGGTAGGTATCGAAGTAGTCAAGGTCTTTCTTTTGCTTGAATCCTTTGGCTGCAAGTCTAGCCTTATACTTGTCAATCGATCCATCAGCTTTATACTTGTGTTTTAATATCCACTTACAACCTAATGGTTTAGTACCAGAAGGAAGGTCCACTAATTCCCAAGTATGATTATTCATGATGAACTCGATTTTATTATTGACAGTTTCTTTCCACAATGGGACGTCGGGACTAGAGAAAGCTTCGCTTAATATTCTTGGGTTCATTTCTGACATAAAAGTCATGAAGTCCGACCCGAACAATTTCTCAATTCTAGCCTGTTTGCTCTGACGTGGCTCTGCGCTTTTATCGTCAATAGTTCTTTTACGACAACTAAGTTCGGAAACGTCTTTTTCGTTAGAATATCCGTTGCAATCACTTTGAACATTTCTCTTCTTATTTGGGAATACATTTTCAAAGAATATTGTATTTCGAGATTCTATGGTTGTTCTCATATGAATATTAGGAATGTCTGACTTGTGAACTATGAAACAATATGCACTACTGTTATGGGTATATCCGACAAATATCGCATCGAACGTTTTAGGTCCGATCTTTACATGATTTAGCTTAGGTACTTCGACCTTTGCCAAGCAGCCCCACACTTTCAAGTATTTGTATGATAGCTCTCAGCCTTTCCATACTTCGTATGACATTTTATCGTGTTTCTTGTGAAGGATTTTATTAAGAATGTGATTTGCCAATAATATAGCTTCCCCCCCTCCACAAGTTCTGGAATAAGCCTGAATTTATCAACAAAGCATTTATCATTTCCTTTAGTGCCTGATTTTTACGTTCGAAACACCATTTGATAGTGTCCGTTTTTACGTTCGAAACACCATTTGATTGAGGTGAGTATGGCGTCATTATCTGATGAATAATGTCATATTCTGAACAAAACACATCAAACGATGCACCATATTCTCCACCTCTATCGCTACGAATTATTTTAATTCATTTATCAAGTTGATTCTCAACTTCTATTTTATAGGATCTGAAAGCCTCTAAGGCTTCATCTTTACTTCTTAAAGAAAGACATAACAGTATCTCGTGCAGTCATAGATAAAAGTAATAAAATATTTTTTACCTCCTCTAGTTTGTACGAATTTTAAGTCACATAGATCACTATATATCAATTCTAGAGGAGTCATTGACCTTTCGACTGAATGAAAGGGTAGTCTCGTCACCTTTGCTTCCACACACACTTCATATTTGTGCGTTTCGTCAACATTGACGTTTGATAATAAATTTAATTTGATGAAATATTTCAGAGTATTATTATTGACATGTCCAAGTCGATCATGCCATAAATTAAAATACTCAGCAACGTAGCTGGAAGCTTTTATTTTATTACCATCAAATTCACGGTATGCAGTCATTACAACTATTTTGAATAGACTCTGCTCTAAGTACCCCTTACCTACGAAGACACCATTCTTCGTAAGTACAAAGTTGTTTGACTGTAACACTAGTCTAAAGTCAACCTTGACGAGTGGTGATCCAGAAACTAGGTTCTTCCTAATGTCAGGAATGTAGAACACATCAATGAGTGTCAACTTCTTCCCAGACGTCATCTTTATAACAACTTCCCCGAGTCTGACAATCGGCGATGTAGTGAAATTGCCCATATAGAACTTTCTTCCACTTATCAGAGTATACTTTGAAGAATATCGTCTTATCAGAACAGATGTGACGTGTTGTTCTAGTATCGATCCACCACTACTTCAGGTTATCCACCACCGTATTGGCTTCAAACACTATCACAGTGAGATCCAATTCCATATCATCAGAAGTTACAACCTAGTTCGCAGCATCCTTCTGACTCTTGGTTGATTTCTTCGGACGTCTACAATCCTTGGACATGTGTCCTAGCTTTCCGCAGTTATAGCACACGCCCTTAAATTTCTTGCCTTGA
The DNA here is from genome assembly GCA_024364735.1 of Boesenbergia rotunda. NCBI lineage: Eukaryota > Viridiplantae > Streptophyta > Magnoliopsida > Zingiberales > Zingiberaceae > Boesenbergia > Boesenbergia rotunda. The sequence continues at coordinate 136,383 of JAGFNQ010002305.1, read as the reverse complement.
GCCTTCTTTTTAGATTGCTTCGGCTTCTTGGCGTTCGGCTCAACCAGGTTGGACATCTCGTCGACAACCCGCTTCGTTCCTCTAGAGTCAAATAACATTCGATTATCCTCCTCTATTTGTAACCTCAGGATCAGGTCTTCAAGTCCTATCTCCTTTTGCTTGTGCTTGAGGTAATTTTTGAAATCATTCCACAATGTAGGGAGTTTCTCAATTACTACGGCTACTTTGAATGACTCATTTAGTTTCATGCCTTCGGCATCCAAATCTTGCAGTATCGGTTGCATGTCTTGGACTTGAGACGTCACGCTCTTGGAATCCACCATCTTGAAATCCAGAAACCGACTGACGATGAATGTCTTCAATCCGACGCTTTCAGTTTTGTATTTCTTTTCTAGTGATTTCCACAAAGATTTTACCGTCTCCATCGGACTATACACGTTATACAACGTGTTGTCCAATGCGTTGAGAACATAGTTACGGCACAGAAAATTGTTAGTAGAAGCCCTAGAGCCAATTATGTGATGATTGACTAGGGACATTTTGTATCATATTCTATCTTAATAAAGGCATGTTTGGTTATTATACTTACTTTGTATTTGTGCCAAATAACTAAGTATAATAATGTCCTTGGGTAGTAGGTTCTTATCTACATTATATCGATTGGTTGAATCGATAGTGAGATTATGTAGAGAACACTACACTAAACTATTCCTAGTCAAGCATTAATATTCAAGGACGATATTAATGCATGGAGACTAGCATGTAGGTCAATTGATGACTTGAGCTCACAAGTCATGGATATATGATATCAAGTTGACACATGGGAATACATTAGAGAATGTGTACTGAATTAACCCGCCATGAGAAAGTTTCATAGATAGTCATATGAGTGTCATAAACTTTCTCATGTGACTATTGGTGTGAGTAGTCCTTAGACCTGAAGTCACTACGGTTTCCTACATAAGGAGTTATGTACTTTGGTATCGTCAAACATCACCCGTAACAGGGTGGACTATAAAGGCGATCACTGGATATGTAATGAATTATGCGGAGGCATGTGAGTGATGTAGATGGGATCTATCCCTCCCATATGACGGGAGTGATATCTGTGGGCCCCTTGATCGAGTAGGACTACTAAAACGCATAATCATGCTCAAATGAGTCAATATGAGATATTGAGCTCATTTGTTTGAGTGAATCTACTCGGGGATCAAGAAACACAAAGACTGATCGAGGATGACACGGTCTATGCCTCATTGGTCAATCTAGATGTCAAGGATAGAAGGACAAGGTCATACATTATCCTAGTCATGGATGTTTAGTTGGATGTTGACTTTTCTTGTTACTTGGGTAGCAATGATGCATTGCTAGATGTTGCTCATTGCTTATGTGCCTAAAGTGTTTAGGTGCATTACCAACGTCACGAGAACCTATTGGGTCACACACTAAGGATATGATGCTTCGGGAGCCCGAGTTGGGAACTCGGGAGATCTGATCGGAAGCCCGAGTTGGGAACTCGGGAGATCTGAGTCCGAGTTGGGAACTCGGGAGATCTGATTGGGAGCTCGAGTTGGGAACTCGGGAGCTTGGGTCGGGAGCTCAGCACTTGGCAGATTGGGCTAGGAGCTCGGCAGACTAGGTCGGGAGCTCGGCGCTCGGCAGACTAGGTCGGGAGCTCGGTGACTTGCTCGGCAGACTTGGTCGGGAGCTCGGGGACTTGCTCGGGAGACTTGGTCGGGAAACCTGGTCGGAAGCCCGAGAGGCCCTGTCGGAATTGCATGGGAAATTCATTAAAGTGTTTAATAAAGGAAAGAGAAAAGTCTCTCTTCATTGGATGAAGAGATGATGAAGAGTCACATGAAAAGATGTGCTCTTTATTAGCTTTAATGAATGGAAGTCAAAGAGACAAAAGACTCTTCATATTCATGGGATGAATATAAAAAAGGGTCTAGTCATTTTGAATGAAGTAAGTGTGATTTTCCTTCTTCCCTTCCTCTCTTCTTCCCCTTCTCCCTCTTGGCCGAAACCCTTTTGGGGTTCTTGGTGGTCTTGTGAACTACCTCAAGTTGCTAGCACAACTAAGGTAGTTCTTCCCGAAGTTGAGAGATTGTGTCCGTGTGGATACGAATAGAGGCACAGACGTTTGAACGTGCAAGAGATCCGGCGCATCTTGGACGAGCGGGATAAGCAAAGAGCACGCTCCAAAGGTATACACATTAGATAGATCTATTAGATAGATGAACATTGTACGAGTTATCTTTCGCATGGATCGCTCAAGGGTTCTTGTTTCCGCTGCGTTTTGTGTTTATGTCACCGGGAGAACCCAACAAAAATCTCTTTGCGACCATACATCGCATGCAGCCTTGCTGTCGGAATCACCTTTTGTAGTGGCAGGTGGATCTTCACACAAAAATCGTACGGGGTTTAGTATTATCAGATAGAACAACATCATTCACTGCCATCGTTTGAAGTCGACTTCGTTGAACTTCTCCGGCTTCTCTCCGTATGAAACGGCAGTCGGAACATCAATGGTCAAGGTCATATTAGTTTATAAAATATCATTTTACGATTGTGAGTCGGTTGCGTTGCCGCCAGGGAAGATGCAAACTGATATCAGATCGTCAAGGCTAGTGTTCGACACTATCTCCATAAAACGATATTGATTCGCTATAGGTGCTCATGAATAGTAGCAATTCATTTCCCATGATACAACGACGATGTCTCGAAATAGCAGCACTTCAAATTTTGAGACCAACGAACCTTCTCATAGGCTTTTTGGACTCTGGATGAAGAAGATGAGATGTATGCTAGATATGATTGAGTCTTGTTTTCCGATGATTAAATGAAAATTTCCAACATCCAGAGAATTCTATTTATACAATGAGAAGAGGTGAGGTACCCTTTGGTGAGTAAATGTGACCTTTAGTTTAGAATTTATCTGGGTCGTAACCCTTTGGTGAGTAAATGTGGTCCTTTGGTGAGTAAATGTGACCTTTAGTTTAGAATTTATCTGGTGGTGAGTAAATGTGACCTTTAGTTTAGAATTTACCTTTGGTTGTAACCCCTTCAGATCCCCCTTTGATCTCAGCCGCCAGATTCGATCTGATGCTCCAGATCGCGTCACTTGCGATCCAGCACCCCTTTTTGATCCAACGGTTGTTATTCGTTCGCCTAGTCAGTAGTCTAGTCATCTTTCTCTGCTTACTCGAGTGTCATGTAGGTACTGCCACGTCACTTAGAGCAAAAATTTAAGCTCGTCAATGCTCCTCGATACAATGCGAGCGTGCAAAGTGCAAAGTGCGCCAACAAAGCGCTCATTGCACATGGCTAGCGGCGGGCTCGCAAGTGCGAGCACCTGCTCGCCCGTGAGAGAAGAACACCTGCGTTTTTCTTTTGCTAACTCCATTAACACATCAACACATATAAGGAAGCAAATACTCTTGAAATTTACAGATGTGAAACTATTCCTCATCTACTTCCTTCTATGTTATTTTTGGCCTAACTTCAAACAATTAATTTTTTATTCACCCGTAATCAATTTTGAGAAAATTAATAATATAGATTCATCTACGCAAAACGTAGATTTCGTTTTTGAAATCAATTCTGATTTTCATCAATTGATGACACCCCGATTTTGTGGGATAGGTTTGAATCGATAGAGGGGGGTGAATATCGATCAACAATTTTTTGGAAAAACATAGAGTAGTTTGCGCAGTGGAAAAGCAAAACAACGCTAACACGTTTGTTTTTACTTAGTTCGGAGTCACAGTCGGCTCCTACTCCAAGGCCCACGATCCTTGACCATTTACGACGGGCAATTCTATATTGCGTAAAATTATACAATCTAAAGTTCGAATATAGAATTAAAAATATAGCACTTAACAAAAAATTATACCGACGACCGGAAGATTAGAATGTCGGAGCCGCGGGTCGTCGTTGGCGCTTGAGTCTTGAGCACGGAGCGTTTGGAGCAGAGCACTTGAAAAAATGCGTAGAAGAAAGTTGTGTTTGAAGCCAAGGGGGTGAACCTCTTTATATAGTGGTCGCTAGGGCACCTGTGTTGAAGGGGGCGCCTGACACGTGGCCCATTCTGTGCGAAACTCAATCCGCAGATTTGGCCAGCGCTTATCCCTTCAAATGGGCGCCTGAGCTGACTGGGGCGCCTGTAAGAACACAGGCGCCTCATATGCAGTTTTGGAGGCTTTCTTCGATTGTGCCTGGAATCAACCTTGTCTGGGGCGCCTGTCTCAACACAGGAGCCTGGTCAAACAGGCGCCTCACACCATTGAGGTGCCTGGGAGCAGAAACCTTTCACCCTTCGTTCCTGCAACCAGGGTTAGTTCCAAAACACAAATAATAAACAATATAAGATCATTTAAGCATGATTAACAGCCTGAGCTGTCTTTGTTCTGACTTTGGGCTTCCCAAATGGAACCCTAGGTCGAATCGACGCCTAATGTTCCCTCCTACGGGGAACGCGTCCTCACCTACTCCTCTCAGGAGAGTTTACCTGTTTGCCAACCGGCTCCTCCGGTTGGACTTTTGCTCAATCCCCCGGATCAGGCCTTCGGTGCCTAGTTCGCGACCAGGACTTATTGCCCAGCTTCACTCACTAGGTCTTCGGTGCCCAGTCCACGACCAGGACTTATTGCTCAGCTTCACTCACCAGGTCTTCGGTGCCTAATCCACGACCAGGACTTATTGCTCAACCTTATGTCAGAACTTAGGTACCCAGCCCGCGGTCAGGACTTAGTGCCCAATTCTTAGAACCAGGACTTCGTGCCTAGTGTACCTAGGACTTTTCCTGCACACTCGAGTAGCATTGTTAGTCACAATAAACCTTATCTTCTGAACCCTTTGCCATTATCAAAACACAGGTTTGACTTTGGTGCTTCCAGCACCAACAGATTTTTCCTTGCAAAACTATATTTGGTCTTTTAAGACACAATATCCAACAAAAAATACCGTAGTCTACTCGAAAGATAGTTAATACATGAGATATTATCATCATGAGTTTTGAGAGTCAATTGCTGATTAATAGTCAAATTTCTATCCTCTCCATACAATGATTACTGTTTGGGCTAATAGTCATCCGTGATTTACCTTCCTTCACATAATCTAGGGATGAACGTCATCACCTTTTGCTATCTTGGATGAAAATACTAATCTTTTCACCCTTTATATAATCTAAAGACAAACGATAAAGGACGTTTAGAATGTGTATAATCATCTTTTACTACGACAATAGATGGAAATATTATTGTCCTCCACAGATGGACCCAATTGGTATTTTCATGAGTATTTACTGTAATAGTATTTATGGTAAATTTTTGCGAATACAAAAATATTTCATCGGATATCTAACCTCCCATACAAAAGGTTGCTACACTAAATCCCTTCCCGATAGCATGAGATAGTCTTGAATGTATCCGAAACGGGGATGATCACCTCTTATTGTAAGGGGATAATATTATTGCCCTAAGGGATGTGGCTAGCTGAGTTAGTGTCAGATGATAGATTTGTCTCGCATGCGTGTAAATCCTAGTAATAAATAAATAGAAATAAACAAAACCCTAAAATAACATCAATATAAATTAGAAAATTTTGGAGACTAAACATAATATTAAAAACGAATCTAAATAAATTTAGAGAAAAAAATTAAATTAATGGTGTCAAGCCCCCAAGGCACATACTTACTCGAAAATCAGGCAATATCTCTCATGTACGACGGAAAAGTTGGGACAAATAATACATCACTCACAACATAAAAGATGGCTTAGCCATCATAACTGGAAATATAAAAGCACAACCATGCAGTTTATAACAATAAGAATGATAAACATAAACTAAGCTTAAACATTTCAAAATCGTTAATGTCTTTTAGCAGAAATAAAGCTAACAGAAAGTCCAAATACAAAGGAAACTCTAACATAAGTCTTAATTGAGCCTAACATCCCAAATAATAGATAAACTGAAATCTTCCAAGATGATTCCAAATGAATAAAACAAATTTCAGACTAGGAGATAAAGCGGAAAGAAAATAATCTCCAAACCGACTCAATACTGTGGGGCTAGCAACTGGATCCTCTCCTAGCTTCAGGTAACGCATCTACCTGCTACCTGAAACAAAAATAGGTGGCAAGGGTGGTGAGTCCAGGCGGACACTGCAGGTATATGAATAGACAAATGCATGACATCACAAAAGATATAACAAACAACAGAAACAACGATGTATAGTCTCTAGGAAACAAAGGACATCTAAGCATGTATAAAACAATGTGAAACATAACGAAATAACATAGTATCAAGCATACATGCATGTCAACCAAATGCAACAATCATATCTCATATAAATGCAACAAACACAAGAAAATGCATAAATGGAATAGATGTATATGATGCAATGATATGTGCCACCACTGACGCCAGTCAAGCCACCAACACATCACATCTTGTGACCGAGTGGGTAGGGCTGTGACAACTGTACCCACTCCAACGAATACCACTAATATATATGGTTAAGTGGACAGGATGCTGGGGAGTCAACTACTCCAAAAACCCCGAAAATAAAGGGGGAGCCACCAACAACTCTAGTATCCCTCGGAAACAACGTGAGGGTGTCAACTGCTTGCCTACAACTCCAACATCCACCGTACATAAGTGGTCGAGTGTGGCGTAATAGGACAGTTGCTCGCACGCTAACAACTACCACGATAAGTGGTTAAGTGACAAAGCAACTAGATGACTGACGACGGCTTAACCATATGGAAGCCCAACAGTCGTCAGTATGCAACGGTGCAGGTATGGTGCATGATACTAAAATGCAAAAACAACCAAATAACAACGATGCAACGATATAAACAATAAATATCAGAAATCAACCAGAAACCAACGAATATGTAACTAAACTACTAGGTAGGGTGTCTCTAATGTCAACCATCCTTGTTGTGGTTAATGAACATCTAAGTACTCGCGTATGAACAGTACTTTATAGAATAGAAAATCAACGAGAGACTGTACGGATAATAAATTTTCGTTCAAACTCGAAGGTCAAACAAGAAAGGTATCAACTAGTAATATTAAATAATCAACTGCAAAGAACAAGGTCAAACAGACCTATTCAGACATAACAAGCCATGCATTTTAGATAAAAAACTATAAGAATACAAAGGAGAAATACCCGCCTTTATTATAGAAGTTCATAAACGAAGAGGACCTTCCATGATCAACCAATCGAATCCAAATCAAGGTCTTGTATCAATGATATAATTTAGCCATTTTATAAAATTAATTAAAATAGCAAAATTAGCTATTAACCATAAAAGAGTAACTCTATTATTACCCCAACAACGATTAACAAACAATGATCTGTAACAAGTTTTACATGTTCTCAGACTTAGCAAGACAATGTTCACCAACATAGCATAATGCACCATCATCATGCTAATCCATTTACTGATCCAAAACTAAACATATCCTTAGTTCTTGATCAGCCCCTTACCAATGTAGAAAAATTAAGTTATTAGGTTTAATCACATAAATTTAAATCCAAAAACCACCTCCCTACAAACCTAATCCTCAATCTCCTGCTCACAATCCCAAAAATCAGAACATAAATTCATTAATGGATCACTATTCCCTTTAAGGTCCAGAAGAAACATAATTAGACAACTATCCCAAAACAGGATAACTCCATGCTCTACAGGATTACTCCATGCTCTACAATTCAACCCCATATCAAAAACTCCCGGCCATGGAATGCCAACTCAAAATCAAGTTCAACATTAAATTCCAACACTGATCAGAAGTCCCAAATTTCAAACAGAGAAATCCAAAACCAACATACCACAACACTGCCTCCCTACAGCTCACGACACAACAAGTAGATCAAAGGAAACCACTACAACACAACCCACAATATGAATCTTACCAACCGATTCCTACTACTGATCAAAGCCAAAACAAAATAAAATTATAGCTGTAACAAATTGATAATACGCTCAGGACCAACCAAAACCCAAACAGAACATGTACATCACATGAACAATAATGGATTCAACTCATCCCAACACACCATCTCCCAAACAAGCCCTAATTAAAGTTTCTTTTACCTGATGGGTGGCTGGCGCAAGCAATAGGGGACGGCGATCTCGTTTGGTGGCAATGCTGCGATCGCGAGGCAGAGGAAGTTGGCAGTCGAGCGTTGAGGCTGCTCTGAGGTGGATCCCCGGCGTTACCTCGCTTGCGTGAGGAGGAAACTGCACAATTGTGATTTTTGGCGAAGAGAAGATGGTTGCGGTGGCGTCGGCTAGGGTTCCACGCGAGGCAAGGCGCAACCAGGTGGCTACCGGATCACGCGAAGGAGAAGAGGAAGGAGAAAGAGAAGGAGAAGGTGCGGCGTTGGGCTTCGGCGACCGCAGAGGGGAACCGCTCGTCGTCGAGGGAAAAAGAAATGGTGAGGAGAGGGGATAAATGATTTCGGGAGGTAATGTTAGGGTTCATAATGATTTTGGCTTTTTACAAAAAGGCCCTCTAAGTTTTGATAATTTCAATTAGGCTCCTAATTTTTGAATTTTACCTTATCAACCCCTTAAAATTGGTATTTAATATTCTCCTCGACAAATAAAAATTTAGTCCCCAAATTTTGCTAGCAAACCACAACAAGTACTAGTCAACTGCAACAGGCGTCAACAACTCATATATAACATCAATATTGAATGCAACTCAATCATACGCACCTCAAGTAAATAGATGATGATAGCGAGCTCTGATCATATCCTTGAGCTCCCAAGTAGGTTCCTCATCAAAATGGTGTTGTCAACCAACTTTCACCAACCGAATTGTCTTGTTCCTCAACTGATACTCCTTGCGGTCCAGAATCCACATAGGTACCTCCTCATAGGTCGCCTCTGGCTGAAGTGTGATTGACACCTCTGATAAAACATGTGCAGGATCCGATACATATTTCCTCAGCATTAAAATATGAAACACATCGTGAACTCCAGCCAAAGACGGTGGTAATGCCGGACGATACGCTACTGCTCCAATCTGCTCTAGAATTTGAAACGGTCCAATGTAGCACGGAGCTAGCTTACCTCGAAAATCAAACCTCTTCACCCCTTTTGTGGGTGACACTCGTAAGAATACGTGATCGCTCACCGAGAACTCCAAGGATCTACGTCTCCAATCGGCATAACTCTTCTGGCGATCCTAAGCCTCTAACAGCCTACGTCTGATAGTACGGATTAACTCTACGTCACGCTGAATACTCTGAGGTCTTAACAACTGAGATTCCCTAACCTCCTCCCATAGGGTGGGTGTCCTGCACGCCCTACTATACAATGCCTCGAAGGGTGCCATCTGGATAGCTGAATGATTTATTGTAGGCAAACCCAAACAAGTGCAAGTGATTCTCCCAACTATTTTCAAAGTCCATCTTGCACACTCGAAATAAGTCATCCAGTTAGTGAATGGTGCACTCCGTATGTCCATCTGAAAGTCTAAACAGAAATGTAGTTGTATACATGACCCATTAGAAACTCTGCAAAGAAATCATAAGGGGTCAGTCTAGCAAGTCAATAGTAAATATACGAACTTAGTTACTTGATCAACGATCCTTCGAATCAAATCATTACTATTGTTCTACTTAGGTACGTATAAAATCTTCCAAACTATATTTGTTGATTTCTGTTGTTTCCTTGTTATTAAAGTCTTGCACAAGTGTGTCCAATCTTTATGTGTACACAACTCCTCCACATAAAAGCCTTCACCTACAGAACAGAAGTCTCCTAATCTCATAAAAGTCATCGCCTTGCAGAATGTCATAGTCACACAAAACCCATTGCCTCCCGGAAGTTGGCTCATAGTTCCACATGGAAGCCCTTTGCCTAGTCTTCCTCCTACCAATACCGCACCGTAGTCAGCATCCTTGCATGTACTCAAATGGCTGTCGTTCATCTTGGAGAGTTCCATGTGTCGAACAATAGGTAAAATGAGATGTTCCACTCATGTCAATTGATATCGAAAGATATCATAGACCACAATTTCCAATTAATGGACAGTGTAAACATATCAAAAGTCAATCATAGATCTATAGTTAGAATAGTGGGATCGAGCATATTCTGCATCTTCATTTGACTCTTATATTGTACTTTTATTTTAAAGGAATCAAACACCACTTCAATCTTGCCTAAAGCTAAATATAAGGAAAAGATTCATGTAGCCAACCAAAATAGTCAACACAAACACAGCTCGATAATGGTTGCGATGGTGGTGTTTGGTTCTATAGAGAAGGACTAGGGTTTGTGCATGGTAGACTTTTTCTCACAACAATGAACAAATTAATTATTGGTCCCTTTTTACTATTGAATCTTCCAAAATTAATTGTTGTTGTTTAGTTTCCAACCTTTAGCAAATCACTTATTCATCTTTTAGCATGAACGTGTACGACAGTGCTTTCACGTTATCCATGCAATGCATCCTATCATTATGTTGGATGCTTCATTTCATTCTTTCCATTTATAACCAGCAAACAAAATTGAAGGATGAGTCATTAATCAAGCATTTTTTTTCATTCAATGGCACATAAAACATTTGGACTGGTTTCTTGGGTAGCAATTCGCCATCAAATGTTTTGGAAACAACAGATCTCATCCCAATTTGTCCCCAACTGGCCAGGAGCATGAAATATACTCTCCCTTTATAGATCTTTTGTCATGCATTTTATACAATTCCTCTCTGTTTTTTTCCCCAAAAAGGCCTCGTAACTACCAATTCTCAGATGGCCATGGAAGACAATTTTCTTCCATACTTGACAATAAAAATATTACAATGATTCACAAAAAATACAAATTCGACCAAATTAAGTCACAAACCTTACAGCAGCTAAAATACATTTTGAAACTCCAACTCACTAGGCACTAAGAATTATATAATTATCACACAAGTAGAGCTTGCTTTCTATTTCATGGAAAACTATAAATGCAAGTTTGTCAATGCTTGTCAATGTTATTCATATGTAGTTAGTTATTAATGGACAACACCACAAGCTTGTCAATGTCATCTACTGCAATTGAGGCAAACGCAGACATTAACCATAAAATACCAATGACACTTCCGTGAAGTTTGATAGGTTTCAAACATGTGAAGCTCTTGCAGTCTCCTGTCCAAAGTTTGGTTATTTATGATTTCCTCCTCTAAATATTTCTATACATTTTTTTTCATCTGCGTGACATGTTGCAACTTAATTACCCTTCACAACTTTTCTCTCATCATTTGTTAACTTTGTCCTGGTACTCTTGTTACTTCATTTGTTCACACCAAATATGGTTGTTTTGTGACAACATAATTTAGTTGCACATTAAATCAGTTGGCTGCTGGACTAATGATCTGAGATAATTCTATAAAACATACTGGTAGTTGTAACTGGGAACATGGGTTCTTGACTGAAAATAGTACATTATGTGATGTATGAAGATCTGATATTATTTAGTTGTAGTGTTTAAGTAGTCACGATTTGGCATCACTAAATGATAAGAGTAAGAGGGTGTTGTCTGTGTGGAAGAGGAGCAAATGAGTGACAAGTGGAGGTATTATTTGCATGGGAGAGTTGTAAATGCAATGGAGAAACAACTTCGGTTAGAAACAAGTTGAAACTATTTATATATATAATTTGACCATACTAAGAGAGTACTCCAGAATGAATATCCAAAATTACAGAGAATAACATTGTCTATAAGAGAATAAATATTACCGTTCCCTATCATTCTCATCCTACTTCAGCCTGGAGTCAGATTTGTCTTTTGCAAAACCAACACTACTACAAATATAGTTCACAAATCACAGATTCAAAATCCTAATCTCAGATGTCATACCTACTTCATCTTAGGTGCGATAAAACTTCTATGTAAAGTTCAATTCGCATGCAAGAGTAGATGCTTGCCAATTAGGGGTTTTTTATCTTTTCATGGAGAGCACTAATAAGGAATACCAAATAGATGGGTACAACACATATACATGACTAAATAATAGAATCTCTAACCATACCTAAATAAGATAGAGGATATGAGAAACCAAAGGAAATACCTGTCGCCTAAAGAAGTTCCATCACACCAAGTACCAAACACAACCATGTAACGAAAATGACTCCGCAACAATATAAACAAATCCGTAAAAATACAAATAGACCTCGTAAAACAACTTCGTAAACCCACAGACACCAAAATATTGCAAAAACCTCGCTCTGATACAAAAAATTGTTACGCTCCCAGAGGCACATGCTTACTCAAAAATCGGACAGCATCTCCCCTGTACGGCGGACAAGTTAGGACAAATAATACATCACGCACAATATAAAAGATGGCTTAGCCATCATAACTGGAAATATAAAGGCACAATCACGTAGTTTATAACAATAAGAATTATAACATAAACTAAGCTTAAATATTTCAAAACTGTTAATGTCTTTTAGCAGAAATAAAGCTAACGAAAAGTCCGAATACACAGGAAACTCCAACATAAGTCTTAATCGAGCCTAACAGCCCAAATAATAGATAAACTGAAATCTTCCAAGACGATACCAAATGAATAAAACAAATATCAGACTAGGAGATAAAGCGGAAAGAAAATAATCTCCAAACCGACTCAATACTATGGGACTGACAACTGGATCCTCTCCTAGCTCCAGGTAACACATCTACCTGCTACCTGAAACAAAAATAGGTGGCAAGGGTGGTGAGTCTAGGCGGACTCTGCGGGTATATGAATAGACAAATGCATGACATCACAAAAGATATAACAAGCAACAGAAATAACGATGTATAGTCTCTAGGAAACAGAGGACATCTAAGCATGTATAAAACAACGTGAAACATACGAGATAACATAGTATCAAACATACATGCATGTCAACCAAATGCAGCAATCATAGCTTATATAAATGCAACAAATACAAGAAAATGCATAAATATAATAGATGCATATGATGCAATGACATGTGTCACCCCTAACGTCAGTCAAGCCGCCAACACATCACATCTGTGTGGCCGAGTGGGTAGGGTTGTGACAACTGTACGCACTCCAACGAATACCACTGATATATATGGTTGAGTGGACATGATGCTGGGGAGCCAACTACTCCAAAAACCCCAAGAATAAAGAGGGAGCCACCAACAGCTCTAGTATCCCTAGGAAACAATAGTGAGGGTGTCAACTGCTTGCCTACAACTCTAGCATCCACTGTACATGCGTGGTCGAGTATGGCGTAACAGGACAGTTGTTCGCACTCTAGCAACTACCACGACAAGTGGTTGAGTGACAAAGCAACTAGATGACTAACGATGGCGTAACCATATGGAAGCCCAACAGTCGTCAGTATGTAATTGTGCAGGTATGGTGCATGATACCAAAATACACAAACAATCGAATAACAACGATGCAACGATATAAACAACAAATATCAGAAACCAATCAGAAACTAACGAATATGCAACTAAACTATTAGGTAGGGTGTCTCTAATGTCAACCATCCTAGTTGTGGTTAATGAACATCTAAGTACTCGCGTACGAGCGGTACTTTACAGAATAGAAAAGCAACGAGAGACTATACAGATACAAAATTTTCGTTCAAACTTGAAGGTTAAACAAGAAAAGTATCAACTGGCGATATTAAATAATCAACAGCAAAGAACAAGGTCAAACAGACATATTCAGACATAACAAGTCATGCATTTAAGATAAAAGAACTACAAGAATACAAAGGAGAAATACCCACTTTTATTATAGAAGTTCGTAAACTAAGAGTACATTCCACAATCAACCAATCGAATCCAAATCAAGGTACTGTATTAATGACATAATTTAATCATTTTATAAAATTCATTAAAATAGCTAAATTAGCTATTAACCATAAAAGAGTTGTAGGATCGATGCACGTGAGAGGGGGGGTGAATCACGTGACTTTTAAATTTAAATCAGAGTGCTTTAAAAAGCGTGCACAGCGGAAACGAAAGAAACGAAAAACGAACACACTAACACAAACGAGTTTTACTTCGTTCGGAGCCTTCGTCGACTCCTACTCGAAGGCCCAGGTCCCTCGGACCTTTCCGTTGGGCAATCCACTAATACTCTCTACCGGTAAACACCGATAGAGTAGGCGAGTACAAAGGAATTGAAAATGTGACAACCCCACACTTTCAAGTAATTAAGTGCAATAAAGTATTAAAAGAAATTCTTCTTTTTACCGACGTCCGGAGTAGGTCAACTCTTTCGGGGCAGCAGGACGTCGTCGGCTCGAAGTGAAGCGTTTCCGGAGCAATGCGCGAGCGTAGAAGAACTTTGAGGCGTTGGAAGAAGTGTTGTTCAAGAATAGGGTCGAGGCCCTCTTTATATAGGGCAGGGGGCGCCCGACATGCTCGGGGCGCCCCCCACGTGGCTCTTGATCCGGCGAGCCCTCTGGTCAAGGCTGATCTCTTCATCTTCGGGATCAGCTTTGACCGGGGCGCTCGACGCGCGCGGGGCGCCCGGTTGACCGGTCAAAGCGTCATCTTCAGGGCTTCGCGAGAGTGAGCTGCAGCAGCCTTCAGTGGCGTGGCACAGTGGGCGCCCGAGACACGCGGGGCGCCCGACATGCGGGGCGCTCGACACACGCGGGGCGCCCCCAATTGCGCTGCTGTCGGGGCGTTTACCTCTCTGCTGACTTTGGGTTGACTCTGGGGCGCCCGACACATCCGGGGCGCCCTGCTCAGCTACGGCCTCACTCCTTTGAGGCTCTCTGAGCTGCAGAAACACAGTCCTTCGGTCCTGCATCCAGGGTTAGTCCAAAACAGCAAATAATAAGTTAGTTAAAACAGCCTTAGCTGTCTTGGTTCTGACTTTGGGTCTCCAAAATGGAGCCCTAGGTCGAACCGACGCCTAATGTTCCCTCAAGGGGAACGCGTCCTCACTGGTTCGCTCCTCCAGTGACTTACCTCACTTACCTTGTGCAGCTCTACTTGACTTCTTGACCCACCAGGACTTCCTGCCAAGGCTCAACCACCTTGGTCTTCCTGCCAAGTCTCAACCAACTTGGTCTTCAGCCAGTTGTCAGGTCCCGCGGACCCAACTGGACTTCCCGCCAGGACTCAACCATCCTGGACTTCAGCCTGGTGTCTGGTCCTAAGTCTTTCAACCCTGCACACTTAGTAAAGGGGTTAAACACTAACAACCCTAACTTTAACCACTTTGTCACACATCAAAACCCGAGTTTGACCGTTAGTGCAAACTGCACCAACAAGAGTAACTCTAATTATTACCCCAACAACGATTAATAAACGATGATCTGTAACAAGTTTAACATGTTCTCAGACTTAGCAAGACAATGTTCACCAACATAGCATAATGCACCACCATCATGCTAATCCATTTACTGATCCAAAACTAAATCTATCCTTAGTTCATGATCAGCCCCTTACCAATGTAGAAAAATTAAGTTATTAGGTTTAATCACACAAATTTAAATCCAAAAACCACCTCACTACAAATCTAATCCTCAATCTCCTGCTCACAATCCCAAAAATCAGAACATAAACTCATTAATGGATCACTATTCCATTTAAGGTCCAAAAGAAATATAACTAGACAACTATCCCAAAACAGGATAACTCCATGCTCTACAATTCAACCCCATATCAAAAACTCCCGGCTATGAAATGCCAACTTAAAATCAAGTTCAACATTAAATTCCAACACTGATCAGAAGTCCCAAATTTCAAATAGAGAAATTCAAAACCAACATACCACAACACTGCCTCCCTAGAGCTCACGACACAACAAGTATATCAAAGGGAAGCACTACAACACAACCCACAATATGAATCTAACCAACCGATTCCTACTACTGATCAAAGCCAAAACAAAATAAAAGTATAGCTGTAACAAAATGATAATACGCTCAGGACCAACCAAAACCCAAACAAAACATATACATCACATGAACAACAATGGATTCAACTCATCCCAACACACCATCTCCCAAACAAGCTCTAATTAAAGTTTCTTTTACCTGATGGGTGGCCGGCGCAAGCAACAGCGGACGACGATCTCATTTGGTGGCGATGTTGTGATCGCGAGGCAGAGGAAGTTGGCAGTCAGGCGTTGAGGTTACTCTGAGGTGGATCCCCGGCATCACCTCGCTCGCGTGAGGAGGAAACCACACGGTTGCGATTTTTGGCAAAGAGAAGATGGCTACGGCGGCCACGCGAGGTAAGGTGCAACCAGGTGGCCGCCAGATCACGCGAAGGAGAAGAAGAAGGTGCAACATTGGGCTTCGACGGCCGCAGAGGGGAACCACTCGTCGTTGGGGGAAAAAGAAACGCCAAGGAGAGGGGAAAAATGATTTCGGGAGGAAATGTTTGAGTTTATAATAATTTTAGATTTTTGCAAAAAAAACCCTCCAAATTTTGATAATTTCAACTAGGCCCCTAATTTTCAAATTTTTACCTTGTTAACCCCTTAAATATCGGTATTTAACAAATGAACTAATTCCGAATAGTAACAATCAAAACAGATAAAAGTTAAAACTCTAAAACGCACTTAGTGATTTCAAAACTTTGAAGAGTATTTTAAAAATAAATAAATTTTATAAAGCAACTAAACAACGAGCCCAATTGACTCGAGCTTTTGGAGTAGAATCTAGAGGACAACGAGAAAATGGGTCTGACTTTGAAAGTATGCAAACGAGATAGATACACAATTAGAGTACATCAGTATAAGCGCAATTCCTTCGTTGGAATCGACATAATTCTGATAACTCCAAGAACATGTTACCAGAAACACCTGGTGAAACAGAAGCAACAGAGCCATTAAGTTCCAGCTGAACGATCTCTGCGATGAGACGATGATTTGTTGCGCTACTGTTATGCACAGTAGCCACTATGTTCACTTCAAGCTTTTGTATAGGTCATCAATGACACTCTGAAAAGTAAACAAATTGCATCAGCATTGAGATCAAAACATAAATATAGGTGAGACTTATCATAGAGTTTGAGAACATAGCACATGATATTGTGACTACTCACGCAACTTTTTCCTTGTTACCTTATAATACTTTAGTAGCTGTGGCCTCTTCTTTTTGTATGTTGGGGTAAGTAGGTCACGTTCCATATCGAACGGTATTGGATCAAGGTGAACAGCTTTAATAAACTCAAAGCCTTTCAACTGCGAGAGTGTGTGAGATGTGATATCAAATACTGCATCTGAAAAAATAATAGGTAGACAAGGCAAGAGTTAGGACGACTCACCTTCTTTTCTTTACCAATCTTCATTAACTCGCCCAAAATGTATTCATTTACCATCTGATTTTGACAGAGCACGGTAAAATCTCCGCTAATACCATTCGCTAGAGCCCATTGTTCAAGAGCTTGCATATTGGGGTTGACTATAGCAACGAGAACCGACTCAAAACTATTTCCGTAGATCCATATCTGAAACGAGTTATTGAGAATATGAATCAATCATAATTTTTTCCCTATGATCCCATAATTTTCAGGTTCATGTGCCTGAGATGCAAGCTAATCAAATGGCAACTAGAAAAATAATAACCATGAGGATTTGTGTAAATCCAACACAAATCTTTATTTGATTTACTTCAGTTTTTTATTTGTTTGGAAACAGTTTTACTTGTATGTTGACTGAACCATGTGAACGATCACATATTTCATGTAAAAGAATACAAGTTGAGGATGTTTCTAAACGTTCCAAGCAAAATTGCAAAAATGTAGTAACAATACATACAGCAAGAATAGTTCTTTGCCAGTTGCTACTAGGAAAGAGACGTACCGAATCAATATCCGGTACAAGGCCATATATGTTCTCCAAATTTTCAACAGCAACATATTCTCCCTGTGAAAGTTTAAAAATATTTTTCTTTCTATCTATGATCTTCATACTCCCATCAGGCTGCCACTCGCCAATGTCACCTGAAAAACAAAGAACATGAGATTTGCAAAATTTCATATCCTTGTTTGGTTTGTGAAAATGAACACTGAAAACAAAAAATTTACATGATACATATACCCAGTAAGGATGCCAAGACAAACCTGTGTGAAACCATCCATCAATCATAACTTCTTCTGTGAGGTCTTCTCTTTTGTAGTATCCTACAAACAATGTATCTCCTTTGATGCATATTTCTCCACGAGGAACCTCCGAAAGAGCATCATAGTTCATCTCAGAGACCGACTCCAACCGGACATCGACATTTGGCACAGGTGGCCCCACAGTTCCGACCATCGAAAAATCATTAGGTAATGACACAAATGTCCCAGCACATGTTTCTGTAAGACCTAGCATTCAAAATTTATTTCAAAAGGAAAGTAAATTAGCTACAAATTTTAGCACCAACAGTTAACAAACTCAGCATTGTAATTTTCATAATGTGAACTTTGTAATAGTACAACCTTGATATAAATATTCTAGATGAACAATTTATGAACTACCAAATCCTTAATTTAGCTTCAAAAAATAAAAGGCTACTAAACTTAATGTTTCAAACTTCAACACTTTATACCATATCCTTGCAGAACGTGTGCACATGTCACTACTCTTAGAAATTGTTCTACGTGGGTCGCTAGAGGAGCAGCTCCAGATAGGATGAGTCGTACATTTCCCCCAAGCCCTTGTTTTACCTGTGAATATGTTGTAAAGTTCCTCAGTAAACATATAAGGATAAGTATTAGGAGTACTACAACAACAATCAAAGGTTTTATCCCACTAAATGGAACTATATGGATCTTCCTATACTATTGGGATGTATTAGGACTACTAGTAGAAAAAAAATCAGAAAAGTACACTTCATGGTAGCAAACTCTGCTGATCATTCAAATCACCTTGTCAAATACCAATCTATCGCAAATTGTAGCTGCCTTGTCATGCTTACTTCCATGCATCATGTTGTAAAGTTTGCTGCGATACTCCAGATGTAAATGCATAACCAATAAAGAAAAAACAATACCATAAAAAATTGGATAACTAAAAACTAAAACACACACACACACACAGAGGCAAACAACTCAATGGACAGCGTTGTACTCTCCAACAAGAAGAGTTCACTGTGTAGTTTTTCAGTTGCAAACTCCCTGAAGTCTTAGTCCTGTATTCTTGAAGCCAAAAGCAACAATTGAATGAACAAGGCGCAAAAGAAAAAAAGAACAGTCAAAAGTCCTTGATTGTTTGTGCATCCATTTTAAAGCTGGAGAATGCAAATTTGATTGAAGATTGGAGAGAGAGATGTAATGAAAAAGCTCGAGATGGATTGAGGAGCCTTTCCGTGAACCATATATGGTGAGTCACATGTACAGTTACAAGATGGTCTAAATGTATACTCAAAAAGGAGAATCATATTAGTGTCATAAAAAGAAAATAACTTACTATTTATATGAGAGGTTAAATAATGTCTTCTTCAGTATGCCTCCTGATGAAATCTTGGCCTGCAGCCCTGTGAAACGAGTGGACATATCGAGTAAGGCAGAATTTCATACATGGAGATTAAGGAAATAGTCAGATATAAAATACAAATACATAGATCTAGAACAACCATTAATAATAAGAACCAAATTTCAGGGAGAGTGAATTTGGGAGAGTGAATGACGTGGCAGTTATTGTATACATGTCGATCGCGATCGGACACCACCGGCGCCTCTGATCACCGTCCCATCAAACTATATCATGAAGATCGGTGAACTCATCGGAACCGTCACAATTATGATCTCGTCGCATTCACCTCATCCGCGAATCTCAATTACGCGACCCTCGGTCACCATCCCCAAGACATAGTTAATCGGACGTGATCAGAGTCATCGATGTGTCGATCGGATCGACGTGTATACAATAACTGCCACGTCATTCATCTCCATTCACTCCCAAATTCACTCTCCCAATCATTACTCTTCAAAGAATTACAGTTCATACAACACAATGAATAATATAACCATTCGCCAAGTACCTGTAAAAATGCGGTCAAGCACTCGAGGAACAGCACAAAAGACTGTTGGTTTCAATTCACCAATGTCTTCAACCAATAATTTGACGTCCTGAATATAAACAACTTGATGTAACTGACGGCTACTTTTAGTCAAGGTACAGTCTTAAGCTGGAAGACTTACTCCGCGCCAAAATCCTATTGAAGCCCCACAGTAAATGAACATCTCCTCGATCACTCGATCAAATATATGTGCAAGAGGAAGATACGATATATAAACATCATCTTCGTGCAACTTTAAGGATTCAAAAATAGAAGAAACAACATATTAGATGGAACCAAAGAAAATTGCACGGTGAATACTGGAATAATTTATAAAGTCAATTACCTGCTCATTCACACAAAGAAGAAGTCGATCTACACCAGAGATGAGAGTAATTATGCTCTTGTTTGAAATCAATACACCCTTGGGGTCACCGGTTGTGCCACTGGTATACATAATTGTGCATATATCATCCATCTTCTTTACAGGAAGATCAAATTGTGTATCGCATCCCTGTATGTAGAAGCCTTAAATAGTGAGGTTCTTAAATCTATATTGAACTTATATTTAAACAACATAGACAAGAACAAGACATCTAACAAACATAGATAAGAACGTGAGAAATTTGATTTAAATATACCACATCAATGAGAGAACAAATGTTCTGCAATGGAAAGTGACTAAGTCAATATGAGCAGAAAGTAAATAAAGCAGTTTACAACAAATGATTGTATGATATCTTTTACTACTATAATTAATCTCACATGAACAAATAAAAAGCTATTAAAACTATAGAAAAAAGCTACAAATAATCTAGAGATATGAGGTAAACAAGCAATTTCAATGATAGATAACGAGGAAGAATATTATAAATTGAAGTCAGGAAGGTGCATGGCTGACAAACTGAGAAGTATTCATTATCATGCATCAGCTATTTAGCATTAATTAATCAAAGAAAATAAAAAAAACTACTAATGAACATATAATGCCCATAAGACCATAACAGCCAGTAATATATATAATTAAGACTTTTGCTTTGTACGAAGACGAGAGTCGTCTGTGAAACAAATTCATTGAAATTGATCCATAATTGGGAAATAAAATCCTTCATGTGTGGAAGATAATCATTAGAAGATCTGTGATAAACAAGCAGAGTCAAACTCAACTTACCAAGCACAAGAACTCATCCCATTCAAATATTGCCAAGCCAGAGTTTTCAACTTCTTCTTTTTCTTTAGGGTCGACCTTACCGAAGCTAACAATTGCTGAGAATAATCAATAACCTAATCAACACAATGTATCAAAAACCTTAATTGTGAAACTAGTTTGGTAAACCAACTTACTTTTCAAAAATTTGGAGGAATTATGAAGAGTTTTCAGCACCTGGAAAATTGATCACTAGGATTTCAGTAGAAAGTTCAAGTGCACATGATACAACAATTTTCAGGTTAATAACTCATGGTATATGCCATTCGTAAGGCCAGTAAAAACAACTTCATGGAATACATAAAGGTAAATCCTTAACTATTGGGTTAGCAAGCTTAATAGGAAAGTGAAATCTAGCACTTTGAATGATTACATAGAATAATGACCAAAAAATGATAATATCATTAATATGGGATTGACATGAAATGCAAATCAATGACATTGCAATCAATTAGGTATAGGTATAATTTCTGAGCCAAGAAACAATAGAATTAGGTGATCTTCAAAATAGTTAGCAGATTAGACCTTCTTCGTGGACATATTTACATTGACAATACTGAATATCGGATTCATGAGAGTGAAATATCGTAAATTTTATCATGCAGAGCAAAACTGCTTCATAAGTTAACACAATGTAGAGTACCTCAGCTATCTTCTTTTCTTCTACAAAAGCAATCTGAACCTCTGCATGACATAAAATAAATTCTACTGCACCAGCACCTTTGACCAACACAAGATACAAGAAATATTATAAATACAAATTTTAACAAGAAGCTAATACTTATAGTATATATGCTTCAATCGACATAACATATCTAAATACTAGCTTTAGTAACCAACTGTGAAATCTATTACAAAAGGAGTCATACTTACCAAGTGTGTCGTACAAAGGAACACAGTAAATTCCATGAGCATTGCAAGCCTGCAATTTTAAACATGACATAAAATAAAAAGAAATTTCAATATGCTTATGAAGCTATTCCAGTTCACAATAACATAGCCATTTATTAGAAATGAAGCTCTGTCTAGAACACATATACCTAAATGTTTTTGCAACGATCAAAGTGCATGAAGGGCAAGTTACAGTAGAAGCATTTCAGAAGATTATAGCTGAATGTTAACATCAGATATACTAAAATTATATTACAATTTTACCTCCATACTAATAACCCACTCAGAACAATTAGCGCCGTATATACCACAACGACCACCCTGTTCAAGAGATGGAAATGACACATGGTCAATTCGAGCAATTTTTGTAATAAAATCAATGTAATCACACCAAAAGTTCCAAGTGTAAACTGAGGTTGATAAACAACTTCTCAAAAAATATAATCATGCAGATTTGTAATGCGTCAACAATTTGGTGCCTAATACAGGCAAAAGCTTTGTAGCATCTTGCATAAACCATTGTCACTATGTGTTCATCCCATGAAGAGGCACCAAATGGAAAAAAGACAGATTGGATATACTGATGTTGCTTGTGCAGGTTCTATCATTTTGTTTGAAACTCATGATCAACTAACTTGACTTAGTTAATAAATTAGAGCAAAAGGTGATAATGCTCATTCTAAGCAGCCTAGTATTGTCGGCCCCCTGCTAGATATAGGCAGGTAAATCACGAGGGACATTTTGTCATAGCACAACGGCTCTTTCCATGGGGGAGGTCAGACACCCAACGAGACATTTTGCACCCGCTAGGAATTGCCCAAGACCTATTAGAGTAACCACCCATACAGATACCAACTGTCAAGGGCGGAGCCACACTTTGGTGCACCCGGGCTGGGTGGAGCCCATGATCATGTAAAGAGAAAACGTGAAAAATATAAGAGATAAAGAGGGAGGAAAAGTAATCAATTACATATTAGCCCGAAGGTTGCTGATGTCAGTTCGGGGGTTAATAGCCGGGTAGATTAGGTCAGATAGGTTCATCATTCTAGCTCCATCATTGCCAACTGTACCAACCCGTGGAGAGCAAAAGCAAAGTGTCTTTAGGCCTCAAAGCATTTTGAGATGCTTGTACGGTTGTACCAACCCATGGGGGCAAAAGCAAAGTGCTTTTAGGCCTCACAATATTTTGAGATGCAAAGTGTAAGAAAAGCACAAGTTCAAGGTGCATTTTCCAGATGCTAGTCTTTCTTGAAATTATTTTTTCTGAGGGGGCACAGGAAAATTACTTTCGGTAAAAAATAATAATAATAATAAACGCCAAAGATTAGAAAAACATATTTAAAGCTATAGCAACAAATACTAAATATGAGTATATTTAATATAATAAAAATAGCCACAAGATAATGATATAAAGATTAATATAAATATAATATATTATTATAAAATTTTAAATAATAAAATTATAAAATGAAATAATATAACAGAGCTATTTTTATATTTATATAAATAATTTGATATTAAAATATTAAGTTATCATAATAAGATTTATTTGATATTAATATTATAAATTATTAAATAATGTCCCAGAATAAAAAATAATCTCAGGCGCTCTAACCTGCTCGATCCCACAGCTCCTGATGGAAGCCCCGAGTTTGATGACAGTGTCATACGCCTCTTTATAAGTCATCCAAACATACTTACCCGCCTGCAAACGAAACAGAGCCAAAGCCATGACAAATTAAAACAATCGACACACTTGAAGCAATAAATGAGTGCCCAACCTTCCCATTCACGACCTCGCGACGGCCAAGCATGTTGTTCCCGGGGAATTTCTCAGCAGACAAGCTAAATTAGTCGAATAAAAAAGACACAGCCCCAATAAATCTCACCAGCATCTTAACTTTATGCCCCAAAAATTAGTTTTTTTTGGGGGGGCAAGAAACGAATCAATCGAGAAGGATCAGTAATCAAGGACGAGGGCGTACCGGAAGATGTCCCAGCAGCAGTGGATGCCGGGGACGGGCGGGGGGAAGCCCTCCTTGGCGAAGGCACTGCGGTAGGCGGGTCCGACAGAGGGGCGGCCGTCGACCGCCTCCCGCCCCTCCTCCACCTTCACCAGGTGCTTCATCTCGCGGCCGCCGTCCATCGATTCCTCACTGCTAGCTCCTCGCACTAGCCCGATCCCTACTCTAAAAAATCGAAGAACGTGAAGCTATTTATGGGATGGGGGATTAGCAGACGTGAACAATCGCAGCGATGGGTGGGTGAAGGTGGATAGGATTTGCGTTGGCTAGGACGATGAGGCGAGAGATTTGGCGTTTTCTCACTCGATTTTCTCAGCAAAGTTCTTTGGGTGGCTGGCTGAATGCGTGAGTTGGTGTCTCGCTGACGTAGGAGACGTCGAACCTACTTGGAAAGTTGGTTGCTGTTGATATTCTTACTTTTACTTTTTAAAATTTATTTTAATAATTTCATTAATGTTTTATTTTAAATCAATTTACACGGTCCATCTGACGAAGCCCAGCATTACTTCTGCTACAGAATGGGCCTCCACTGCAAACTGGGTCGGATCATAAGCTCAAAAAATTAACCACTGCGATTGTATTAATCGAAGTATGCATTTATAAATCTTCGGTGGTGAAAAATGGAAGAGCGATATAATAGACAATATTATTTTTGAAATATGCAAATGTGGCGTTGACGCCGAAGAAATTTTGACTCGAGATAAATTTTCAGCTGGATTAATAGTTAATGAAATTACCTCGTCAATGATATTGTAGTAAATATATATATCAAATATTTAACCTTTAACAGAAAATCTTTTAAATTCGGCTTTAATTATCCGAATTTGACTCTTATGGACTGCATGGATTGAGCCGATTGACTTTTGTGAGGTAAACTACGATCGGTATCGCCATTAGCCCGGGGCTGATGAGGGTGACGATGTTGAGAAGAATGCTACAATGATAAGAAAAAGTACAATGATAAGAGAAATTATGGAAGAATACGGGAAAGAGAAGAAAGTAATCCGGACCTGAGATAGCTCGAGATAATCCCGGACAGATCGGTCGGGCCGGGTCCAACCTTTTTGAGGTGCTTCAGCGGGTTGGACCGCTACGGGGTTGCACTCCCTTAAGGTTAAGGAGAAGCGAAGAAAGAACTTGGCATCCAAGTCCCATGAGGTGGTTAGGGGGTGCTCCTGCAGCAGGCCATTGAAACGGGCTAGGTCCACAGCTCACTCTTTCTCAACCCGACTCCCTCTCTCGCGACCGCAGCGCCGCTCTCCCGCCTCCCTGCCTCTCTCGTGTCCCTCGCCTCCATCCCTCTCTCGCAAACACCGCAGCTTTCTCTCGCTGCGGCTCCTCTCCCGCCTCCCCCCTCGCCGAAGCAAGACGCAGCCCTCTCTCGCGCCGACTCCTCTCGCGTCCGGCTCTCTCTCTCATCCATCGCCGAAGCAAAACCCGCAGCTGTCTCTCGCCGACTCCTCTCCCGGCTCCTCCCTCGCCGAAGCAGGTAAACCCTAACATTTTAATTTTTTTTGTTGTAGAAAATTATTTTGTTGTAGAAAATTGGTCCGGCTCTCTATATCACGTCCGAACCCTAAATGTGTCGTCGACTCCTTTTCCGGGTCCGACCCTAACCCTAACTTCCTTTTGGAGTTTGATCGAATGATCTGAAACTACTCCAGTTCTTTGGTAGATTGGCAGTGTACAATTTTTGTTCACTGCTTATTTTAACATGATTTGCAATTTTTGTTCAAATTTTATTCCTGACAAAAATTTTGTTCCTGATAAGGAGTGTCAAATTTTCTTCTTGATAATCATTTTCCTATGCCCTAGCTGATGGGACGATTTTCCTGTGCCCTAGCCCTAGGCAAATTTGTTATTCCTAAAAATCACTTTACTTGCAATTTATTTTAGTTTATAAGCTGTGTTTGTTATTGCTATTTATTTGTCTACTTATCTATTGTGTAATATTATGTGGGGGCGCTCAGAAATGGAAGGAAATATAGTTGGCGATCAAGAATACATTCCGCAAGTTTCAGATGATCGAAAGCCAAAAATCGGAATGGAATTCTCATCACTAGAGGAGGCATATGCATTCTATAACCATTATGCACGAGAAGCCGGATTTAGTTCAAGGATGCACACGAGCAAGAAAAATAAGATAACAAATGAAGTGACGTGGAAACAAATGGTATGCTTTAAAGAAGGACATACAGATCTTCGGTTTAAACATGCAAAAGTTGATCAGCTGACAAGGAAAAAATCACGTGGCACAGTTAGAACAGGTTGCAAGTCAAATATTACATTTGTCAAGAAACAGACCGGGTCTAATTGGATTGTCAGTAACTTCAAAGAAACCCACAATCATCCACTCTTGACTCCATCAAAAGTACATTTACTACGCTCACATCGTAATGTTTCAGTAGCAAAGAAAACATTGGCAAAACAGTTTTCTGAAGCAAATGTACCAACTTGTCAACAAATGAGATTATTGGAGATAGAGTATGAAGGTCCTGAGGGGGTAAGTTGCACAAAAAGAGATAATAGAAATTTTGAAAGAAATCTAAGGGATGAACAAAAGGATATTGATGTGGAAACACTCATCGAGTTTTTCACATCTGAACAAGAGAAGAATTCAGATTTTTTCTTTGATTACGAGACTGATTCGGATAACAGATTTAGTAGATGTTTTTGGGCAGATCATATATCAAGGAGGGCATACAGCGTGTTTGGTGATACTGTTGTATTTAATACGACATATAACACCAATAAATATGGCTTAATTTTTGCACCATTTGTGGGAGTTAATCATCATCATCAGACTATTGTTTTTGGCTGCGGGTTTTTAAGTGATGAGAAAACTGATTCCTTTGTTTGGTTGCTTAACAAGTTCATAGAAGTCATGCCTAAAGGAGCACCAAATGTTATAATCACTGATCAGGATCCTGCTATGACAAAAGTCATTGCACAAATTTTCCCTCAAACAGTGCATCGATATTGTTTGTGGCACATACTGAATAAATTCCCGGAAAAATTACCTCCTTTGACTTTTCGAGACCACTATCAAAGCATAAAGAATGTCATTGCAAATTCTACAACACCTGCTGATTTTGAGAAGTCATGGGAAGAAACTATTAAGTGTGCAAATTTGGAGAACAATGATTGGTTGTCCTTAATGTATGAATTGCGACACAGATGGGTGCCAGCATATTTTAGCAATGTATTTTGTGCTGGAATGACTAGCAGCCAAAGATCTGAAGGCTCACATGCATTTTTTAAGAGATATGTCTCAAATAAGAATTCATTGATAGATTTTATCACCCGTTTTAATAGAGCACTGAGAAATCAAAGACACAATGAATTAGTTGCGGACTATATTGATATGAATGAGATTCCTAAACTTCAGACAATTTTTCCAATGGAAACTCAAATGGTTAAGTTGTACACCAAAAAGAAATGGTTGGAGTTTCAAAGTGAAATGAGCGAGAGTCATGGTTATTATGTGCAATCGATATTTACAGGAGTTGACTCGGTGGTTTATCATGTAATGAAATTTGATAGTTCTTCTTCCTCAAAACCAAGGGTGCTCACACATGACAAACAAAAGGATTTCATTTCGTGTAGCTGCACGAAATTTGAGTTTGAGGGGATTCCATGCAGACATATGTTAGCTTTTTTTCGCATCAACCAAGTGTTTTATTTGCCTGATACATAT
Organism: Boesenbergia rotunda; assembly: GCA_024364735.1. Taxonomy (NCBI): domain Eukaryota; kingdom Viridiplantae; phylum Streptophyta; class Magnoliopsida; order Zingiberales; family Zingiberaceae; genus Boesenbergia; species Boesenbergia rotunda. The sequence goes on along the minus strand of JAGFNQ010002305.1, from coordinate 108,568 downwards.
ATACTCAAAAGATGGACACGAAATGCAAAAGTTGGAGCAATATATGCTTTGGGAGAGCAAAATGTCATCAATGATCCAGATCCAGAAAAGTTGTTGATGTCGAGACACTCAAGGTTATCCTATAAAGTTTCAGTATTAGTTGATGATGCATCTTTGACTGATGAGGGGACTACCTTCTTGGATGAGCAATTTGATTGTATCTATAAGAAACTTCAAGAGATGAACATTAGTCCAACATGCAGTGATAAAAGTCAAAGGAGGAAATCCATAAATGAGGGCCTTGGTATTCTTGATCCTTCTTCGATCAGAACAAAGGGATGTGGGAAAAGATTGAAATCATCGAACGAGAAATCAATATCAAATTCTAGATTATGTCATGGATGTGGACATCGAGGAGTGTTACATGACAAGCGCAATTGTCCAAATTTGCAGCAAAGGTATATATGCAATAAGAATTCATATATATTATAATTTTACTTGCATATACAAACTTATTTGATTACATTTTGTTAATGTGTTAATCATCAGATCAATTGAAGATAATAATTATAACAGTGTTGACACATATGAACCAAATTTGGCATCGGTAGCAGGTATTGTCATAGTTTTAATTTATTAAATTATAGTGTTTTATTGAGAAAATGCAATAATAATTGGCTTTATTGTTGCAGGTTCTAATAACATGTGCTAGGATTCTTGGTATTATCTATGGTTGGTATTCATATTTTTTTTTTTTTTGTATGTTTGATTGGTTTAGTTACAGCATCCTCTTTACAGATTGGTTTTGTTTTGTTTTGTTAGTCCCCGTATGGTTTTCTCTGGATATGGCTTAGTTACAAATTATCACAGGAATGTATGGCTTAGTTTTCTCTGGATATGGCTTTTTTATTGCATATGTATGCATTCTTATTGTTGATTCTGCTGCAAGTACTGCACATTTATGGAGTCATTATCTGCTAGATTATTATATCAATCAATATCATTGCATGCCTACGAAAGAAAGATGTGCAAATATATTTAATTTGATAATTCATATTTTCTAGACACTGGTTTTGGAACCATGTTCTAGTATCAGGGTATACATTAATTTTTCCTTGGCTATATTGTCAATTCATCCGAGGACTGAAGTATAGAACAAGTTTAGTTATATTAAGATTTTTTTTATTTTTTTTTCAGAGAAAACAATAAAAAGACCAGACATGTGGAAATTAGTAAACCAGTTTAGAGAAGGTAGGTAACTGGTTATGGCAAGGTTTTGAACTACACGAGTCAGACCCAGAAGTGCAATGAAGTTGCAAAATGAGCCAAGACTCTTGAATGACTTAGAGTTGGTATCAGTTATGCCTTCAAGCTCAGCTCAATATCTTAACGAGCCAAGTCTATTTTTAACATAACTGAGCGTTATCAATGTCTTGTGGGCATGAATGCACTGAACAAGTTTCATTTAGAATCTTGAGAACATACATGAAATTTTTTGTTATGAAATCATGAAGAAGCTCATTTATAGCTACAAGAATACTTAGTTATAAACTTGGTTATGAGTTCTCAGCAAGCTCATTCACTTACACATCAACTCATCATGTTTGTTTGATTGGCTGGAGCAGTCGTGGCTAGTAAGCTCTAGTTCCATCTTGACTATTATGAATTTCACTTAAATTCCAATTAAATTAGTCTTGGATGACTTTGATAAGCTTTCTAGCTCAAGCTCAAGAGGCATACCTCAAGCTCAACAAGCATACCTGACGGTTATTATTATTATTTTATTTTATCGATGACCAAGACTTATTGAGCTATCGATGACCAAGAGGCATACCTCAAGCTTGTTTATATTGTTTACTTCTGTTTAAATTTGTTTGAACATTTGTTTGAACAGTATGAACATTTGTTTATATTTGTTCTAAAAAATGTTCGTTGTATATAGTTTACTTCTGTTTATATTGTTAGATTTATTTTGTTCAATTTTCTTATCATCTCAGGATAGTCATGTTGAAGCAATTTATAACTGCTAATCAAGTTCTGCATGTATATCGTGATCTGTAGTTTTCGTGCCAAGTATTTACCTTGTTATATTTGTCGTCGACATTTGCATGAACCTACTCTTTATTAAGCAGTTGTGTAATAATGCATATTACCAGAAGGTATAAATCACTGCAGAACTTCATCATTGGCAAACAAATTGAATCAAACTTATTTGTTTCAGATTGTCTGGGAAGACGATTGGGGTCCAAAATTTCTTGGTCGAGGAGGTGATGGTTCTGAGGTAGTTTTTTCTCTTCTTCACAACTTAAATTCATGATTAACAAGCATTTTCTTGTTGTGAAAATGGAATCATACACTGAATCAACTAAATGTATATGCAGAAACTTGTTAAAGATCTACACTGAATCAGCTATGCTTTTCTTGCAGAGCCAATGAAGATGTAACCCAAGAGCCAACATTGATCGAAAACATTTGGGAGCTGAAGACCTTGTAATTTGGGACCTGGAGACCTTGTAAACATTGATCGAAAACATTTTGGATCGAAAACATTGATCGCATGTCTTGGTATCGAAAACCTTTGAACCTTGATTAATAGTTCATATCACTGTCTTGGGAATGTCATCTTGAGAATAGATATTGTGCTGATGAGTTACACCAGAGAATGACACCTAAATGATAAAATTAGCTATTAGCTAATTTCATCATCTGTGAAATCTGAAAATAGCTATTACCAAATCTGTCATTCAATCATAGCGGTTAACATATTCGTTATGGTGTCTAAATGACACAATTTTGTAAATTTGTGTAAACTGAGTTAGCAACAAAGACATCACACAGTTCGAAGGTGATTTTAGATTTATTCGTACAGACATCAAAGAAACACTAGCAAAGAAAGCACCTGATGAGATCAAAACAAACACTATCCAAATATATAGAAAAACTAAAGACGTTGAAGCTGATCACCACTCTGGAGAAGTCTACATTTTTCAGTCGTTTCACCCTCTGTTGCCCACCATTCCATACTGTCCTTTGCAGTGCATCTACTCGAATAGAACTGATCGACTACAACAGAAAGGAGAGAACACATACCAGAGTACAGATTTTTTTTATTTTTTTATTTTTTTGCTATTAACTTCAATGGAATTGAAAATGGTGGGACGCCGAAGAACATGAAACACATTTAAATGTATCCACTCAAAATCAGGGGGAAGCAATAAAAGTATGGAAAAATGCTATAACTACTAACCCCCTTCGGGTCTAACAATCAGAATTCCACTCTCTTGTGTTGTTGACTGATATAAGACATTCATAAGGGGAGGTGCAATCACAGACGTTGAAGCTGAATGAACATCAAACAACCTATACCAGCATTCAGAGGCTAGACCATACCTGAGAGGCCGGGGATTACACAGACTGTGGGATGTGGGTTACACATAAATGATCAGCACATAAACTCATTGTAGGGGCAGCACATAAATGATGGGTCCTCTTAACAAGTTCAATGCATGAAGTATAGCAAAGATGTCAAACATCAAACAAGAAAATGCTTTCCTTGGTAGAGGCCAATTCTATTGAAAAATTCATAACAAATAAAACATACACGTCAGGAATATAAAGTGGATCATATACATTACAATCTTTGGATATATCAGCTAATCAAAGTAATCGTGCAATAAGGAGAAATTAACTTTGCACCTTTGGATGATTAGTGATTGCAAGTGAAAAGCTGTAAAAGTTGGAAACGTTAACTTGTTGCAAATGAAAGGATTAGCTTTGATGAGTTCCTTAATGTCAGAGGAAATGCTCCTTTTTGGAGAAGTTTCAATAAATTGAAATTACTAAAAATAACTTCAACTTATCTGTTGAGTGACCCAACTGCCTTTTCCCAAATTGCAGTGAATTTCCGAGCTGAATTTCCGAGCTCCCGACTGGTTCTCCCGAGCTGCCGACTCGGGCTCACAAGCTCCCAACTGAGTCTCCCGAGCTCCCAACTGAGGTTTCCGAGCTGCCGACTCGGTCTCCCGAGCTCCCGACTGACTGAGGTTCCCGACCCAAGCAGCGTCTCCCGAGCTCCCCAGCAGAATTCCCAAGTTGGAATTCCCGAGTGGAGTCTCCCGACTAGGATCTCCCGAGTGATGGTCGGACATCTCCCGAGTGAAGCTTTCGAGTAGTGGTCGAGCGTCTCCCAACCGACCAAGAACTTGCTGAGCCCTGCGCAGCGCAGTTTCCTTGAAACAAATTCGTCCTCCTCCGGCGGTGCTTCGAGGCTCGGATTGACTTCTGTCTCTCAGGATACAACAGTCGTACCACGGGCGCAACGGAGCACTCGTTGCTCGTGGCGAACTGAGGATATACCTGAACACTATCAACGGAGGTCGGGAACGAGATGTAGTGGAGGAGAATTTCTCTGTATTGTCTGTCTCTTCTTTTGCTCTCGGTCACGGCCTCCTTATATAGGCTCAAACCCCCGCAGTATTCAATGACGAATTAATCGTCATTTACTGTCATTTACCCCGGCCAAATCTAAACGTGTGGGGGTTACTGATCTCACATTAATCAAAATAAATGCATCAGTTACATTTGAGCAAAAATCAATTTGGCAAAACGTTGGTTCATCTAGATGGACAAATTTTGCCCCGACCGGTCGGATATTCGACGTGCGCGAGTCGTGCACGCACACGAGTTCACTTGGTTCAGTATAAATACGGGCCCTGGATTTGCACCCCTACCCCCCCCCCCCCCGCCTGCGCACCCACGCGTGAGAGAGAGCCTCTCCCCTAGCATTTGTTCACAACTATCATGCTTGTGATACAATATAAACCAAACATTTTGCCTTCAAACTCCCAATGTGGGACTAAAGCCCCACTCACAAGGGAGTCTCTTTATTCTCCTCCTCACTTTCCATTCAATAGAAAGTTCCAATGTGGGACTAAAGTCCCACCACCAAGGTTCTGAAAATCGAACCGGACATCGAACCGGTCGAGGCAAGGGTTCAGAGGTTCAATGGTTCAACCGGTTTAACAGGGGGTTCAACCGGAATATAACCAATATATAATAAAGTATGTATTTATATAAATATATGAAATTAACAACTGGCCCAACTACATTCTTCAAGAGTAAATCAACTAAGTAGAGCATATTTTTTACTTTTTTATATGTAAAAAAGTAATGAAGCTTAGCCTTACCTCGATCTGGAATAGAAGTAAAGAATTTAACGTTCCTCAAAATAATTGATTATTGATTATTGAAAATTGATTAATGAAGCTTAGCTAATCAATTTGCTCGGAAGTGCAGAATTTTTTATACGTAAAATTGATTATTGATTAATCAAAGACATCAACTGTGATCAGCCGGTGGAGCCGACGCAAACTTAAGGTTACCTTCAGAACTTAGCGTGCAGAACTTAAGGTTACCTTCAGAAGCGAAATGCCGGTGGAGCCGATGCGATGCGAGGACGCTAGCGGAGGCAGGCGACGCTGGCGGAGACTCGGTGGCTGGCGACGTTGGCGAAGGCACGGCGGCTGGCGACGCTGGCCGAGGCGATGCAATGCGGGGATGCTGGCGTAGGCAGGCGAGGCCGCGGAGCAGGCGACGCTGGCGGAGGTGAGGCGACTGGCGATGCTGGCAGAGGCGCGGCGACGTTGGCGACGCTGGCGGAGGCGCGGCGACGTTGGCGACGCTGGGCGATGCGGAGAGAAGGCAGAGCGACGCGAGAAATCGCGTGATTAAATTAGGTTTACTGATTATAAAAGTCGGCGACGCTGGTTTTTTACTTTTTTAAAAAAAAAATTAAATGAAACCGGGTGAACCGGATTGACCGGTTCACCCGGTTCCCGGCCGGTTCAAACCGGTTCAAAGCCGGGTTTTAAGAGGCCGGTTTTCATCACTAATCTGGACCGGAAATCCGACCGGTTCCCGGTCCAACCGGTCCGACCGGTCGGTCCAGTCCGGTTCTCTTAACAATGCCCACCACTTCTCTTCCATTCACACTAGATATCCAAGATATCTAACACTTAACTTCCAAAGATGAGGCAACGACCGAACTTTACATGGTTGTAATTCTACAATACCTTCTAGGTAGCTTACATTCAAATCAAATAGATATTTTACATGGTTGGAATTGAAATGCACAACTAACCCCACCCAGATCATTCAAACATAATTTCAAAGATAAGTAAACACCATTGTTTTACATGTCTCAACCAACATTTCAGATAACACCATTGTTTCAACTTGAACTTAGATAAAACAAATATTTGCATTTCAACACCAACAAGAATTTGAAATAACCTAACATGCCTAATTACTATCACTAATTGCTAAAGAATCCAAAAGATGCACTATCTGTTTCATTATATCCTTAAACTTAATTTTTTTTGGACTTTCAAAGTCTGCTATCAGAATTTAGATTTGATTTCGAAGTCAAACTTGAAGTTGTATAGGATGAAATAGAAGCTGGTGCACATTTTATATCCAAGTACGCTTGATATGCTTTTTCTACCTCCTCTCTACTTTTGTAAGATTTATATATGTTGCCACTAAAGCCATGAACTTGACGTGATGCTTTCATCCACGAATCATAAATGTCCGAGTTATATCCGATAAATACAACATAAGTTTTTCCCTACATTAAAAACAACATTCATAATTTTGTATAACCATAATATTAAAAATTAAAATGAACAAACCATTTTTATAAAAGGAAACGCTACCTTGCAAATTTCTTGAAAAAAACAAATGGTGTTTATAATCTAAAAATAGCAATAAAAATTGAACAAACATTGCTTATACTGCAAAGTAAACACTGCTTATATGTTCACTTTGTAGTCAATTTGCAATTTAACCTAATCATTTTGCAATTTTCTACAGCAAAATGATTAGGTTAAGTTTGCAATTTTCTATAGCAAAATGATTAGGTTAAGTTTGCAATTTTCATTAGGTTAAGTTTGCATTTTTCTACAGCAAAATGATTCACTATGCAAAATGAGTCACTACCTATTGCTTTCTACAACATTTTTCTACAATTTTAATGAACCAGGGAATTTGACGAAAATTTTCTACAACAAAAAAATTGAAGTGTTAGGGTTTACCTGCTTCGGCGAGGGGGGAGGCGGGAGAGGAGGTGTTTGTGAGAGACAGCTGCGGGTTAGGGTTTACCTGCTTCGGGAGGGGGGAGGAGGGAGAGAAGGTTGCGAGAGACAGCTGCGAAGTGGCTTCGGCGATGGACGCGCGAGAGAGCCAGACGCGAGAGGAGTCGGCGAGAGACAGCTGCGGGTTTTGCTTCGGCGATGGACGAGAGAGGGCCGGACGCGAGAGGAGTCGGCACGAGAGAGGGCTGCGTCTTGCTTCGGCGAGGGGGGAGGCGGGAGAGGAGCCGCAGCGAGAGAGAGCTGTGGTGTTTGCGAGAGAGGGAGGGAGGCGAGGGGCACAAGAGAGGGAGGGAGGCGGGAGAGCGGCGCTGCGGTCACGAGAGAGGGAGTCGAGTTGAGAAAGAGTGAGCTACGGTGAGGGCTTACGTGATTTTTTGCCACGCACGCAGCTGTTGATGCAGTCTGACCCTGATTGTTGTTTTGGTGTTGACACCGATTTTAGTTTAGGTTAATGAGATGATTGAGATTAAGTCCTGGTCGGGGACTGGGCACGGAGTTGGATGAAATCCTAGCTTGGGAAGCTAGGTGAATGAAACCCTGGCTTGGAGGGTCAGGTCCTAGCTTGGAGGCCTAGGTTGAATGAAACCCTGGCTTGGAGGGTCAGGTCCTAGCTTGAGAAGCTAGGTTGGATGAAACTCTGGCTTGGAGGGCCAGGTCCTAGCTTGGAGGGCTAGGTTGGATGAAACCCTGGCTTGGAGGGTCAGGTCCTAGCTTGGGAAGCTAAGTTGAAGTCCCGGTGAGTGAGACTGGGCATAGAGTCTTGGTCCGGGGGACTGAGCACGAGTCAAAGAAGGCTGGGAGCTCGTTCTCTTGACTTAGAGTGGATTTGGCCCTGCCTGGATCGGTCTGGTGACCGATCCAGCTGTGACTGATCAGGGAGCATACAGTGACCTTGTTGGGCTACTGATCGACTCCTAATCGGTCTGGTGACCGATCAGGGAGACTATTCAGATCGTTCTGGTGAACGATCAATTGTCGCAAGGTTCTCACTATAACCGATCAGGCTGGAGCCTGATCGGTCAGGAGGTGTCCTGATCGGACCCCAGACTGATCAGGCCACACCCTGATCGGTCTGGTGACCGATCAGGAGGTTTGGACTGCGAAGCTGGAAAGACTTGGATCGATCTGGTGATCGATCACGAAGAAGTCGCGATTTCTGATTTCTCACTGGGGACCGATCAGGCTGGAGCCTGATCGGTCTGGACCCATTCTGATCGGTCTGGTGACCGATCAGGAGTCACTCTGATCGGTCCGGGGACCGATCAGTAGCTGACAGCTTTAATTCAAAAGCGCTGTCAGAGCGTTCGCCGGAAGAAAATCAAATGCGGTGATGAACATGCGTGAAACAACCGGAGATGCAGTGTACCTGTGACTTGAGAAGGGGTTCGCCGGAGGAGCGTTCGTTGGGGGCGATCATGCGACGGAGAAGAGAGAAGAGTGATCACGCACGGCCGGGGGAGGGGGCGCCGAACGATGCAAATTATACCTAATTTAGCGACGGAAATAATAGCGACGGACAAGTTACAATCCGTCGCTAATAGCGACGGAATAATAATAATCCGTCGCTATTAGCGACGGGTTTGATCTATTCCGTCGCTAGTTTTGGGGTTTGACCTGGCTCCCAGTATTAGCGACGGATAATTAATATCCATCGCTAAGCGCTGATTTTTTTATAGTGCTCGCTGCGGTAGATTTCAATTCAGCAGGCCTTTTTAAATTTCAAATTGTGCTTAAAATTATTTCCTTCAATCTCATTTCTTGAATAAACTGGTCATATAAATGACATACTGATAAGAATGATTGCAAGGGGAAAACATGCAGAAATGCACGAGCAAATTTTCTTGCTGTCAGCAATTAACAAATCCTTATTGCTAATGCTATCTGAATGAATGCTCTTGTTCACTTATATCGGTTTGTCAAGGAAAAAAAAAAGAAAAAAAGAAAGCAACTCCTTAGTATTTTAGGTTTTTAGACATACCACAGAATACTTCATATTCGATCTTCAATGAATCCGGACTATGAAAACTTTACAGGCTTCTAGTGCAACAGCAACTTTTGCCATGATGTTCTCCTCATCCATGTCGGTCGTTGAATACTACCTTCTAAAACGTTTTCCAGTTCCATATGGTATTTAACTCAGCCTTATGCTGTAATTATAAAGGATCTTTGAATCTGTCGAACACTTTATGGAATATGTGAATGAGCTCCACTAAAAAAAAATTGCTTATGATTATGCAGCTGCCTACTTTCTCCTTGTGGCCACAATTGCTGCCTTTGTGGGGTAACATGTAGTCAGGAGACTGGTTCTTTTAATCTGGTGGGAGTCTCTTATCATCATCATTCTGGCTTCAACAATCTTTATTAGTGCCATCACTTTAGGTGAGTAAAACCTAGAGGTTTTGTATAAACTGAACCTATTTATTGATTAAACTAAGTGCATATACTGAAGCACAACTTGACACACTTGTTATGCATATATTCTTATTGTGTTTTACAGACAAATCATTTTGTTTGTGCTGATGTCCGTCTCTGTTTACTCCAGGTGGTTTTGGTATTATCAACATGATCGAAAAAATCAAGCATAATTAGCATATGGGTTTTGAGGACCTCTGCAAATTCGATGCATGAAATGTACATTTGTTCGATGACTTTGTTTTTTGTTAAATTTGTAGCTTTTAATCTTCTATTAGGAGGCAAAGGCTCTAGCTTAGTAAGAATTGGAGTCGGAAATAGCCCCTGGTAAATATTCTTCTTGGATTCTATTAATTTTTATTTGATTGTTGTATCAATATCTTCGCCATGGAGTGGGTAATTGTCATTTTAAGCTGGAGACAGATTCAGAATGTATGAAGTGAAAGATATAAAGATGGAAGATGCCAAGGCATGTTCTCCATGGCCGGGACCTTCAACGATTACAATGAGGTGATGGAAGATGCTTAGTGATTGCGATTTGCCAACAAAATGCATTTCGACTCGACACGAAAGTTGATGATTTTCTAGTGCATGCAATCACCAAGTGATAGAAAGATACATATATAAAGGGTGGAAGATGCCAAGGGATGTTCTTCTGTCACAATGCAAGTGAAGGTTCCTTCATCAGCTATTAGCATTGTCAGGTTAGAGCAAAGTTAGAGATCAATGATAACATTCGATGCCGATCAATAGTTTCATGTCTGATTAAAACATCAACAGGTGTGTTGAAGCTAGAAATATAAGGAAGTTTCTTTTGGTAGGAAGTGGGGTTCAGAGAATGAGGTCCATGGTAGAAATGAAAAGAGAAAGGGGACTGGAAAAGGCTGGCTCAAGGGAATTGTTCCAACTTAAGAAGGTATATCCTGTGGCATATCCAAATCCATGGGCACACCGTCTCATTTCACCTGCTGCTATAAGAGGAAGGTGCAAGAGTTGCAGTAATGGCAGTGGACCTAGCTCCATGAGCAACAGCCTGAAGCTAGAGGAAGAGAAGAAGCATTAATTTTTGTGAGGTTTGAGAATCACAGGGCAGTTCTCCTTTGGCAGGAAGGCCAAGTGAACTGGTGAATTAATTAGGTGGTGGCCTTTAAATTTGCTGCTTTTCATGCCAAAGGAGAATTGCCCTGCCATTCACCTCACAAGCATCTCTCAAGTTGCAGGTTAAATGTCTCTCTTTAATTTTGTCTGGATTTTTAAGGTGTCAGAAATCATCACGCAATTGATTGGGAAAGAGTATATCAACATTTTATCATATAATTTCACTTTAAGATGTTTACTTTCTTCATCTAGGCACATTGTGAAACAAATAAATGTAGTGAAAGGTTTAAAAAAAAGTGCAACTTAAAGACAAAAATGAGCACCTACAAACAATTTACTTCTCATTTAAGAAATTTGAAACTGGTTAATGTTATAAACTAACTGCATGCATGCATGCATGAACTAATTAAACATCAAGAAAGAAAGATGATACTACTAATTAAAACATAAAATTATAATTAATGGATTGATGGTTCAACGGATTGTTAGTTAGGTGCTGATCTCTCCAAGTTCATCAGTCGGCACAATCGAAGTTCATAATCTCAGTTCACTCGAGAGACCGGCCTCTCCAGTCGATCGGGTTTTAATTATAATTAACTATAATCCAAAATAGAATTTGTTGTTTCTCTTTTTTGTTTTATTTTTTTTTTTGAAAAAGAACTGAGCTCACGAGTCACTGGCCGTCGATCACGTAGGTGAGAAAGAGTATTTCACATACATATTTACAATATAAAAAATTATGATTCATTATATTATAACCTTCGCGCCACAAAATTCTCGATGTAAAATTAAACTCCCACGCAATTGAAATTCCTTTTTCCATCCATTTTCATTCGCATGTTTTTCAACAGTTTAATTAGGTTGTGCATCCTGGTGGACTCTTATCCAAATGGACGTCGTGCTTGATTGTGATCAGGAACTCTTATTCATTGAGGATCATACGAAAAGTAATTCGAGTAGATAAAAGGTATTTTTGATTACTAAAACAAAAATATAAGAGGTCCTTTCATGATTTTAAAAAATGCGCCGCCTCTTTAATTTTTGATCTGGACTTTAAACTGCATGCCTTGAAAGTTTGGCGCTAGATACATGAACGGTGCCTGTCTTTTTCTGCATTAAATTCACAGTGATTATCAGCATTAATTGACAAGATATCTGATTGTTAGGTTCTTCATTTTGATTTTTTCAAAATGGAAAACTGGAAGAATTGAAGACTTTAGTAAGAACAAATTAATTAAATATAAAACTTAAATGATATATCTTAAGATTCATAATGCCCAAAGCAATAAAGGACCATACATTTTTAAAATGAGTGTTGACTCCGTCCACACGATTGACTGGTGTGAGTTGACTTTTCTCCATGTATATATAAAATTATTATGTCATTGACCATCCATTCAGCTCTTGTAGCAATAAAGGACCACCATACATTGAGATTTTAAATTTCTAATATTTGTTATTAACATTGATTTATCTCGTTCCTTAAAACGTACCACCACAAGTTGTGGTATCGTACTGAACTAGATCAAACAATGTACTACAGCATGCAAAAATGGATGTGACTTTGTCAACTCTTCTCTTTTCTCTCTCTCGAGATTAAAAAGATATTCCAGCAGCTGATCTTGTTGTTATCCGAAATTATCGAGGCATCATGAGTCGCCGTGGATCGCCTGCGGTGGCAGTTTGGTTTTTCTTCCTTGTAGTACTCTTCACCGCCGGCGACCAAGCTGGAGCTCACCATGTAGGCGAAGAGCCCGACGCCGATGGTAATCGTTTTAAGCTAGCCGTAAAGATTGATCACTTAATTTAAAGAATATTATCCGTTGAAATTTTTGAGGGCGTTTAATTATTAAATGAATCGTGATCGAAATTTTCTAAGAAATCGATTGCTTTCCAAGCAGATTTCACCAGCATCGACTGCGGAAACACTGAGGAAGCTATCTACACCGACGAGGCCACCGGCATCAACTACACCTCCGATAGCTCTTACATCGCCACCGGCGAGGCCCGCTCAATCTCCTCCAGCTTCCTCGCCGCCACCCCCAAGAAGTATCTGCAAACTCTGCGAAGCTTCCCCAGTTCCACGGCGCCGCCTCGCAACTGCTACTCCCTGGTGGCCGACAAGATACAGGAGTACCTGATACGGGTCAGCTTCAAGCACGGCGACTACGACGGGAGCTTCGCCGCTGGAGGAGGCGGGCTGCGGTTTGACCTCTACGTCGACGTCAACCTCTGGAGGACGGTGGACGTGACGGAGGCGTCGAGGGTGTACGTGGTGGAGGTGGTGGCGGTGGCCTTGGCAGATAATATATCGGTGTGCTTGGTCGACACGGGAACGGGGACCCCGTTCGTGTCGGCGGTGGAGCTCCGGCCGGTGCCGGATACGGTGATGCATCCGTGGTTCAACCAGACCCAATATCTTATTCTGTTTCTGAGGGTCGATTTGGGGTCGGCCACCAATGACACCTTAAGGTCCCTATTTTTTTTTCTTCTTAAAATTATTATTTTCATAATTATCGAAATTAAAATTAATAGTTTCTTTTTCGATATTAGGAGAATTTATTGGGCTTTGTCGAAAATAATTTCGGCTTTTGGCGAATTTTGCAGGTACCCCACTGACCGCATCGACCGGTTTTGGGACCCCTACAGCGCCTGGGCCGACTCGCTTAATTTCCGGCCCGCCAATTTAAACCTTGTCGCCGTCAACCAGACCGTCGACGATGAGGAAGACTTTAAGGAACCGTCGGCGGTCATGCAGACGGCGGTGGCGCCGGCCAACTCATCCGTCTTGGAGTTCTCCTGGGACTTCGCCGGCTCCGGAGTTGCCGTCAACGCCTTCTACGCCTTCCTCCACTTCGCCGAGCTCCAGAACACCTCCAGATCGTTCGACATCTACCTCAACGGTGATATCCTGCACGCCAACTTCACCCTGGATCCCCTGAAAGCGACCTACTTCCCCAATGATGGCCCCCTGGCGCAGAGTCCCCGGTACCAATGGACTCTCAACTCCACGGGCTCGTCTGACTTTCCGCCGATCCTCAACGCGCTCGAGGTGTACACGCCGTTGCTTCTCACTAACACGCCGACTAACGATCAAGATGGTACGCCCTAATTTTCCCCTTTTTTTTAAGTTCACCCAAATGCTCAAAAACGAACCTTATTTACTAGAAGTCTTGTTTTGCCCTATCATAATTGTCATTTTTGAGTTGATGCCACTCCATTAACATCCATGGATTTGCAGTTGCTGCCATTGTGCTAATCAGGAGCGATTATAACGTGAAAAGAAACTGGATGGGAGATGCATGTATTCCAGTTAAATATGCTTGGGAAGGCTTGAATTGTTCCAACCGTGAGGAGTCGACAAGGATCGTCGGCATGTGAGTGTTTTATTGAAATTTATAAACTTTTGGATGATTTGAATATCAGTCAGAGGTAGGTAAACATGCATAAATGTTTTGCAGAAATTTGGCGTCCAGTGAATTAACTGGCTTCATATCATCTTCTTTTGCATCGCTCATTGCGATGGAATCCCTGTAAGTGCTTCCAGCATAATGTTTTCAATTTCTACTGTCTGCTAGGACCAGTTTAACTAAGCAGAAGATATGAGAAATGAAACTTAAGAAAATGAAGTTAATTGTATGTGAAGGAAGAAGTTATTATAAGCTTATTACACATACATCTGAATATGGAATATCGTTGCCAAGGATGGCTGATCAGCTAATGTTCTCTATCTGATTGCTACTTTCAATTTAACTTGAGATGCATATCACTAATCACTTATAAATCACATTCCATCTCAGCGACTTGTCTGGCAACAAACTAACAGGATCGATACCTGAAGAACTAGGAAAGTTGCCGTCACTCAGATACTTGTGAGCATGGAAGAGCGTTAGTTCCTTTTCCTCTTTTCCTTGAACAAAAAGACTGATGTTATTTTCTTTTGTGCTGTGCAGAAATTTGTCAGGAAACAATCTAAGCGGAGACATTCCTTCTGCTTTGCAGCAAAAAAGAAAAGAAGGGCGGCTTATTTTTGAGTATGTTATTTGGTCTTTTGATGCATTACTTGATAAACTCTTTTTTTCCACTCTAGTCATTGAAGAAAGCCCATAGTAAGCACAATAAAGGGATTGGAACCTGGTAAAAATATTTTTCTTAGTATCAAAATTATGTTATTGGATGGGTGAACTACTTATTCCCATCAGCATGCGATTTCATTCTTGTTTGCTTGATATTTATGTTAAGCATGTTTAGCACATACCCTTTGGGATGGGATGGTTCGTCTATTTGTTTAGTGAGAAAAATTAAAACCAAACTGAAATATTTCTGGTTTCGAAGATCCAAATCAAAACTGAGCCAAATCCATTTCAGTTCAGTTTGAAACCCAACTGAAATTTTCGATTTGATAAAAATCAATTAAAAACGTTTCCAAACAACAATCCCATTAAGATTAATTATAAAAGTGATTATAATTTAAGATTTAGGTTGGTTAGGGAACATAAAAATAAATAACAATTAAAAACTTAAATGTACTATATATATTATAAAAAATCATAACTGTTTGATTTTATAAAAGCTCAAACCAAAACCAAATCACTAATTTTACCTAATATTCAAATCGAAACCGAACCGCTAGGCTGAATTTTTTTGTTTGGATCGGTTTGGTTTATCAGTTACATGATATAGATGTCCTTGCCTACCTCCCTTTTGATTTATGATCCATTATAGGGTACAACCTTCAAGTCTTCAACAGTGTAGCTGAGATATAGCTTTCTCTTTCAGGGGTTCTACTAATTATTTGTGATATAGAAAAATCATTTCGTTGGTTTTGGACTCTGCATCTCCAAACTTTTGTTGCCTTACAAACGATGATTCTTCATGTCTATCTCAAGATGGATCCAAATGTTTCTGGAAGTACCTAGTCCAAGTTATATATGTAGACATATAAGATCACTTGAAGCATACTAATACCAAAATAATTCTTGGTGGTAGATTTGAAGGCAATCCTGGTCTTTGTACTGATGTAACTCAATGTGAGGGAAGCAGAAAAACAAAGAAGCTCTCAATGCCAATTATTGTGGTTTTATGTTTAGTTTCTGTTCTGCTGATATTTGTTGTCATATTCATGGTGTGGAGACTCAGAAAGTCAGAAGGTATGTGTATTTTTTGTGAATTGCATTACCATTCACTTAAACTAGTTCTTTGATTATTTCTGTGAAAGGCTCAATAGCTGGTCTTTGTGGAGCCAGGTAACTTCTCAAGACTATTAAAGAGACGCCGAGATAATCCATTGCAACTTGAAAACCGAGAGTTTACTTACAGCGAGTTAGAGAGAATAACTAACAACTTTAATAATAGCATTGGCAAGGGAGCATTTGGTACAGTCTACCATGGTTTGTTGGAAGATGGTACTCAAGTTGCAGTCAAACTGCGCTCTCAATCATCATCACAGGGCACTAAAGAGTTTCTAGCCGAGGTAATTAATGTAACTAGTTAGATTAGTGGTATGTCTATGCTCGAAGTAATGTTTTTCTTTTTCTTATCTGAATCTATTTTTAAATACAATTGGCCTCTTATGAAACATTGTCTCTCTACATATTTTGATAATTAGGCATATTATAATGACATTGGTTCTCATTACAGGCTCTAAACTTGACAAGGATCCATCACAAGAACCTTCTTGCTTTGGTTGGCTACTGTATGGATGGAGATCATTTGGCACTTATCTATGAATATATGTCTCAGGGAACCTTACATGATCATCTAAGAGGTTTGAGTTATGCTCGTCACTTTTTCTTTATTGTATGGATCTACGGTAATTTGTAGTACTTGGTTATTTGTTTACATAATAATGGTTTCTTTTTTAATAAAACTAAGAGATGGGTTATTGCCAAATTAGCCTAATTGTTCTGTAGTTATTACATGCAGCATTCTATACCAAAGTTTGTTTCAAAGGGAGGCACTCACTGCATAGAAAAAACTCCCTAGTGCTTCTTTTATCTGCAGCACATGTTAGTCCATTTAAGTCTCTATGAACTTAATTTTTTGACAGATAAAGCCGGGCGAAACACTTCTTTGAGTTGGAGACAGCGACTTCAGATTGCCGTTGAAGCTGCACAAGGTCTGGCCATTATGCATAGTGTTTTTTCTTCTTCTTGCCATGAGCAATTTGTTTACTTCATTTTATGATCACGGGTTTGAGATGATGTGCAGGTCTGGATTATTTACACAAGGGATGCAAACCGCCGCTAGTCCATAGAGATGTGAAGACCACGAATATCCTATTAAGTGAAAGTTTTGAAGCCAAGATAGCAGATTTTGGTTTGTCCAAGGCTTACCAAAATGACGGCGATAGCCATGTGTCGACAAATGTGGTTGGAACGCCAGGTTACCTTGATCCAGAGTACGTCATGGATTCTGTATCTTCTTATCTTGTGCTTTATGAAGTCAACTAACAAGAATTTTAATGAGTTTTAGAAATAAAAACTTTAAGGTAACTAATTGTTGGTACTTATGTTTAGGTATTACTTGAGTTACCAACTCAGCGAAAAAAGCGACGTGTATAGCTTCGGGGTGGTTCTACTGGAGCTTATCACCGGCCAGCCTCCTGTTATAAAAGTTCCTCACAACACTACTTTGATCCAGTGGGTTCAGCAACGGCTTGCAACAGGGAATATTGAGGATGTTGTTGATACAAACCTGGGAAGCCAGTACGATGTCAATTCAATCTGGAAGGCTGCTGATGTCGCACTTAGATGCACCTCACCAACTTCACACCAAAGGCCTTCTATGGCTGAGGTAGTGTTGGAGCTGAAGGAAAGTCTGTCGCTCGAGGCTGGTACGTTGAACCCGCATCTAAGTGGCAAGAGCCTAAGCACTGGAACTCTTGGAATGAGCCAAACAAGTGCACATGATGATATCGAATATTTTCCTGGGATTTCTCTAGCAGCAAGGTAGTGTCACAACTATTCAATACCTCGTATCCCTTCGGAGACGGACCACTTTATCCAACTGATATATTAGATGAAAGATCATGAGCATGTAAAAATTGAAAATTATGAAAGTTAATTATGTAATGTATGTTGTTTCTTTTTGAACTTTGAAGAAACTTTTGGATTATTAATGTTTCCATTTTGTAGTGTTGATGAGTATTAGCTTCTATGTACATGTTATGAAAATTTTGGGCACTGTTTTATCTGTGAGGATGTTAGTGTAACGAGTACTCGCGTGTCTCAATCATGGGTCGTCCACGAAGAAGTAGGAATATGAGAATGAAAAATTGTATTTATTAATTGAATGAATTGAACAATAAAGTCTAACATATTTGATGAATTCATGTTTTTATTAGAGGATGATTGATTTATTATAATAGAATAGAAATTAATTTTTGACGGATACATACTTTTGAGTTTTGAGGAAAAAAATTCTCACCCTGTAGCTAATTGGTAGTCAATTATAAGTTGATCTCATGATTCATCTCCCTTCACAGAATCTAGAGATGGGTTATAAGAGACGCGTAGGATGAGCACAATCACCTTAAAATCATGTTTGGTATAGAGAAAAACTTAATTCTTCATTAGTAAGTCCAAATGAGATTTCATCGTACTCAATGATAAAAGAAACCATACACTTTGCCTCCGGAAATAGGGTGTCATAATTAGACTTCCCAACGACAAATCAAGCATCTAAGAATTCGAGATTCAACCGTGACGTGTTATTAGAGATTTTTCTCCATGATAAATAGTGAATCTGAAAACACTGACTATCAAGTACGCTTATTTTATTTATCTTGATAGTTAGTAGAAAATTTTTATAGGACTAGATCGTTCATATTCTTTATTATTAATCAATTTGAAAAATTAAATAACTGGATTATAAATACAGTATGACTTAATATTTTTCCAAGCATATCCCATCTGAGGCCAAAAGCTGCTCCTTCGAATGCAAGCTGAGGCTGTGATGATCTTACTGCTCGTAATTCATAATCCTTTTAGGCTCCTTAACGACAATAAATTAAAAAAATGAAAAATAATCGCACATCGAATCTACTTTTATTTGTTAAAGTAATCCATAAACATCAAGGTTAATTAGATTCCGGTATATATATATATATATATATATATATATATATATATATATTTTTTTTTTTTGTTGGAATATTCCACCGCTGAGCCCATAATTCTTTTCTTGCCTCCCACTCCACGCCAAGTCCTCTTCTCCACTGCCATCATGCCAAATGCATTTATGCAATGGAATGAAATAAAAATAATACGAAATCATAATCTATTTAAAATTTCCCCACATTCTATTAGCCCACCAAATGACTATTAGGCTTCCGGAGTGATCTAATAATTAGATCATTCAATGAATAATTAAAGAATATAAAATTTTATAACATATTATAGAGGATTTTTTAATATAAAATAGATTAAAAAATATTGATCATTTAAATGAGTCTCGGTGAATATTTTCTAATTTACTCTTACATGATGATAAAAAAATTTTATGAGATCGGACTAATCGGTTAGAAATAAAATTATTTTATTGGCTTCTCTTTAAATTATTCAGATTGTTTTAGGATGAGAGAAACCATAAAATTTTGCATCGTAAATATGCACGAACTCACATAAAAATATCTCTGGTCAAAATTAACCATTTTGTGCAACTTTTTTAAGTTGATTTTGAAATCGACTCATTTGAAATTATTCTGGATATTTTAGAGTTGGACGAGATTGATTGGTAGATGCCTCTAGAATTTAATAAGTTGATTCGATCAGCAATTCTTCTTTGAAAAAAAAGAGCAATTAGGTAAATTTCTTTTTCTAGACAGTATCTAATTAACGTGAAACTTCAAATTTGGTTTATCGCTGGCAAATCAGAAGTTGTCTTAGATTTACAGAAAATCTAAAATATATACATATGGGAAATCTATGTCGTCATTCACTAGATTTGGCTTTTGGCGGCTCGCGTGGAATTCGAATATCATAACCTACTGCCTGCCACAAGTTAACCGGCTGGCACTTCAACAACCTAATTAACTTTCAATGCGGATGAGCGTACTGATGCTGTTTGCTAAATAATACCATGCATGGGTTCCAGCCAGACCATATCATGTTAATAAATAAATTAACTTTAACACCAATCAGTTTAACTCATATCATGTTTTTATTATTATTTGTATATATTTTATGTTTGTTCAAGAACTTTCAGCCCATACGGTTTAGGGTTCCTCCAGCCACCAGATTTTCAGAAAGCACAGAACAATCTGTCTAAAGTCAACAAATTTGATTTAGTACCAAATGCTGCTGTCACACTTACCAGCAACCTAGGATTTCTATCTTCTTTAGCCGTCGACCCACCGCCTTTTCTTATAATTAAATCAATAAATACACAATAATCTAAAAAGCTTGCAGGAATCATTCGATGTGGATATCCACTAGCTAGCTTGTTCTTCTTTCTCCCATCAAAAAGATTCCACAAATGAACAAACTTTAGCAGTAATTTTGAACTCACTTTACATTCATTAAGCAGCATACTCTGAAGAACACAGCAAGACAGTATTCAAGTTTGGGAGCAAACAAACAATTACAGGAATTATGTATCCTTCCAAAATACTACAAAAGATGGAAAACTTGTGTAATTCTACATGTAATAAGAGAGGAATCTTGTTTTTGTCAGAGGTTTTCGACCCAAAAAGAAGCTTTTTTTTATCCAAACAATCTTCAAAGTTGATAGCTTTGATTCAATCCTTCACCAATTCTGACACCCATTCCAAATCCCGCGCCGCCTCTTCCTCTTCCTCGTTCCTCAAGCCAGAAAGAAGCTTGGCTTCCTTTAAGCTCCAATTCGTTGCCGCCTTTTTGTCTTCTGTCGTTCTGCTCGCCAGAGACAGGGGAGGGACGACGCAAGCGGTCGCCAGGAACCCCGCTTCCGCCGTTCGGATACCAAATGGCATCGACGATCTCATCTTGCTCAGCCTAAGCTTTGTCATCACAGTGACCACGTCGTCCGCCGCCACTGGCGACGACGGCGACGATGATCCGTAAGACCGCGGCGAATACGTCGTCGCAGCCGCCAGCATAGACGTCGGCGATGCAGACGTCACGCCGCCTCCGCTCTTTCCCGGAGATCTAGGACTCGAGGGAAGAACGACGCGGAGCTGGTCGGGCGAGTGCGCGAAGAAGCAGACGCGGCGGAGGCATGCGGCGCCGTCCTTGCAAGCCTGCGTGCGGTAGCGCGCAGGGTGGAGCCACGTCTCGAACACCCCGTGGGCGTACTCGCATCCGTCGCCGCGGCGACACCGCCCGCCTCGGATGCGGAAGTCCGGGCAAGGCGCGCCGGAGTAGTGGAACCGGCGAGGGTCGCGCCGGCGCGCCTTCTCGCCCGGGTGGGCGAAGGGGCAGTCGGTCCAGTCGTGGGACCGCCCGAGAGGGCACCGCCGGACCTTGAACTCGTACATAAGGAAATCGTCGCCGGAGAAGGCGTCGGAGTGTTGGAGTCCAGCGAGGCCACAGGCGTGTAGGGTTGCATCATTCATGTACGAAGCGTCGTCCGATAGGGTCAAAGGAGGAGCGTGCGCTGCAGGAGCGCGGCGGATATGCTCGCCGGGCGTCATTAATTAGGGTTCAGGCGAGTTGAGTTGTAGGATTTCGTAACGGGGTCTCTGCGTCGGTTTATAGTGGCGCGCGGAATGGGGTGAGGGAGGTTAATTGAAGCAGAAGGTGAGGGAGGTTAATTGACCAAAAAAAGTGGATCCGACACCTCAGCGGCCCCCGTCAGTCCGTCCCAGGACCAACACGGAGGAGGTAAATCATGGTTATGTCTGATGTGGTGAGGCGCCTGGGGTCGAGGGAATTAATGCCAGCAGACCAGGATTTTATCCCCGTGCGCAACTGGCGACCCTCGAACTTGTGACCTCGACCAAATCGACCAGGCGCCTTACCATCCGATCCAGCCCGTGAGGGCATGAGGGAGGTTAATTGAGGGAATGGGAACAGAAGGTTAAGAAAGAGAGACAAGGAAGGTAATTAGGGATTTGGAACACTTGTTTTCAGTTTTATTTTTTAAAAAAATATATATAATTTTTTGAAAAATATATTTAATTTGTATTTTTCAGTCTTATTTTTCAGAAAAAAATATAGTATTTTCTAAAAAACTAGAGAATGAAATAAAGTCATTTTCCAAAAAATGAAAAAATACGGGGACGTTTGTTTGCTCTATTTTTTATTTTCATTTTCCAGAAAATCACATTTTTTCATTTTCTAGAAAATGACTTTATTTCATTCTTTAGTTTACCAAAAAATGCTATATTTTTTTTTGAAAAATAAGACTGAAAAATACAAGTCAAACGTGTTTTTCAGAAAATCACATTTTTTACATAAAATGAAAATGAAAAATAAACGTATCAAAGGCAGCCTACAATTTTCTTGAAAATAAAAATAAAAAATGGAACAAACCAAACGCCCCCTAATCTTTATTATTTTTCGATTTGAAATATAAGAAAATAGATTATTTGAGAGAGATAAGAGAGGATAAAAATTTTCTCTCTTCCCTCGTATTCTTTCTAAATAAAAATAAACATAATTTTTATGGGATAAATTGATGATTAATGTATGAGTGTTACCATCATAAGATTTAAGGATCAAAATTTAAAATATGAGAAAATAGATTATTTGAGAGAGATAAGAGTGGATAAAAACTTTCTCTCTCACGTTCTTCTCAAATAAAAATAAACATAATTTTTATGAGATTGATTGATAGTTAATATGTAAGTGGATATTCGTTCTCTCTATTCACTAGTCGCATTCGGATTAGTAATTTTTATAATTTATTTTTTTCTATTAGTCATAGGATAGAATGATGGAGACGTCCCTTGACAAAAACATTAGGGAAAAAAATCACATTTTACCACTAAATAAATATAAACATTATCTTTTTGTTATTTACACCTTCCTCCCTCGTCTCCACCCAAAACAGATCAGGCGGTGACGGAGGAAGGAGAAGAAGCGGCTGGGACAACTTTTACGACGATTCCATTCACGTGCGGCTCACGTGTGAAAGAGATATATAATGGAAGGAAGCGCCGTCGGTTTTCGACTTTCGTTGCCGGGAGCTTCAGTCGTAGCATGGCTTTGATCTGACACATTCCAGAAGGAGATGGGTTGGCTGCTGGACGTGGCGAGAAGTGGCGGGCACACCTCTTTGTTAAATCTCGTGTCTCCTAATTCGTATGTTAAAATACTTTATCCTAAGTGGTAAGTATATTAATATATATTATCTGAGATTTTAAATTCGAATCTTTTTAACGATTAAGATTTATTGACTGAGATATTATTATCAATAATATATGGAATATTATTTTAATAATTATATTCTTATCAATCAATGGTACTATGTCTCCAGAAATTTCGAAAGGGGGTTTTTGATAAGGAGACCGTTTTGACGGTGAAACTAGTCACTATAAAAAATTTATCCATCCCAATTTTGCCCTGGTGGGCTAGTCACTATAAAAAATTTATCCATCCCAATTTTGCCCTCACAGGCTAGCTCGGTTGGTAAGGCGTCTGACTGCTTACATCGGAGGTCTCAGGTTCGAGAGTCCCCAGTCACATACGGGGTAAAAATCTGATCTGCTGGCTTAAATCCTCTTGGCCCCAGACGCCTTACCCACCATAAAATCGTGATTTATACCCTCTGGATACTTATGGGCCCGAGACTAGGGGGCCGCTAAGGTGGCGGTTCCACCTTTTTTACATCATGACTCTTAATTTCGTCGTTTGTTATTTGCACTTTATGGAGTGAAAAAGTTTCCGGGGATGCAACGTAGGACGATTAATTGTTAACTCAGATATCCGTGATTCGATTCTTAGCTACGATGCATTTGTAAAAAAAAAAATTTCCAAATAGGATGTGAACCCTGAGACGCTGAGTTTCTAAACCATCTACTGTAAGTGTTTCCCGATTTACTCTGGTAGCCGATGAGAAATTTTCGTGGGACTGGATTGATCGTCCAAGGTTAGAAAAATCTCGTTAATTATTATTATTATTTTTTTTTTTTATGGAGTGAAAAGCTACCATTGCCTATGTTTATATTACTGCCGAGTAATGCTCATGCGAAACCCGCTATGTGAAGACACTGGTGGTATCAATACTCTCAATATATTAATTCTTATCTTGAATAAAAGTAATGTTACGGGATACAAACAGTATTGTTTCAATTAAATATCATGGATCGTTAACACATCAGATTGATGTACATGTTTAATCATCGATGAGGAAGGTGAGAAGACATGAAAAACACTCCAACAGAGAATTAAAACGATATCAGAGAGGGATGTTAATAGACTACTCTAATGTTTAAATTAGAGTTTACTTGTGGTATAAAGCTAAATCAGAAAGAAAAAGAATAACAAGAGCTCGATGGAGCCCTAAAAGAGAATATGTGTGGGAGTCCAAAATTCAAAATTGAGAGCCCTTTTACACTTATCTTTCCTAGGATTTATATAACGGTGAAAAAACATCTCCACGTCAGACGCTAAATCATCCTCTTATAAGCCAGTGAAGACGACCAGATTTAACAGTCATTAGTTACCTCTCCATTCACACAGCACCACGTGCTTAAAGGAGGATATCTAAAAGACCAAATCTGACAATCACCTGACCACCTCTCCATTCATTTTATGCCACATGTTCTAGGATATTTGCGGTCATTCTAGAAAGAACAACCTTATTATGGAAGTGGTTATGTTGTCTCCTTATCCATATGCTCCTCATATGTTTCTAGCGGGTCAACGTAGAGTGTGAGTCTTATTCGAGGATGAGGAGATGAGATCGATGTTGAGTGACTTTGAAAATAAACTAAGTCGAGGTCGAAGTAGGGAGGAGGTCGGAATCTGAGACCGAGTCCTAGACAGAGTCAGTGACTAGGACCAAATTCGGGATGGTGTTGGTGATTGAGACTGAGGTCGAGATACTTTGTGTGACTAAGGCCCAGAAATGGATGCCACAATGTGAGACTGAGGCGTGTAAGGTGTCGACGATTGAGGCTCAGAGAAGATGCTAGGATTTGAGACTGATATAAGGAGGATGTTAGCGACTGAGGCTGAGAGAGGATGGCGTCAAGATCGGAGGTCAAGGCATGGAGGATATCAGTGACTGAGGCCGAGTTAAGGAAGATATCAGGATCTGATACTAAGACATGAAAAATGTCGGCGATTAAGGCCGAAAAAAGGATGTCAGGATCTAAGACTGAGATATGGAAGATATCGGCAACTAAGACCGACTTAAGGGAGATGTCACCGACCAAGACTGAGTCAGGGGAGATGTTGGTGATTGAAATTAAGTCTTAGTAATTGTGAATTGTTTCTAAGTAACTCTTTGAGATGAATGTACATAGTAGATTCGATTAAATCATTTATCTCATTTGGATTGGATTCAATTTTCTTTTGGTCAGGTCTAATCCATTTTGATTTTAACTATGACTCAATATGACTTCGACTTTAACTATAGAACCGTGAGGATTACATGATTCCATCACATTAAGCATAATAGTGATCAAGGTTCGGACTCCACTCTAGACGTATAGCTATTATATATGTGTCAGATTATGGATGAACAAAGACCGACTTTTTCATGTTTTTTTTTCAGATGAACAAACCAACAAGGAGGTCTAAGTATGCATGCGACGAGAGATTAATATGACAAGAAGAATACCATGAGTTTTCAAATAAAAATGTATGAGCAAATCACTACGGCAAGAGCGTTGACTATGTCATATATAATATATCTCATATGACAAATTAGAAGTGTCAAATCTTGTACATTTCTCCTAATGCATTAATAAGTTTTACTTATAAACAACAACAAAAAAAAATAGAACCACAACATCCAATCCATTGTTATTGCCTAAAACAATTGTGAGCAGTCAAATTCACATGCTCCTCCAAATTACATGCAGCAACTTTAAATCACCTTCCAGTTATGAAGATTAGATTCCACTACTACACTCAAATGCTGTAGTTTTACTCATAAAGATACACCTTTGTTTGAAAATCTAAATCTGACCTCCACCATTGATGGATTCCATGAGCACTCTTGAAGTCTGGAGAAGGACTGGAATTCACAGTCAGATTTGCTGATGGCAGAAGATGCAATGACTCCGACTCCACTCCGAAAGCACTGAGAAACAAATCTTTCATAGAGTTCTCCGTCGCCAGCTTCTCTATATTTCCGGCTCCGATTTCTTCCATCTTCTTACGGTGCTCGAAGTAGCCAATATATGCCGAGCAGATGTCGTCGGACTTGTTGACAAATAGACATGGCACCCAGGCTGACAACATCGTGAAGGAATTGCATTTCTGACGGGAGCCCTTCAGTGCCAATGCGAGCCCTGCAGTTACTACGCTTCCCGCAATGCGAATGCCATGTTTGACCTTCCAGTTTTTGATCCTCTCTATCGGCGCCGAGAAGAATGGTGGGTTGAAGAGGAAAGCCTTGAGGTGCATGCCCTCCTTGGCCATGGTTTTTCCGGCCAGTGTTGCCATGGCTGCTCCTAGAGAATGCCCAGCAAGCCATACATGTTGATGTCCAAAAGCTGCAACTAAGCTACGAACAGCTTGCATTGCAATCGTAAACCGCGATGTTTGATGGAGATGATTCTTTAGTACTTGCAGATCCAACATAAGATCACGAGATAAAGAATCTTTCTTAGTAACGGTACCTCTGAATACAATGACAAATTTAGGAGGATTAGGAACCGTGGAGCCATGAGAATTTGTCAAAGGCTTGAATTTGTAAATGGCGCCGAAGATGGAGAGATCAGCATCATCAATTAGCTTTCTGGTGACTTCGAAATGGAACCTCTCCCACCAGGGAGGAGCACAAGCCTCTTGACGGTTCAGCTGTCGATCGCGTTCCAAGACATACGCACCTTGAACCAAACTGGCTGCAACAGAGCGTTGATGATGAGGGCAATTCCTGCTTGAAACAAATGTTGCAAAAGAAAATTAACAAGTTCAGATATGATACAAGCCCGATGCTGCTCCAATAGGTTTGTGTGAGGTTTGTAAAATCAAAAAAGCTGAATAAAAAACTTGAATCATTGTAAAGGTGAGGTTTGAGATTTGTAGTTTAAGAGCAGTAGTAAAAACTCAAATCTGCTTTTTTGTCTCAAAATTGATGTAATATGCATGGAGCCATACAACTACATGTTATGAATTGGATCACAAAAAAGCTCACTTAGAGCTATAACCATTGGAGATGTTTTAATAAGTTTTTATAATATTGATGTGGCATATTGAAACCATAAAAAAAGCTCATTTAGAGCTCTAACAATTTGTGATGTCCTAAATCAACGAGATCATATTCTCATTGTATTGCATGTGAATCATTAAATCTGTCTCTTGGATTGACAAAATTATACTCGAATTGCAGCACACTGAAAATATCTTTAAAAAGAATCCCACTTGTACCATAGAAATTATAACTATTCTTTCTAGAACTTTAATTAAAAAGTAACTGACTGTGAGAGCATAAATGATATTTGTGACTAGTGAATGCGAAACACTGAAATATAAAACTGAAAAAGGCAAGTGATTCCATTCTTGTGCTTTCTAATTTATATTTATCTGTAAGAGATTCCATCTTTATGTATTTTAATTTGTATTTTTCTATCCATTTAGTCCTTTTTTATGTTATAGCTTGCTGAAGAACTCCCTTGCTGGCAAAGTAATGGGCCTGGTCAAACACAAAGAACAACAAGGAATATCTATATCTCATATAGTTGCTGATCTGTTACCTTTCTCATTACTTGGGTTTACTGATGTAGCCAAAAACAAGATTATATCCAGAAACTAGACTACAGGTTTGTGAAAGATGGATCATCAATTTAATGAAGGAAACATATTCTTCACATTCGCTTGTCCTTTAGTATATATTTCATATAGTAAACGCAATTACCATATCATTTCCATCATGGACTAGTCAACATGGTCATCTTAAACAATCTGGTATTCAAACAAGGTGTTAGTGACCAGGTTTGAGAGACGAGGATATATACAAAATGCTAATTTATATATTGGAAAACAGCATAAAGTGAATGGAATCTGGTTATTGGACAGATTAATAACAATAAGTACAGAACATATCATCATGGAAAGGTTTGCAAAATGTAGAAGATTGAAAGAACTTACCAATTTATAGAGGTCAGATGTATGGGTCCTGATAGCTCAAACACATCCCTTTGTGATGTCATTTTCTTCGGTCAGACAGTTCTTGATGACTCAAAGAGGCAGCTGCTAAAATATCAGGGCGAGCAACAAAAACTGTGATTATTGACCATGTAAATAAAACAAAGTAGATCTGCAACACAGCATTTACACAACAGACAAAAATCATATGTTCAGGTAATAGATAATCGACATAAGCATGTAACACTGAGCTAAGCAACAAATTAGTTGACATCAACAATTTGAAACGAATTATGCTGTGGCAAAATAGTTACAAAGACAATCAAAAAAGCAGAAATATACTTTTCCAAAAAGTGAGATTTCAAGAATAGAGTAGCTGAATAGCTCTCTTGATCAAAGTACCTCATCTAAACAAAAATATTAGCTCACTGAGAAAGTTTTCTTTCATTCGAAAGAAATTGGACAAGAAACACGGGGATTAATTATTTGATGGATTTTGTCAGAGATAAGAAACTAAATCCTACCATAGCAGCCAAAAAAAACCTAATATCATAAATCAAAAGAATCAGATCTTTAATTTTTCAAACCCCATTGTCTACAACCTCCAAAGAATTCTTGATATGGCAGCTAGATTTCAAAGTATTAGATTATTAAAAGAGAGAAATACTAAATAAAGTTTTTTGACTCATTCAGATTAAACAAGTTACAATCTTATTCTGACAAAGCATCCGACCTAGCGATTCCATCAGCCTCTGCTGTAATAATTCAAAAATTAATAGATCAATGAATCAGTTTACAGATCCAAAATGCATACCCAATGCAGTGCCATTCAAGCACTGCAGGTACGCAAGATGACCAAATTGCAATCAACTTTCTAGACACGGATAGGAGAGCAGATGCAACCATTAAGAATCACGAATCAAGCTAAGAATACCCCACAGAATATGATATAATAATAGTGTCAACAAAAAAAAAAAAAATCCAACTTTTGAAATCGAGGAAGACAAAGCGCACCATCATTGAAACAACCAATCAACACAGAGATTCCAAGCTTACTCTAATCGAACCGATTCTAAAGGGCAGGCGGTGAAGCCACCAGGAAAACGACGGGGAAGGATCTTGTCTTTTTCTTGAATTCGAGGAAGAGCACGATTTGGTAGAAACCTGAGAGAAGAAGCGAAGACGGCTCCATTGCTGTGCAGTCTCCACGCTAGGAAGGGGAGAAAGGATTGGATGGGGATCCGTGGTAGAGGAAGCCAATGAATGACGTCGCATGAACGAAGTCCTTTAGGGCTTTGAGATTTGTGCTAGGCTCCGCTCCAGTATGCGAATGATTTTGATAACGCCTGATTTGCTGTAGACAGCTTTCCAGCGCCTGATCATCGCCGGGCATGCGGGTCCACATAGTTGGGTGAATTTCATGTCTTTATATTCCTGTCGGTGCACCACGGGGCCACGGTTGGGATTCTGTTGCGACTGAGAGGAAGCGGATCGATGGAAGGCAAAAGAGTGGTGTCCATCGTCTCGGATCACAAATATCATAGTGGATATAATTTTCATAAAAAAAAAATAATATTTCAACATCAAACATCATACTATATCACACCAAAAATAAAAAATTCTTAAAATATGAAAAAATTTGAGAAAACTCCTCAATCTCAAATTCACCTTTACACGCAATCTCCATTCGAAAATTCCTTTGCATGCACTCCCTGATGGGATTGACAAAATAATTTTATGTGTTATTTTTTTATCAGTATAAAAGAGTAAAAATTCAATATACATCGTAAAGATTTGAGTATAAATTTTTTGAGATTGAGTACTAATTTAAGAAGTTTGAGTATAATTTGAAAACATTTGAGTATACATTGTTTCAGTATATAGTAAAAATTTCAGTATACATTATAAAAATTCAAGTATGAATTGATTTAGATTGAGTATTATTTGAAAATTTTGAGTATGTGGAGGGGTCACCATATCAAGATTTTCACATAAGGGGTCACCGAAATTTTATACTCAAATTCCTTAAATTAGTACTCAATCTTAAACAATTTATACTCAAATCTTTATAATGTATACTGAATTTTTACTCTTTTATACTCAATTCTATCAGGGAGTGAATGCAAAGAATTTATCAAGTGGGTACTGCATGCAAATGATTTATATTTTTTAATAATATTTTATTTATAAATGTAATTATCATTAAAATATATATTAAATAAATGTAATTATAATTAAAATATATTAAATAAATTAATAATATAATTTTAATAAATTAAATCTTTATAAATATGCATAATAAAATTTAAATATACTATTAAATACACTTAATTTAAATTTATAATAAATAATTAAGATTACTTTAAATAGTGAAAATAATAATAATTATTATAAATTAATTTTTATTTATTATATTTAATAATATATATTACATTTGAATTTATCAATTATATAATATAATAAGATTTTTTAAAATTAAAAAAATTGGAAAATTCCCAAGCCAAATTTGGTTTGGGAATATGGTCATGGGTTGGAGTTATTTAGTGTTCTTTCGCATTAAATTTGGTGTTTTGTCGATGGGTTGGAGATGGTTTTAGGTTGTTGAGTTTTTTTTTAATTTTTATTTATAAGAGAAACTAAAATAATTTTTTATTTCTTAAATGTGATATAAAATTTAAAGAGAGAAAAATATTTTCCTCGTCTTCAAGTTAGTTGAATGAGTTAGCTGCTAGGTTAATTGAATTAGTTAGTTGAGTTGTTCAAATCAGCTAATTAAAATGGTCCAGTGGGGGACCATCCAGTATCCAATGGTTAGATTGTTTGCCCCAACAGATTTACACCCCGTTTAGAAATGGATAGAATTGAATTTTTCAAAATTGAAATTTAATTCCACCGTTTGAAACTCATTTTCAGCAAAATTGATAAGGAATTAGAATTCAATTCTTTCAAATCCTTCAAAATAAATCATACCTAAAGAGGTCTGATTTATGAAGAAAATTATTCTGATAAATGAAAATTATTAAATAACCCTTATTTCTCACTCAACGTCATTTTAAATGAAGGATAAAATGGTAAAAATATAAAAATTCAATTCAATTCAAATAGATTCTAAATCAAAGAATTCAATTCGATTCGATTATTTATTCCAACATGAAAATTGAATTCATTTTTTGATGGAATTCAATTCAATTCCTTTGCTTAAAATGTTTCCAAACAGGGTGTTAATGACTTGACCGACTAATTTTTTTTCTAGTTGATCCTCTCTAGATCGGTTAATTTTAAAAATCGATTTCATAAAATTTCTTTATTAACTATGATAAATCAAAAAATATTCATAATAAATAGTTCATCAATTCAATATTTTTGAAAAAAGAATCATCCATTAATTCATTTCGGTTAAGATTTGATTCTTAATGTTTATAACGTGATTGTTGGCTGCTTCACCGCCTATTCAATTTGTATTAAGACGGAGAAGTGCGAAGGACAAAGAATTGATAAAGTGGATAGGCAAGTAAAGTATCTAAAATGACTTTTTTAAAGATTTTTTTTCTAAAATTTTTTTCATTAATATAAATAAAAATAATTTTTAGGAAAAATATTGAAAGATATTTAGTATTCTTTAATAAAATCTAAACAATTTTACTTATAATAATGTGAAGGAGTGCAGAAGAACGTTATTTATTTTGATTATGACAGTAAATAAATTGAATGTTTGTAAATAAATTTAATTTCAATTTAATAAAAACTTATTTTTTTAATATATATAAGATTAATTAAATAAATAAATTTAAATAATTGATATAACTAAATGAATAATTTTGAATATATTTATGTTCAATTTGTTAACATTAGTGAATAATGTTCGTGAATATATTCGTAAATAATATTTATAAATAATTTCCCGAATAATATTGTTCATGAAAAATATTCATAAATAATAAAAAATATTCATAAATCAAATTATCAATTAAACTCTTATCAATTTATTAATTAATAAATAAATACATTTTAATAATAATCAAATATATTTATATTATCCAGCTCAATAATTAATCATAAGTTTACAATCAAACAAACTTAAATTTAAATTTGATAATATTTAAACAAATGAAACTCAAATCAAATCGAAATCAAACTTAAATTTATATATAAAAATAATTCAAATTTGAATATTCATGATAAAAACTTGATTATTTTAGATTTGGGTTGATTAATTATTTTATCAAATAAATTTAAATATTATAAAATTTGACTCGATTTAAATTGTTTACTGTCCTAATTTTGACAGTGGAAAATGTGAGGTAGAAAGAGAATAGTGTACGGCCTAAGCATCTCCCATGGAAATGAGCTGTTTTTTATGGCACCATCTAAAAAATTTATAAAAAAAACAAAAGGAGAGAGAATAAGAAGCGTATTTAAGAGATTGGAGATATTTTGAAAGAGTTGTTTTTGGAGAGGTACGTAAAATAAAAACAGTTCTAATTCCTATGAGCTAAGATAACGTTTGAAATTTGTAATTTAAAAGTGATAGTGAAATTTTAAA
The DNA here is from genome assembly GCA_024364735.1 of Boesenbergia rotunda. NCBI lineage: Eukaryota > Viridiplantae > Streptophyta > Magnoliopsida > Zingiberales > Zingiberaceae > Boesenbergia > Boesenbergia rotunda. The sequence goes on along the minus strand of JAGFNQ010002305.1, from coordinate 76,202 downwards.
TTTATTTTTCATCATAAAATTAATAATATAGATGAGATTATTAATTAATGATGTAAAATAAAATCGATAACATAAGATTAAAAAAAATTATAGCTAAATTTTTTGATTGTACAAAGAGTTATATGTTTTATAACTTGAATATGCCATTGATATGATATATTATTTATTAAAAAAACTTAAATTATTGAAGGTGCCTTAAATATAGAACGCACTTTTTACTTTTTGTTGACAGGTCAGCTAACGTGAGTTAAGGAGCTCAAAAAAAAACGCTCTACGATTTTTTTTTAAATTTTTAATTTTTTTCATAATTGGCTCACTCTCCCTTCAATCCGTTTTCAGGATGAACACGGAGAAAATAAATTATGAGAATTATTAGTCTGGATTTGACTAGTACAGGGAGAGAGACATACTGACTTTGTCAGATTTTAATTCTCAAATTTCAAAACGATAATACCACACATGCTAGATATTCATCCATCTGTAGGCAACTCATTGGTAATGTTCTTGTAGTTTATAAAAGAGATCGCCAAATAATCATCCAGCAAATTTTCTCGAAAATTTATTCCCTTCAGACTTATTACCAAAACATCTCTGTAGCATCCTTGCTCATGATTGCTCAATCCATTGTCTCAAGTTTCAACTTTGATGTATACTAAGCACCTAAATCAACCACTACCATATCCAACAACCAATTTGGCAAAGCTAAACATCATCACAAATTTCTCATATTACAACAACTCACTTTTTTCCCTTTCACAGAGACATAAAACCAACTCATTATCATCATTCAACTTCAGTTCTAAGCAAAGGCAACACTTAAACTTCACTCCTCTTCAAGCTCCCGCTTCCACTTATCATTTGGTTTTTCTATTCTCATCAGTTCTAATAGCATCCCATGCAAGCAGCTTCGATGGGGCTTCATTCAGTCGCCTTCATTGTTCCGATCGTGCTTGCAGCCATCACTGCCGGAGCTCAATCGGATAGCTGCGAGTTGGAACTCCCAGCAGCTCTCAGCAACTACTCTGGCCTCTCATGCAGACCCATCTGGAACAACTTCGTCCTCAGAGTAAGCCAATGCTAATCATGTCTGATCTTTACATTAAATGGTCGGAAGTCACAACTTGCTATTGATGTCGACTATCTTATCGCAGTATTCTCAGAACGAAGAAAATGTTCTGAGCATTGTTCTGTCCACGATCTACACGGTTGGCTGGGTAGGAATGGGATTCTCCACAGATGGAAGGATGATTGGCTCCAGTGCCATGGTAGGTTGGATGGGCAAAACTGGGATCCCCCACATCAGAGAATTCTATCTGCGAGGTAAATCTGCGTCGGAGGTTGTAGCAGACCAAGGGCAGCTGCTCTCCACTGCAGTTGCACCAAAAGTTCTTGTTCATCATGCCAAGATTTACCTTGCCTTTCAGCTGAAATTTCAGGCCCCTCTTGCTCAGCAACACCTTCTGTTGGCAATTGGGACTTCAACCCCGGTTCATAAGCACCTGAAAAAGCATTCTGATAAGATCTCTCTTTTGTTTGACTTTTCAACAGGTAATTTGTGGATGAACTTAGTAAATGAACGTGACAATATAAATTCTCAACGTTATCTAACTTCACAGGAAGTTCATCTACTTCCACTTCTTACCTATACAAGCTGAAGCGGAGCCATGGAGTGCTTGCCATATTCGGGTGGGGCGTTCTGCTTCCAATTGGTGCGATCATTGCAAGATACTGCAAACAGTGGGGTCCCTTGTGGTACTACCTCCACACAATCATCCAACTCATTGGATTCATGATTGGTCTGGCCGCCGTGGTAACTGGGAAACTTCTCTTTGATGAGCTCCATGCCACTGTATACAGTCACAGAGGCATTGGCATCTTTGTCCTGGTTCTTGGAATTCTTCAGGTTTTGAAGTGAATTTGAATCCTACAGCATGAACTTCAAATTATGTCAAAAAATTGTCATCTCATTTGTACTTACAACTCATGCAGGTGATGGCATTTTTTGTCAAACCTGACCAAGATTCCAAGCTACGTAGGTACTGGAATTGGTACCACCACTGGGGAGGAAGGCTCGCCCTGTTCTTTGCGGCAGTCAACATTGTTGTAGGGATTCAAGTAGGAGGTGGAGGGAGCTCTTGGAAGGTTGGCTATGGCTTCGATCTTGCCATTCTCTTCATCACTTGCATCATTTTGGAGGTTTTGTTGTGGATGAGATGGTCCAAGAAAAATATTCCTTCACCAGCATTATAAGTGTCATAAATGGATAAAATCACATTTGATGTTTTGGGAGGTAAATTTGTTGATGGTGTAATATAATAGCAGTGATTCCACTGGTCTCCTTATGAATCAAGTTTGTTTGTCCGTTCTTTCTTAAAAGAGATTTGAGTCAGAAAAATTAATCTTCATTCATGGATAAAGCATAATTCAGCAATGCCAAATGCCAATTTTGTTATTAGCTTTCAGTCTGTGCTCTTGATAGATGAATATTGCTCTTCGCGATAATAGCAGGGCTGACTTGAGGATATGGCATCGCCGTCCTTAACCCTCACATGTACATCGCAGGCCTTAACCACAAGAGCTTTTCTTTTTCTTGAAATACTAAAATTAACATGAACAATTGACAAGAACCAAACCCCGCAAATGAATTGAAAAGACTAGGACTCACCATAAAAGATTAGAGAACCACGATCAAATAAATCAAAAGCAGGCAAGAACAACAGTTCACGAAAGACAATAAGAATAACAAAACTATTTTTCTAAACAGTAGCATATAGTTCATGGACTGAAAGTAAAAGATTTCCTGGTGTTTACTTAACAGTAGCATTAGATTGGAAAACAAAATTTTCATCAATTGCAAAGAATCAACTATAAAGTTGACAATACAATTAAAAGGCAAGAAAAGCAAAGGTCTATGAATGCGAATTGCAAACAAAATGGTTAAGAGATTTTATAAACGACAGTATTCATGTTGTACAGTGACAAATTTCATGTAAGCTGAGCCTCTCCATGTTACGACATTGCCTCCAATTTCGACCTTCTTGGTAGGATTTGTTGGATCCTGCTTAGATGAGACAACTAACCCTCTCATCTAAGTTTATAAAACTTCTTTACACAACTATAAACTGGAGTGTTGTACTCACTTATCTAAGTTTATAAAGCTTCTTTTTCACAACTCTCTAAACTGGAGTGTTGTAATCTCCCCTGTTTAACGATTAACACCCCAACAAAACTCGGCTGTGAACTCATAACTAGTACGATTCCTACATGGTGGCATGTGAGACCCAATGACAGTTACACCATCATGCAATCAACCCTTTTCAACACCCTAAATTAGGTTCAACCAATATTAATTGTCACATTTTGCTTAAATAGGAGAACTAGCCCAGGACCAACCACTAACATAAAATTCTTAAGCCTGAGTTAATTGTAGCACTCATCTAAGTTTTAAAGCTTCTTTATTAGCATACAACTTACCATGTGGGATAGAGACTTCGTTTGCATTTTAGTAGACTATAATGATGCATAACAAAATCAGGATAAGGAAAATTAATCAGCAACAGTAATTAACGCATTGTTAAAAGCTTCTCCAAACCAAAAGAAAGAAGAAGCATCAATGGGTCTGCCTACCGAGTTTACATAGGAGAAATGCGGGCATGATTATCTCATCTCGTGGAACAATGTTCCTTAAAGAGCATGCACTGCAATATGCGAAACAGAAAAGTAGTCCTTGGTCCTTTGGACTTCACTGTAACAAATGTGCAATCTCAAAACTAGATGTACAATATGCTGGAAATCAGTAAAACCTCGTGTTCTGGTAATTAATCCAAAGTAAATGACAATGGCAACTTACAATTTCACAGATAACTAGAACATGATCAACGCCTTATTGGGGAGCAAATCCTGCAGATAAGTTGCCACAATCCACACAAAGTGAAGACCACAAAGGCCATAATGTTTCCTGCTATAGCCAAAAAGCTTTCATTTCAGTAATGCAAACAAGAAGCACGAGCACAACAAATGGATTGAAGAAGACAATAAGCAGTTTAAACGTACCATGTGACTGGACTGGATGGTCGATCTGGAAGTTTGTAACCCTAATCGTTCTCATCTCGCATGGTTTTAGGGATTTGATTGCAAGATTACACGGGCCGTGCTGGTCCGATCATTACAAGGCTTTGTATGATGCTTTGTTTAACTTTACAAGCATCCAAGTAATTAATCGTTATCTTAAATATTTAGGATTCGATCCTCAGCTATGGCGTATTTATAAAAATAATTTTTTTAAATGAGGCGCGAACCTTCGAACGTTGGGCTCCACGAACGCTTCTCGATTTAACCTGACGGCAATCGTCTTGATTTTAGGATATTTTCACTAAATTTAATCATTTGTTTATTTAAAAAATCCTATTTGAATTTACAAATTTTCTTAAGAAATAATTTAAAAAATCTCTAACTCTATTTTTCTTCCAAGAAAGTTTATTTATATATATTTTTTAAACATGTAACTAGATACATTTTACTTAAAATATCTAAAAGCTTATGATAATCAAAATCTTTGAAATTTAATAACAAACTTATGTTAGCACATACATGAATTAGGATTTTGATTATTATAAATGTTTAATTACCTGTCAGATTTTTATGTCTACAAAATGTATTGTAATAGAAAAATAAATATTTATAAATTCTTCTGTGAGAAAAGCTCTTTGGTCTCATTCCAATTTTAATGTGGATATACTGCAATCTAAACTTTAATGAATTATTCAATCAATTAATTATATATATTTATAGCACGTGTTAATTAATTATTGAATTGTAAAATTTTATTAATGTAATTCAACTCGAATAACTGTAAATATAAAAAATCCAAAATTTTCAATTGGTTGAGTTCATCTTTTTTCATTTAAGTCGAATATCTTGAATTAATTGCACCTGAGAGGGCGTAAGTTTCCTTCTCGGTTTTTTTTTTCCATTTTAGCCTCTTCTCCTTTCTTTATTTATAAATCGATCCCCTACGCTGAGCTTAGAGAAGAGGGGTATGTTGGGAACGTCAAATTGGATGGAACTTTGGTGTTACAGTTCTCTTATAATCCATCCATCCGCCTTCTCTCTTCCCCTGTTCCTTCTCTTCTCTTCTCTCTGGTTCCTATCTCTTTCATAGCTCTCGCTCCCGATTTGATTGCTTTTTCTTTCTCAGTTTCCACCTCGGAGAACCCTATAAAGAAGAAATCCAAATAGAACTACGAATCTCCTGCGAAAAAAGTCTGTAATCTGCGCCATCTGCTCAACGATTGAACTGCAAAGAATGGGAAGAAATGGACCTTGAATCCTCTTGACATCGGACATGATAAGGTTACTACGATCATCTGCATCTCTATGGTTTTGTTGGTTCGACTTTTCCAGTGTTTTTCTTTTTGGGTCCGAGAGGCCTTGTGCGACGAGATCGATGGATGTTTTATTTTGCTTTTGTTTTGTTTTGAAGACGATTTTTATTTTCCATTTCTATTTCTCCGATGGTCTGTGATGACTCTCAGGGTGGTGGATTGTGGTGATTGCTAGTGGTTGTCGCCGTTCTCAAAACTGCGACTTGTTCGGGAGTTCTTCCTCCAATGAGCAGCGGAAGTTTGATTTTGGATGGCGTCTCCATTGAGCATCCGAAAAGCAATCCAACCATGTCTTCTATTAGGATTTTGTTCTTCTCAAATCGACATGGCGTGGTTGCAAATCGCTGGTTTTGGTGGTTTTCACGAATAAATCGCTTTGGAAACCTGATGCCCTTTTGCAGATATTTCAGATCAAAAAAAAATTTCAGTTGTTTCTGTTCTTTCGACTATTCCAGTGAGGAAATGGCGATCGCTTCGTATGCGGCTTCATGGTAGGCGTTAGCCAGTGGAGATATGAAGTTTTCATCTATTTCTTCGTTGTGTGTACATACGGCTGCTTTCGACCTTCTTCCGTCTGAAATTGAGCTGTGAAGTATGTTGTTCTTCATCGTTTTGCAAGTGGTACTTGTGATTTGAATCTCATGGATGCATCGTTGCTTCTCGTTTGTAGATTTACGAGGTCTTGTCTAGTTTTCCTTTTGGTACCAAAAGGAACGTCTTTTCTTAGGTATTGCAGATTGAGGATTCTCAATTGAGTTCCCGATGTATCCGTAGCCAAAATTTAAGTTTCTCTTAGCGGATTTCTGGTTCTTTGTTCTCCATTTTTTTCTTCGTCTGAACTTTTTCCTTGAATCAGGTTTTTCTTCCTTGGATGTTTGAGATTTGTTGTCTTGATGTGTTACCTTCGCCATTTCCAACTTCTATGTGGCAGATTCCAGAGCCCAGACGTTATCCTCCTCAACAATGGTAGAAAACCCATCTTGAAAACGTCCATGGAAGAGTACGACGCCGAGGACGTCCACGGATTCCCAAACTGCTCCCCTTTGGAACCCAAATTGCTGAGGGTGAAACCCAGCTCCGGATCGGGCTACCAGTCCCCCAACCGCGATCGCCCCTTCTTCCACATCTCCTCCTCCGACGCACCGCACTCCGACGCCTTCAACGGAGCGAGCCCTGACGACGTCCTCTTCCAGTGGGGGCACAGGAAGCGGTCGCGATGGCTGAGAGCCGAAGGCCGCGCGTCGGTCGCAGCGGCGCAACGCGGCGACGATTCGCCGATCCACTCGAGACAGGCCGTCAAGCTCCATCGGCTGTCCTCAGCGGCCGCGGTCTTGCCTCCGCCCTGCGGGCCGTATGCCACCAGCACGCGGCGGTCGTGCGTGCCCGGCCGTGGTTCCACGGCGTCTCTCGTCACTAGGTACAAAGTTCCTTCCTTTCTTCTTTCATTTCAATTGCTTCTACCTAATTTCTCCATTAATTTGCCTGCTGTGTCTACTTTTTCCACCATTCTTGTGATATCATCTTGTTCTTCCATTTGACCCGATCACGAAAAACACTTTTAATTTTTTTCTTCTTTTTTTCTGAATAATAATTACTCTGCTCTGCTCTTGCTTTGTGTTAAGGCTTTAAGGCACTGCAGCAGGTGGGAGCATCACACTTCTCTCTCCTTGTGTATATATTAAGATAATTCCATCTCAGTTACCATAATTCTTAGTGGCATTAGACAGACTCTAACTATCGTATCTTCTTGTTTTTTCTCCCAAGTCCCACCCACTGACCTCTCTCCTCAACCCCTTGCCATGATCAGGAGCGTCCAAGAGCGATCGGAGGGCCGAGCTCGTCCTGAGGAGCGCCGCTCGCCGGAGAAGTCCCCGAAAACCTCGCCCGCCGCTGCCGGAAGTGAGGCCGCCGATGCGTCGATGAATCCAGACCCCATGCCTCCTCCGTCCGATTCGAAGCCGACGGAGAGAATCAATCTGGATCATTTCGAGTGGCCCAGGATCCATCTCTCCCTCTCGAGAAAGGAGAAAGAGGATGATTTCATGGCGATGAAAGGCACCAAGCTCCCCCAGCGCCCCAAGAAGAGGGCCAAGAACATTGACAGGACGCTGCAGGTATGTAAAACAACAGTACCGCTTCTTCCGTATTCCATCCACGCTTCGGACTCCCAGCAAAATGGCAACTTGCTGCTCATTTTCGCCTTCAAATTTAATTCTTTTCGTCTAACTTTTTTGGGAATTTGGATTCCAGTACTGTTATCCAGGGATGTGGCTGTCGGATTTGACGACGGCGAGGTATGAAGTGAGAGAAAAGAAATGCACGAGGAAGGTATCCATTTCGATATCCTCCTATTCGTCTCTCGTCTAAATCTCTTGCTATGCTATGCTATTTGTTTCATCTTGACCATTTTTCTTGGCTTTATTCGACCATTTTCCTTTCTGTCTTTCAATGTCCCATCTCTTGTATATATAATTTTATTGATAATTCTTTTTTTTAAGCAGAAGAAGAAGCGAAGGGGCTTGAAAGGAATGCAGAGTGTGGATTCAGATTCCGAGTGAAGATAGATGAACGACGAGTGGCAATTCCTTTTATTTTTTCTAAGTTCACGAACAATTCCTTGCAACTATAGTTTTTTTTTTTACTTTTGTTTTTTGAGTTTGCCATTGACGATTGACACAAAAAATATTCTCTCTTTTGTTTTTTTCCCAATAGCATAATTTTGTTAAATCCGAGAGGATCGGACATGATCTATCTTCAATCGGCCATAGCTAATTGTCGAACTTATCTATTTTCTTTCAAAGGTCTATATTTGATAAATTTAGAGGATGAAATGGCAAAAATTCAGTCGAAATCTAGAGGGCAAAGTGAGATATTTCTCAGTTGTCTCCGTTGACCGAATCAGTCGCATACGTGTTCTCGACCGTCGAATCCAGACGTAGCTGACCTCAGCGTGGACCCCTGCGGCCAAGTCAACGGCGGCACGCAACTCATCCACTGCACCAGCTCCGGGTTCGGAGAACGTTCCGCTCCCAACCGTCACCCGTCCGATCTCCATCCAGCGGTCCGTGATCGTCCTAGTAGAATAAAATCGCTCCTGTTCGTCCCCCTCGCCATTCTTCGTCCTGCGTCGCGGCCACCATCTCGATTTTCGCAGGTGCTCCCACGGCGACGGCGTCTTCTTATCTAGATCCGATTCAGCACTCTCAGTTTGGTTCTCGTCGAATCATCGAAGCCGAGGCGGTTGCGTTGTTTTCCCAGTTCGGCGATGGATTTCAACTGAAAGTTCCTGATTTTGACTTGATCGGCCGGCCGGTGGTTTCCCTTATCTTGGCTGTTGCAGATTACTTGGCTCCGTTATACTTGTGGGATATCGCCGCATCCTCCTCTTCGGATTTCTTCTTCAAAAGCTTGAAAAAGGATCTCTTTTGGTTTGCGATCCATTATATGAATCAAGCTGCGCTTCGAATCGTCGATTTGTAATAGTTATGGCATCTATCAGAAGAAATACAACCGTGTTGCAGCGGGGTGGAGATTTGCAGTATGGTGATGAAATTTTAGATACCAGTTTCTCCGACAAAATGTCTCATTCTGATTTTACATATGTGAGCGGGAGAGGTTTGTTGAAGAAGCTTCTAACTTCATTGTCGTGTAGGATTCCCGATAGATTTGCTAGCCTCCTGCTGCGACCAACATCTCGGCTTGTGGATAGGTCGAAAGCGAAGGGTCTGCGTTGGAAGAGACTGTTCTTCCGCATTGCCATTTTTTTCCTAGCAGGCATGTTCATTGGTTTCACCCCATTCTTGGCCGTGGATATTTCCAAGGATTTATCTCTGAGACGTCAAGAGTTCTCCTTTCCGGAAGATCATACAAATGCAGAGTCCCACAAGAACATTAACACAGAGAATTGGGTGGGAAAAAATGAATCTCTCAGCACGCATGAGTTGGAACATCAAAAGCTTTTGATCGTGATCACTCCAACTTATGTTCGGCCACTGCAAGTCTATCATCTGAATCGTCTTGCCCACACATTAGGCAATGTATCTCCTCCTCTGCTCTGGTTAGTGGTGGAGAAGTTCCAAAGGTCTGATGAAACAGCGAGGATCCTGAGGGGGTCTAGGATCATATACAGACATCTCGTGTGCAAGCGTAATGTGACCAATCAAAGAGATGCTTGTCTGAATACAGCTCTTTCTCACATCGAAGAACACCATCTCGATGGAATAGTGCACTTTGCCGATGAGAATGTAGTATATTCAATCCATCTCTTTGATCAAATGAGGCAAATCAGGTACGCTCCTTTTGCCATGTATATTGTTTTTTGGATTTTGGTGGAAACTGATTGGTTTCTGCTGAGACTAGAAGGAAAAAAAATCAAATATGTTTGTAGAATTAGTTTTTTTTCATTAGGCACTTGTTGTCCTTCCCATAAACAGTCAATTGCTTAAATGCTGAAGAAAATTAAGTAGCATTTTGTCTATTAGGAAAGGTTTTCACTGCAATTCTACTATGTATTATACTATGATACTTCATCCTTCTTCAGGCGATTCGGTACATGGCCTGTTGCAGTTGTCACTGCTGCTCGGAAGCAGTTATCGTTGGAAGGTCCGGTTTGCGACGGCAGCCAAGTTATTGGATGGCATAAAAACAGAGGGAAACTAACCGGAAGATCTCATTCTTTTACAGCGGGATTTGCATTTAACAGTACCTTGTTATGGGAGCCTACCAGATGGGTTCGTATCAACCCTGCTCCCAAACGAAAACATGGATTGGTAGAGGAGGATTCTGAGGAGACTGCTTTTGTTGAAGAACTCTTTGAAGACAAAGCCCAAATGCAAGGTCTAGCAAATAATTGCTCGTCGATCATGGCCTGGCGCCTTGAGATAGAAGATCCAAGGGTTCTTCATCCCAAGGGCTGGTAAGGCTTGGAGACTATATGCTCTTCTTCTCGCTTAGTTTATCTTCTTGAGCAATTCAATAGTGATTTTGTTCGAGATGCCCCACAAAAGTTGGAGCTTCAGAATTCAATTAAGATCCATAGAGTTTGTAAAAATTAGGAAACACGCTTCATTAATCTGTGCTTGCCATGTGGTATAAGTTTATAATACGTTGAAAAAGGAGAATTTTTTTCCCTAGCCTTTTAACGTTTCATTTATTCTTAAATCCGACAGAAACGAAACTAATATCAAATTTTCAATCAAATTAATTAATTATATAAATTATTAATTGATTGTTTAATGTTTTATATTTTAGAATTTTAAAATCTACCAAACCAAGTAACTGGAGCGATGCGAGTCTTATACTAGTAGCTTTTTAACTTTAACCGATACATGGGGATTAAATCATGAGCAATAGAATGTATCAAGATATAAAGCGATTGATCGCTCCGAATCGGACTCAAAGCAGTTGAGCTTTTTCGTTTGAACCAGTTTTGTTATACAATTTTTGCAACTTCTGGTTTAGCAAAGTGCATCGAACGATGCATCCACACCCATGAACACAGGTAGAGCAATAAAAGTTTGGAGGAAAGTTTGGTAGTATCAGTTACAAGTCTCAAGGTGCACCTGATCGAATGAGATTTTTGAACTTTTCATTGGCTGCGACTAAGGCAGCAGCAATTCCAAGTTCATTAGCAGAATGACCAGCATCGGGAATTACCTGTTTTGCCATTAAAAAAAAAGAGATTAACTAATTAATTTGGTTCATGTTGAGTCATGCGAAAGGCTGCAAGTATAAAGCACATCAAAAATGGATCATGATCTTCTATTCATATTTATGAGTCCTCACATTTATACCAGCCATTTTCTTTTAGGAACAAACTCCGCCTGTGACGACCTAGTCATGGCCGGTCCCAAGCCCGGATAAAGGAGGAGGGTTGCGTTAGGTTGCCAGCCAGCGTAAAAAAACTATGGCAAATACTCAATGAATGGATCCATTAAAGTATTATGCTAATGCTAGGATGTTCCCCGGAAGGAACGCGTTGCAGGGTCCGACTGTAACGTCTCGGCAAGGACCGCTACATCTCCAGAACCCGGGTGTAGTGCTAAATATGCAAGGGTTCGCGTTGCAGGGTCCGACTGTAACGTCTCGGCAAGGACCGCTACATCTCCATGAGAACTTGGGTGTAGTGTTAAATAGGCAAGAGTTCTCACACCATAGGTGGACTAAGAATAAACATTATAAGAAAAGTAATAGTCTCAGATTTGGAACATGGAATATAGGAACTCTCACTGGTAAAACAATGGAGGTAGTAGATACAATGATTAGGAGAAAAATTAGTATTTTGTGTGTGCAAGAGACAAAATGGGCAGGTGAGAAGGCAAAAATGATAGAGAACTCGGGTTTTAAGTTATGGTATACAGGAAAGAGTAAAACAAGAAATGGAGTGGGTATTTTTGTAGATAGTTCTTTAAAAGATGAAGTTGTTGGTGTAGTTAGAAAGGGGGATAGAATTATAGCTCTCAAGATAGTAGTGGCGAAAGAAGTTGTGAACGTAATTAGCATATATGCACCTCAAGTAGGATTAGATGAAGAAACTAAATCAAGATTTTGGAGCGATTTAGATGAGGTATTACAAAACATTCCGCCAAATGAAATGATTTTAATAGGAGGCGATCTAAATGGACATGTCGGAGCGAAAAATGAAGAATATGAGAGAGTACATGGGGGTTATGGGTTTGGAACAAGAAATGAAGAAGGAAAAACTATATTGGATTTTGCGATAGCATATGACCTTATACTAGCTAATACATTTTTTAAGAAAAAAGAAGAACACTTGATCACATTCAAAAGTGGGAATAATAAATCACAAATTGATTATTTTATGGTTAGGAAGAGAGATAGGAAGATTTGTAAAGATTGTAAGGTTATCCCTGGAGAAAACTTAACTACCCAACATAGATTAGTAGTGTTAGATATACGCCTTAGTTATAATATCAATAGAGGAAAAATATACACGACTCCTAGAATTAAGTGGTGGAAGTTAAAGGATGGGAAGCAAAACATATTGAAGGAGAAGGTAGGAATACAAGCATTAGATGAAATATATAGCGACTCTAATACGACATGGGATAAGATGGTATCAAAGTTGAAAATAGTAGCTAAGGATGTACTCGGTGAGTCAAAGGGGCATGCACCACCAAGGAAGGAATCTTGGTGGTGGAATGAGAAAGTACAAGAGAAAGTGAAAGAAAAACGAATAGCTTATAAGGAATTATATATTTGTAAGAACGAGGAAAACTTAAAAAAATATACAATAGCCAAGAAAGAGGCTAAGAAAGCAGTGAATGAAGTAAAAAATAAAACTTTTGAACGATTATATCAAAATTTAGATACAAAAGAAGGGGAAAGAGACATTTATAAAATAGCTAAAGCAAGAGAAAGGAAAACAAGAGACTTTAGTCAAATAAGATGTATTAAAGATGAATGCGATAGAGTACTAGTAAATGATAGCGAAATAAAAGAGCGGTGGAAGATTTACTTTCATCAACTTTTTAATGAAAGTTTAGGGGACCAACTTGACTTAGGCAATTTAAGTATTTCAAATGAGTATAGAAATTTTAATTTTCATCGGAGAATTCAAACTTCAGAAGTAGAACAAGCTTTGAAAGGGATGCAAAATGGAAAGGCCGTGGGACCGGATGATATCCCAATAGAGGTATGGAAATGTTTAGGGAAAAAAGGTATTGAATGGCTTACAAAATTATTTAATTTAATATTGAAAACAAAAAAAATGCCTAATCAATGGAGGGTAAGTAGTCTAGTTCCCTTATATAAGAACAAAGGAGACATACAAAATTGTGCAAACTATAGGGGTATTAAATTAATGAGTCATACCATGAAACTTTGGGAAAGAGTAATAGAAAAAAGATTGAGGAAGGAGACCACGGTAACCGAAAATCAATTTGGGTTCATGCCTGGAAGGTCGACAATAGAAGCTATACATCTTCTTAGGCAATTAATTGAAAAATATCGGGAGCAAAAGAAAGATCTACACATGGTATTTATTGATTTAGAAAAAGCTTATGATAGGGTACCAAGAGAAATTATATGGAGAATTCTAGAAAAGAGAGGCGTTAGCGTAACATATATTGACCTAATTAAAGATATGTATGAAGATGTAACGACTAGAGTGAAGACTTCAGGTGGATTGACTGAAGCATTTCCAATAAGGATAGGGTTACATCAAGGATCAGCTTTAAGTCCCTATCTTTTTACACTAATCATGGATGAACTCACTAGGCACATTCAAGATACAGTGCCATGGTGCATGTTGTTTGCAGATGATATTGTTTTGATAGATGAGACACGTGAAGGAGTAAATGCTAAACTAGAATCTTGGCGGGAAACTCTAGAAATGAAAGGTTTTAGGCTTAGTAGAGTAAAGACTGAATATATGGAATTTAAGTTTAGCAATGCTAGACGTAGTGAAACAATTGTTAAGATAGGAGATGATGAGTTGTCTAAAATCGAGAACTTTAAGTATTTAGGATCGTTCTTGCAAAGTGATGGAGGAATTGAGAGAGATGTCTTACATAGAATACAAGCAGGATGGTTGAAATGGAGATTAGCATCGGGTGTCTTATGTGATCGTAAAGTACCTCTAAAACTTAAAGGGAAGTTCTACAAAACGGCAGTTAGACCTGCTATGTTATATGGTGCTGAATGTTGGGCTATGACTCGAGCACATGAGCAAAAGATGAAAGTTGCAGAGATGAGGATGTTAAGGTGGATGTGTGGACATACGAGGATGGATAGAATAAGGAATGAGAGTATTAGAGAGAAAGTCGGAGTTGCATCTATTGAAGAAAAACTTCGGGAGACACGTTTGAGATGGTACGGACATGTACTTAGAAGACCAATAAATGCCCCTGTTAGACGATGTGAAACTATGATAAATACGCACATTAAAAGAGGGAGAGGAAGACCAAAAAAGACTTGGTTGGCAACAATAAAACAAGATAAATTTTATTTAAATCTAGATGATGATATAGTAGGGGATAGAACTCAATGGCGTAAAAGGATCCATATAGCCGACCCCACCTAGTGGGATAAGGCTTTGTTGTTGTTGTTGTTGTATTTTCTTTTAGGAACAGCAATCCTTTTTTTTTCATTTTTCAAAGAATGCATATTCTTATTTTACCGAATCCTCTGAAAAAATATGTTATGAATGAGCAGAGTAGGCTAACCAAATGGATCGACCACACTAAATGTGTCAAACAAGCTGAGCGTGTATTGATCTAGACATTCACCAGTTGGAAATAAGAAACACAGGAAGGTTGTACTGAAGATAAAGAAGTTTTCAAACCTTGAATTCTGCTTCAGGCCATGCTTTATGGAGATCCCACGCAGACATCATCGGGCAGCAAACATCATACCTACCCTGCCAATCATGAAACCTCAGCTTATTAGAACTCCAATAAACTGAGCAAACTGAGTGTTATGTATTGGTTAGTACAGGGACATAGTGTGCTGTCTGTAAAACAAAGAAACAGCTAAATACATATACCAGTTTGGACCAAATCAAGCAGAGTACTACTTCCTGAATAGATGGAACTGGGTTTAAGTCACACCGACACTTGTTTAAAGTCACAACAGAAATTTCTTCCTAGTTCTACTGGTTAAAACATCACTTCTGAGAACTGGAAACTGACATGTATATAGGTTTCTCTCTCTCTCAATCTCACCTTTTTCCAATCAGATTTAAGGTCATTGTTAATAACTCTCTAAATAATTTATATCACATGAAAAAAGATTATTTTTCAAAATTAATTTCCTTTACAAATAGATCCATGCATGCCAACTATTTATGTTGACAGCAAAAGGTGATAATGCTACCCCAGGCGTCCCACATAGTCCGTCCCCAGATATGTGAAGGGAGGTAAATCACGGGTGGCTATTAGCCTGAGCAATGAGCATAGGGGAGGGTAGGAACCTAGCTACAACGGTGCATGTCGGCTATTTATATATTTACATCAGGCCGTGTCACTTTCAAGATATATCTCATGTTTCAGATCATTTCATCAGGTTGTATCAAATATTGCCAAACCTACTACTGATAACTATCACTTCTTTGTATAATCTTTTGATGAACAAAGGCAATCCTAACGAGATAATCACTCATGAACAAAGGCTAATATTTGGCAGGATATTAAAAAAAGAAAAATTTACCTGTACAATTACAGTCCTAATATGACGGATCTTATCCACGTTATCTAACAGGTATGAACCAGAGGGAAGGAATCCCTTGTTTATAAAATAGTGATTCTCAATCCGTGCAAATGCCTGCAGAAAAACACAATAGAAAATGAAAACGATAGGATAACTTTCCATTGTGAAGTAGGCAAACACTGGCATCATTGAGAGTTGGGGAAATAATAAGTGAGAAGGATGTATAATTCAATCAAGATTGTAGAAATACAACATCAGTTACTCGATATTTCTTTGACCAAGATGACAATCAGGTTGTAGATTGATAAAATCAGAGAAATTGCGTAGGATTATATGCACATGCTCAAACTCAAAGACAATATTATATTATCAGACAAGTCGAATCATAGATAATGTTGCTTAGTATAATTAAAATAATTCTAAGTGATGTGAGTTTTCCTTAATCTGTAGTTATATGGAGTTCAGCATTCAATTAGTTTGGACATAACTAAGAAGAGAGGCTCATCTTTGACTGATTTTTACCCAAATATTACACTTGTTAGAAGAAAATGTCTTTGATATATATAAAGCTTTGATCATTCATCAAATCAATAAAAATGTTCGTACCCAAAGCTATTGCATAAATTTAAGATGTGTCAACAATTTGATGTCGAAGAATAAATAAACAATGTCAACCTAAACATTGTGAACCTTAGCAAACGACTTTATTTGAAAAACTAAGCCAATTGGCATCATTCCAGACTCCCAATGTTCTGCTGCTTGATGTGTTTATTACTACTACATATGATAGATATGACCAAATATGTCAGGAAAGAAGCATAGAACTTGCCAATGAGAAAATGTCATCTTCACCCCTTTTGACATTCTCTTCATTTTGTAGAAGATGGGCAGTCATCAATTCCCATGTAGTCCAAATTTTCGCAGCCTTAATCTAAAAGGAAAACAAACAATTAATGTGCAGTCAGCCATAAAGTAAAACGGAAGGCTTGCAATATATAGTGTGAATTCTCAGCCTAGAGGCATTACAGCTCAACAAATGCCTAGAGGTATTACCACTCAACAAATATATCAAGTTACAAATGTAACCTCCATAATAGGTCAAATTTAACAAAAGAAGAGACTTTAAGGCTAGAAACTAAGGACTTCGACAGCATTTTGGATGAAAGTTAGTTGCTTCTCGTATTTGACACCAAACAGTACACTGTCTCATATCTACTTTCCAGAAATGTCGGATTAGTTGTCTAAGTATAATCCCACTTGGGGACAAGCAATTAAGGTCAACATGACTTGGTGCTGGATCCATACATGCATGTAGAGAAAGAGAGATTGTAGTAAAGGAAAACGGAAGTAGGGATTGTATGATATGTTACTAATCCAGCTAATTAATATGATTACCAGATTCAATTGCATATGGACTTAGTTTCCACAAAGACAAAAGAATATGTTTAGCCATGTCTAAAATTTGAGTTTAACTTTGTTTGTCCTCTGAAATGTTGCACTCTTACCTCCAAGAGGCATGAGAAATAAAACTAAACAATTGTTTGCTGAATGCATTTCTTATATATAATAAATTATGAAGTCATACACAAAAAACCCAAATGACAACAAATACTACTCATCAGACTTCTGATCTGAAAGCTACTAGAAGAAATAATACGTTGATATACCTGTACATCTAAGTCATCGGAATTAAGCCTCTTGTTATATGCCAGAATAAAATTATCCCTTTCTTCTTCAGGAATGAAATCTCTGAATGGTTCCCATGCTGACAGCACAGATAGATGATAATTTTCAATAATGACAGTGAGATATAGATCAGAAATTAAATAAAATACAGGTTCCAGAGGCTTATGCATTTAGCAATTAAGCTGAAATCTGGTATGCAACATTAACTATCAACCATGCAGCACCATTAAATATGCAGACAAAAATGCCCAAGTGGAGATAGATGTCATATGAGAATTTTATTGATGGCACAACAAATTTTGAAGGATATACATGGCCAAGGTCTTTAAGTTATAGGCTCAGCTCGATCTGCATAAGAGCTCTACATTAACTGACCCAACATCATTCTGTTTACCAAGCTTGATACATATCAAATGTTAAATTCAAATGGTAAACTCAAATGATTTGTGAAAATGACTATTTCTTCAACAGCCATTGCAAGAGAGGTGAAAGCATAAACATGAAAGCTTTTACACATGTTATAAAAGTAATTGGAAGCATAAAGGTTAGCCATGCCAAAAAATTGTATATTTTATTTGACTGTTTGGTGGTTAAGAACCATTTAACAAATTCCTTGTATATTTTATAGAGAAAATAAAGATTGTGAGATAGTTATTGTGCAAATGCAACAACGCTAATGAATCTTGAGAATAACCTTTGAATAAAAACCCTCAATACATCACGTATTTTGTGTGCATGTACATTGAAATAGTTGAGCCTATTAGGATAGTCATTCAAGAGTGTATTCCTGCTTATGCAAGAACATTATTATCATGTGTAATCAGAGAAAACTGGTATGAGATATTCAGAAAATATCTAAAATAGTCTCATGAAAGTGATAAAGTAAAATGATAGCGATGAGAAGGAAAGGTGCAAATTCAACTTTAGAAAAATGTTATATTGCAGAAGGACCAAGGACAGTAATATATATATATATATATATATATAGAAGAAAAAATCATACCATCTGGGAATATGGCTGCTGCACCACCCTCGTAAAACCAATCAAGCTCTTTCTTCCTTAGTAAGAAGATACCTCTAAGAATAATACCAGTAACCTTAACAAAGGGCTAAAATGTCAACATATACTTTTCATTTGGGAATATAACATCTTAAAATCTTAATCTCATAGCAAAGTCCCAAAAGATTATTCAGTAATACACCTTGTCTGGATGTAATTGGCTGTAAGCGAGTGCCAATGTGCTTCCCCACGACCCACCAAATACCTAAAATTATGTACATGCAAAGGTTAGGTTTTATGCCATAACAAGAGAAATCTCAAGTAGTAATTTCACCTGCCATTCTGGTATCCCTAAATGTTCCCTTAGTTTCTCAATGTCACCAATCAAATCCCAAGTTGTATTATCAACTAAGCAGGCATGAGGCGTACTTTTACCTGCACCTCGCTGAAAGGAAGCAACTTAATTTGTAAATAAATTTCATTAGAAAAATATGTATAATCCACGAAAGTTTTACCTGGTCAACTTAATTTATAAATAAGGATGAAACCTTATCTGTAAAAGGCAAGGGAGCAATTATACCTGATCAAACAAGATAATCCTATAAAATTCTGGGTCAAAGAATCGTCTATTGCTGGCTGATGTTCCAGCACCTGGTCCACCATGAAGGAACACGACAGGCTGGGGAGGATTTCGAAAGGAATAAGAACAAGATTTTTTTTAAAAAAAAATAGCTGGAATGTATTATAGAGGCAAATGAAAAATGATCTTTTCACATGAAATTACATCTGTAGGCTAGCAATTTTGGCTCTTTAAATTCCTGTTGTTTCTACTGATACCTTCAAAATCAATGAGTCATAACAAATTTCATCTGTATTTAGAAGAACCATTTTCTTATAACTGTCCATTAGGGTTTCTCCATTAATAAATGAAAATGACCAGTTTTTACAATTCTGTCAATTGAAACCAGATAATGTTGAGAACTATTTCAATGAGGTTTAGGCATAAAGGGCACCTTCATTGCAAAAAAAAAAAAACATTCAATTTATGGTCTATGAAGGACTCATGAAAATCATTCATTAAAAAAATATGAAAAAGAGTAGGCTAGGATACTTACATGACCATTTGGATTTCCTGATTGATCCCAGTACAATGTGTGGATATCTGAGACTTTTAAGAACCCAGTACTATAAGGCTCTATGTGAGGGTAAAGATTGGAATTGTATTCCTGTGGTTCCTTGGAAGATCCCATGGGCGTATATTGCTGGACAACAGAAGAGCTACTTTTCTCGGCACAAACAAGTAACTTGCAACCTCCTGCAAGCCACAGTCAATGTATCATAAACCATGGCAAGAGTGTAAAAAGTAGTTTGATCATGGATGTGTAGATTCAGATATCACGCTGATATAATGAGCAATATTTTCAGGAATGCTTACTGGATGCAATTCGGTTTTGCCAAAAAAGAGATTTATAGTTTATTTTACAAATGAAATTTCTTAATATACAACACTTAGTTAAGATTACTTGAAATTCAAAGAAATGAAAGTGTAAAGGTTGATCATCCAAATACATGTTAAAATTAGGTAGCTAGTCAATGCCTCCTTAGTAAGATACAAAGGCAGCTTTATTTTGAAACTTTGGGTCAAAATTTAATGAGGAAAAGAAGGAAATTTGGTTCAAATATATTTGATGTATTCATACTATGATGGCCAACCTTCTGAAGTGTTGAGTCGAAATGTATGCCAAGGATGTGTTGCAGACAAATAAAATCCATTTTCCAGTATATTTCTTCAGTTAATGCAACTTGATTTCTTGTGATTCAGAAGAAAAAATGCAATAGTTGAGAAGAGAAACACTTCTGATTTAGCAGAGTTGCTGAAAGGTGAAAGTAAGCTCAGATGGAATAGTTGAGGAGCTGATGAAATGTTCTTTGCAAGTGAATGCCTTGGAGGAAACAAAGGACACCTAGTTGCAAGAAGGTGGGATATGGGAAAAAGTCAAGGCTGGATCAAGAGACACTTGCCTAGGTTCAAGTGTTGGATTCCGTATGTTTTATCACTTATGATGAACGTACATCAATTCTAGCATTACCCAGTTGTGGTGGCCGCAACATGAGGCAAGTGGATGTCAAGACACCTACGCTCAACTAGCATTTGAAGAGGAGATTGATTGCATGTTGACATCCTTTTTGTTAGCTTTGTCGAGAATGTGTTGTGTGTCATGCTTTTTGACTGACATAAGTTGATAAATTTTGGTCTGTAGGCATATTTCAAAGCAACATTTATCGTCTATAAGGCTATATTTTTGCTCATTTGCATGTTCGGAGTGTACAAATCAAAAGATTGACATCAGGTGGATAATGATTCCGTTCAGGTGGATTGCCGTCACGTAAATTATCCTTTGATTTAGGATGTATAATCTCGAGTAAAAGCAATTATGTTTTCCTTTTAAAAGAGAAACATTCGCAAAAAGACGCCATGAACTCCTACAGCTTCTTATGCGGTCAACAAATCTAGCACACTTTCACCTCTAAGGTATGAAAATTTGACAACCAATTTATCAGGGGCGACACCGATCACGGAAACAATTACACACAAAAAAAATCCAGGAAAAGCAACTAGAGTAACAACGATCGATGAGATGCGATACTGGTTGGATCAGACTGAGTCGGGATCTAAGAAAGATCGAGGGAAGAGAGTGCGTACCCGGCAGAGGCTTCTTCGTGCGAAGCGTAGGAGACAGGGAGTGGTAAAGATAGCGGAAAGAGAGCGGGGTTGAAAATCCGACTTGAAGAGGGCGAGGAGGACGAACAAGAGAGGTGGAGGCGGCTGTGCTGGCGCCGGCGACGGTGGTGGCGAATTGGGCGATGCAACTGGAGTTGGGGATCTGCAACCCTGTCAGTCTCATCGCACACTAGCGATTTGGATTTTATCGGAGGAGGAATCTAACGGCGCTTTTGATCGCATTGGCTTCGAGAGATTAGCAATTCGAATAATGACGTGGACTGACATTTACATTTTATTTGAAAATAAATTTGAAAAATGAGGATTATTATTAAAATTATTTTATCAGTTTTTTACAAAAGAACGCACATACGTTATCAAATTGAAAAAAAATAAACTATTTTCATATTTATCAAACAATACATTCATTTTTCTATTTTTTTTATTCTACCTTCTGACAAATTTAATTTTTATCTCTCTTTTTTCAATTATTTTTTTCTCTTTCCTTTCCTCTCTTCTCTTTCTTTTCTCTTTTACACACATGCATTCATAATAGGGGTCTCACAAATTTAGAGTTTATTTAAGTTTTATGCCTGATATAAATAGTAGGGTAAGTCTGATATGTTCCATGTTAGCCTAACATGGGTCTGATATATTAGTTTATATCATGTGGGCCAGATGTAGAATCATATCAGACCCACGTTGGACTGATTCATTCGATAATATGTTACCTTTAAAGAAGTCAAAATAAGTAATAGACGACACCGTTAAACTCTTTGCAATTCCATAAATCTACAAGATATGAAATTGGTCTAATCGGACTTGTATATGTCTATTAGTATATTTCGATCAAAACCCACTAATTAACTAGAGACCTTAGATTGCAACTATTTCAAGTCCTATGATTTATGAGATTGTAAGGAGTTCGATAGTATCGTTCATTTCTTATTTCGACTTTTCTAAAGGCATTAAATTATTATCGAAAAAAATCAACCCAATTTGAACCTGATATTGTCCCATATCATACCCACGTTGAGCCTAATATACACTCATATCAGGCCCAGCGTGAGCTTGATATGGGGGCAATATTAGGCTCACGTTGAGTTAATTCTTTCAATAATAATTTAACAATTTTTTACTCTAATTTAGACTATTGTTTGCAATTAGTTTTTTAAAAGTTTGACCATGATAAATTAATCATTTGTCAAATAACTTAAAAGATGCACTAGTAACAAAAAACTTATGCTTGGTCAGAATATCACAAAAATTCTTAATAGGAAGCATTTTCTGGATGTCATTTATATTATACGCAATATCCAAATTCTTTCCTAACATGCATTAAGATACCATCAATTCTTTCCTAACATGCATTAAGATACCATTAAATATAGAAATTAATGTTAGGTATAATCATTATCATGATCATGAGAATGAAAATGGGTAAACTTTCAACATGAAGTCATACACTGTGATAGAAAGTGAATTTAGGGTATTTAGGTGAAAATTAGAATTACATAGAAAGCAATTGATATTCTAAAAGTTGATATGCATATTCTAATGAAAAAAATGAAATGTGAAATAATTAATATAATGAGGACCAAAATCAAAGGATTACTGTGATGTCAATCAATTTTAAGCATGTTCTAATGTGTAATACGTGTTTATTACTGATAACGTAATCTTTATACAATGTTAAGCTCAACAAGCTTCCTTCTTGAATCCTATAGTTGTTGTCTCACTGACACCAAATATACTAGAAAATCAAGTAGGTGAATAATTATTAATCCTCAGTTTAACAAAAGAATTGTAAGTAATAGTCTAAATTGGAGTCAAAAATAGTAAACTATTATCGAAAGAATCATCTCAACATGAACCTGATATGGTTCTATATCAGACCCAATTAAAAGAATCATCCCAACGTGAGCCTAATATGGTTTATATCGACCTTGGGACTGATATTGGACAATATCAGGCTCAACGTGGAGTCTAATATGGAACCATATTAGACCCACATTAGGTTGATTTTTTCGATAATAGTTTAATATCTTTAGAAAAGTTGAAATAAGAAATGGATGTACCATTGGACTCTTTACAACTTCATAAATCCATAAGACTCGAAATGATTACAATCTGAGGTCTCTACATCGATCAAGTTTTGACCAAAACTCACTGATAGATCTATACAGATTCGATTAGACCCATTTTAGATCTTGTGAATTTATGAAATTTTAAGGAGTCTAACGGTGTTGTTCATTGCTTATTTTAACTTCTTTAAATGTGTTAACATATTATCGAAAGGATCAACTCTGTTAGGATCATGACCGTCAAGCTAGAGGGGGGGGGATAAATAGCTTTTCTTCGATTTTCTTTCTACAATCGTTAGTGTGCAAGCGGAATATACTAAATAAAACAAAAACTAATGAATAAGAACGACACATCGATGTACTTGGTTCGGAGATGATGCTCCTACTCCAACGGCGGTCCGTAAGGTGCACGATCCCTAATCTGTCGGTGGATGATTCCCCGGAGCACCTCCGGCTAGCTCTCGTAGCTCTTTGTGGGTGGAGAAACCTTGCCATAACCTTTGTACACGATCTGAGCAAGATAGGCTACTTACCAGTTCTATCCAAGCAGGTTTCGCCAAGCAGAAGTAGCCTGAAACGAGCTCCCTAAATAGAGCTCGAGGCTGAAAAGTGACCGTTACCAGTCGAAGTCGACTGCCTCTGGGGCAGTCGACTGGCTTTTCTTGAATTCGAATTCTCACACTTGACCTTTCGAATTCCAGCCACACCAGTCGACTGCCCCTGGGGCAGTCGACTGGTCCACTCCTAAGCCTAGGATTTACGTTCCCAAGTACATTTCTCTCCGCACTCGAATCCTCCCGGCTTAGTTCCCGAGTATAATCCCTCAACACTCGGACTCTCATGACCTGGTTGACTCCTCAAACAGCAGTCTCGATCTATTGCCTTCACGCCCTCTTCATCTTCGGCTCCCGTCCCTCAGATGCGCACACAAGCCCTCGGCTTGCCTCCATGCTATCCTTCACGCATGTCTCGAAGTCCGCGTCCCTCGGCTCATCGTCTCTGCTTTAGCAGCCTCGATCTATCGCCTTCAAGCGCTCTTCAACTTTGCCCCTCGTCCCTCAGATGTGCACATAAGCCCGCGGCTTGCCTCCATGTCATCCTTTACGTACGCCTCGAAGTCCGCTTCCCTCGGCTCATCGTCCCTGCTTCATCCATGGTCCCTCGAATGCGCACACAAGCCCGCGGCTTGCCTCCAAGTCACCCTTCACCGTACTTGAAGACATCCAACCAAGTTTGTGTACCTGCAAACCTGCACACTCACATACACATATTAGACCAACAACAAATCATATATAACTTAATCATATTGATGCACACATCAAAACTCATGATCCTCCAGATTATACTTGCGCGATTGCCCCAACAAATCTAACGTGGGCTTGATATAATTTCATATTAGGCTCACGTTAGACCTGATATGAACTAATATCAAGTCCATATTAAGCCTGATATGATACATATTAGACCCACGATTTATATTAGATTTAAAATTTAGATAAACTCTAAATGTTGTGAGACCCACGTTGTGCATGTAGGAAAGAAGATAAAATAAATTAAAAAAGAATAGATAAAAAAAGTGAAAAATTAAATTTATTAGAAGAGTAGAACGGAAAAAGTACAACAATGAGTATCTTATTTGATAAATTCAGGTAGTGTATATATATTTTTTTTGGGTCAATTGGATAATCTATATGAGTTCTTGGATAAAATGTCATTATTTTATATATCTAACTTACATTTATTATATTTTCATTCCGCGTGGACGGATCTGATGGCAAACACGTGGAAGCCCTCCTCTACCAACGGACGACGATAAAAGCCGAAACCTCATCCGGCGCCGAGCGGCAATGGCATCCCTCGGCGTCCTCCTAGTTGTCCCTGTAGACGCCTACCTCGAGGCGGAGCTCGACCGCCGCTTTAATCTCTTTCGCCTGTGGAAATCGCCGCCCTCCCGGCGGAGGGAGTTCCTCCAGGCCAATGCGCCGTGGATCCGGGCGGTGGTGGGAAGCCCCATCGGGTGCGCGGACGCGGAGCTCATCGACCAACTTCCAAATCTCGAGATCGTCGCGAACTGCGGCGTCGGCATCGACAAGGTCGATCTTCCGCTGTGCCGCGAGCGGGGTATTCGGGTCGTGTACACTCCCGACGTCGTCACGGACGACACCGCCGACCTAGGAATCGGCCTCGCCATCGCTGCCCTGCGGAGGATCTGCGACGCCGACCGCTACACAAGGGCCGGTTCATGGAAGGATAAAGGGGATTACAAATTCACTTCTAAGGTGCACAATGAACACACTTCCTTGCATCTGGGTTGTCATATGATTAGGAAAAATTGCAGATTTATTTTTCTATTGTGGAGTTCATGAAATCTGCATTATATTCCTGCTGGTGCATCTTGTTCTCTGTTCATAATGAGCACACTTCCATGCATCTTGTTTATCGTATGGTTAGGAAAAATTGCAATTTTGTTTTTCTCCTATGGAGTTTATGAAACCTGCATTAAACCACTGATGATGCATCTTGTTCTTCATAAATTTCGTAGAGAATTCTACTATGTTGGATATGCAAGTTTTTTGTTCTTCGGCGTTCTTCAAGTGTCGCTGTTTGTTGCCTTTATCCACTGGTTGATCTCATTACTTTGCTTCTGTGAGTGTTTATATTTCACTAAAACTTCTTTTTTCACGCATTCATTTTTTTAATGTCATTGCATCTTTTTTAGCATTTTTTTTCTCGACAGGTGTATGCAATGTGCATTATATTACTGCTGACGCATCTTGTTCTGTACAAATTTGGCGGATAATTCTGCATTAGCCTTAACGTTTAGCAAGAAAGCATATCAATAACGTCATAAATGTGGATGTTAATTATACTGGTAAGGATATATATTGCCCAAGTAACAATGTAGGTTTGCATGAAGTTCGAATGCCAGATAAAATCTATCTCTAACCTCGTACAATTGAGATTCGTGACTGACAATTGTAAAGTTATAACATTGAGGACTGCAACTTGTTAATTGGATAGCATCTCATACAACATAACCTTTGTTTCCTTCAAATATTGGTAATTTGGTAGCATCTCTCTTTTGACACTGCCGTTTTGTTGAAGAATAGGATTGTTAACCTCTTATAATATTATTTACCTTTACAGTCCAGGCCATCAATCTTTTAAGGTTAATTTGTTTTCTAAATCATTAGAGATAATGAAAAAATGTTTGATTGATTGCGTGAAGCAACAAAATCTGCAAGAGCATTATAGATTTCATTTGGATGCCAACATACTATGATGGATCTTCTTCCTGCCTTGCAGTTCAGTGGAAAAGTCGTTGGTATCTTGGGTCTTGGCAGGATTGGACTTGCAGTAGCCAAAAGAGCGCAAGCATTTGGCTGCCCTATCTGCTACTGCTCGAGATCTGAGAAGCCAAACACAAACTACAAGTACTATCCCAGTGTTCTTGCCTTGGCTTCCAACTGCCATGTGCTCGTCGCTGCATGCCCGCTTACCGACGAAACCTACCACATCATCAATCGAGAGGTGATCGAGGCGTTGGGTCCGAAGGGTGTGCTCGTCAACATCGGACGCGGTTCCCTTGTCGACGAGAAAGAACTTGTTTCGGCACTGCTTGATGGTCGGCTAGGAGCAGCTGGGCTCGATGTGTTTGAACATGAGCCTCATGTGCCAGAGCAGTTGTTTGGTTTGGAGAATGTAGTTTTGGTACCTCATATCGGAACCGACACGGTAGAGACTACCAAAGCAATATCGGATCTAATTCTCGATAACTTGGCAGCCTACGTGCTGAATAAGCCTCTACTAACACCAGTATTCTGATCTGTCCTCTCTACTAGAATCTGTGTACTTCATTTTGAATATTTACTCAACTCCGACTTTTTGAACGAATCATGTCTAGTAGAAAACATAATTCAAATGATCATCAATTAGGACTATTCTTGCTCTAGGATATCGACAGAGTATTTGTCAGCAGTTGTCTTATATTCTCAACATCTCATAGGCTTTCCATTATCAGTTCAAACATTCAAACTCCTGGATTGCATGCATTTACAGGAGAAAAATCAAAGATACATGAGTTAGATGAACCCAACTGAGCAAGGACAATACCCAGTAAAAATGAAGAGGCACAACCAAAAAGCACACTAAGTGATCAGTTATCCTATTTTATAATGTACAAGGATCGAGGTAGGAGATGTGGACGGACCCTCAAAAACCAACAACAGTTGAGTCCCATCTTGTATCTTCCACCAAACAAACACTGTTGCCCGTCAGTCTTTCTCAATGACAATAAAACTACAGTTCGTTGCTCGCTTTTGATCAGAACAAGCGTGTAACAAGCGATGACGATGTCATACGCTGGGTGTTTGCATGGAACAGAGACTAGATTGCCGCTTCACATGTTCTGGAATCAGCTTCTCAATGAGCTCCGGCGACACACCTACCAGCTGCAGAAATGGTAGCCGAGATTAATCCGCGTCCCATAACACTTTTAAACTTTCAAGCATCGATGTCCTTCAAGGAATTCAAACTGGCTGGTTCTATATCTAGTAGTTGCCTATGTTCTAATTCAAAGAGGAAATCAAACGATGAAGGAAAATAAAAGTCTTTTACAGCTTATTTTGCTTACTTCTTGCTTGAAGTTGAGCAGAGAAGGCAGTGGGCGACCATTTGGCAACCTTGCATTTGGGTCTCTTAGCTCGTCGAAAAAGGAATGAGCGCATGCTTCCAACTGAATTAAGAAGTATAATGTCAAACAAAATGGAACTATTACATATGACTGATTGACTTAGTTCGCAAACAACAAAACCTTGACAACTCAATTGAATACCGTACTCTACAATCAATTCCAGAAGATTGTTCAAACCCGATATATGAAAATAAGCCATAACAAATTTACGGCATGATCTTGCGAAATGTGACTACTTACAGCACTGCACCGAAAACTTGGAGAGTATTGGAGAAGACGTGAAGTGAGATCTATTGCTTCTGGAGGCATTCTTTTATGGAATATCTGAATCGTCATAGCAAAGTATAAGACATCTCATTTTCAACCAGAAAATATCCTCAATACTATTTACATCATTCGCATTAAGAATATGAATGAACATTGAAGTATGCTGACAGTTCTGACCCTCAAATACTCAATTTTAGTTACATATCGATGGACTGCTAGTGTAATTATTATCCTGTCACAAGTTGTGGTCTTCACAGATCAAGTCATATAAGTGATTTTTATGGTAGGTTCTGCAAATCTGGCACCAAAGATGAGTATTCGAAAACCAAAAAAAAAAAAAATCATGGAGCAAAATATGAAATTGTAAGTTGCCGACGGCAAGATATATGAGAAAGGAAAACATGAACACAATCAGGTAAAAATTGAATGCTAGGAATCTCTCACTCCAAAATGTAATACCTGAATAAAGTTTCTTTGATGTTACAATATAGATAACCTCAACTGTTTGCTTATGTCAGAGAACAAAACTACACTAGAACACAACAGGAGCTGGGCATCAATATATAACTCAATTTGGAAATTGGAAGCCATAATCAAACTATAAATCAGGTAATTAATGAACACTGTAATGCAGCTATTAGGTTCACAAAAACTTTTTGGTCTAACATAACGAAAAGAAAGAGAAAAAAGACCAGGATAAACAAAGTAAAGTCAACTAGAATTCACTCAACAAACCTTGTGCCATGGATGTGCTTTTATCTGTGGAAACCTGAACTCTGTGTAGTTAGGATTCATGCACCGAATTTCCTCACGTGTCGGAGTTCCAAGGACCTAAATGGCAAAAAGAAAAGAAAAAAGAGTATTACTACCTTCCAACATCATATTATCACTACAATATGAAAAAGTGGGTAGCAGAATCATACTTTTATTATTTCAACAAGCTGATCAACTGCACTTTCTCCCGGGAATAATGGCTGAAAATATTGTAAGAGGAATGATTAATTCATACGATGATACAACTTGTGGAGCCACTATAGGAGATTATGAAGGCCAAGGATGAATAGTGAAATTGAGTATACCTGGCCAAGTAATAACTCAGCAAGTACACAACCTGCTGACCATATATCAATTGATGTGGTATACTCTGTTGCACCAAAAATAAGCTCCGGAGCACGGTAATAACGAGAGCAAATGTAAGAAATGTTTGTTTCACCCTTAACCTGATGATGACAAAAATAATAAGCAGACTATGAGATTCACTGACAAACCAAGAAAGATAAATGATAAGAAAACATAATTCTTGTTTCAGAAGAATCGACCTTTCCTAGAAAATGGTAAACATTTTCATCACAGCATGTAAATGACATGCAAGTAACTTAAACAAGATAGTATGTTAACTATAACAACTTTGCAAATAGTAGGTTCTCATCTCACTTGATTACCCCTTTGTCCTAGGTACTAGTCCATTAGTACTTCAGCATGCACTTCTGCTCATTCAAGAAAAAATTTCTCTTAATGCCTACTGACTGGGAATAACACATCTTGCTACGTGTTTAATGACAGAACTTCCCGCATGTCAAAACTCTCAAACTCACTAATTATAATTCAGCTAATGATTCATTCTAGCTAACCAGTTTAACAACATTGCATCGACAGACATTGTTGTGTGACAATATTATTGACAAAAAAAGCATATCGTGTCTTGTCACGGACAAATAACCGATTGCAACAGGAGCAGTATATTACTTCTCTGCTTAAATTGTAAATCATAGTTAAACTATCAAATCTTCAAAATATTATTTTGCAAGCATACCAACACTTTCGCACTTCCAAAATCACATAGCTTGACTTGGTGAGTGAGAGGGTCTACCTACAAGAGAATGATTCATTGTAATTAATACATTTTAGCTGATAAACCTAGACAAAAAAATGGCAACTGCAAGCCAGGAAAAGTACCAAAACATTCTGTGGCTTAACATCTCTATGGCAAACACCAGGAACTGTATGAATATAAGCCAAACCTCTGAACAACTGAAGAAAATCCAAGTAAACTCTCATGTTACATGGTTGCCTAAAATACCCACAGAAGAGAGAAAATAAACTTACCTGGTAGGTATAAAGCTTCACATAGATCAGTGGCATTCGCTGATTCACACTACTGTAATGACTTAGAACACGATATAGTGTTTCAGGCACATACTCCATGACCAGGTTAAGAAAAAGCTCATCTCTGCTAGTGGTGGAAAAGAAGCAATGCTTTAGAGAAATCACATTTGGATGATCCATTGAGCGCATCAACTGTAGCTCACGGTTTTTGTACTTCTGATCCTGCAAAACCTTCTTTATAGCAACAGTCTCCCCTGTTTCCAAACATTTTGCCTGCCAGAAAACGATTGCCTATGAAACACAAATAGTAAATGGAATGACGATTTTACAAAGATCCATAGTGCTTAAAAATAACCTGGAATACAATTCCAAAGGAACCAGTTCCAACAACACGCTCTGCCATGTAGCTAATGGTCTGTAAAACAAGCAAACGGATTCACAAAATCAAATAATTGTGACAGAATACAAGTCTGCAAAACAAAGTAAAAGGAGCCAGTAACACCCAATAAAGTGATACCCCAACAACTATTTTGGTTCATTACCAACACTAGTTTTGGTGCGCCTCAGTCCTAACCTGTTTGGGTTCACCGTTCTTGCCTCCTATTGTGGTAGAAATGATATGACCATTTACTGCATCGCTCTCCTCCATAAAAGATGCTTGCTGTTATAGTTAGATGATAAAAAAGAAATAAATAAAAAGGAGGGAGGTTTAGATTGACTAATAAAATAGAAAAAAGCAGAACAAATTGAAGTTAAAGAGACAGAAACATTATTAGAAAAATTAAAGTAAACCTAAAGAGAAAAAACATGGAAACAACAAAACTAAGCTAATCCAAAGTTTAATCCGAAAGAACTCCCTTAAAAACATCATTTTGTTTGGTGAT
The DNA here is from genome assembly GCA_024364735.1 of Boesenbergia rotunda. Lineage (NCBI taxonomy): Eukaryota > Viridiplantae > Streptophyta > Magnoliopsida > Zingiberales > Zingiberaceae > Boesenbergia > Boesenbergia rotunda. The sequence continues at coordinate 45,209 of JAGFNQ010002305.1, read as the reverse complement.
AATTCCTGAATACGCCCAACGATGTCAATTGATATCAACTAGGAACAGACTTCAAGAGGCACGAAAATAACAACTTCACACTCTAAAAGGAAAGTAACAAACACCCAGACAAACAAAGATGACTGATCAGAATATCAAACAAGTGAATCCATCCTTATGCCTCTATTTTTTTTTTTGGCGTATTCAACAAAAAGCACTCAGATCCACCAGCCTAACTCAAGAAAAAAAAATGATTCAACGTGATTTATCGACCTCAACGAGCAGCCGCAAAAAGTAGGTGACATTTTCTAGAGAAATTGGTGGTGGTAACAAGTAAATCTCTCCGAAAATAGATAAATCCAGCTGATATCACCCTGAAAATGCCCTTTTTTTCCCCGCCCACGAAGGTAGAATGGGACAATGAACGCAGTGAAACAGACAGTGGAAAAGGAGGACCAAACAAAGTCAGCCGAGGAGGGACTGACTACCTTGTCTCCCGCCGTCCGGCAAGCAGGGGCAGCGGAGTCAAGGAGGTCTTGCTCCGGCGGAGGCGGGCGATGTGATCCCTGCGACAGCGAATCCATAACGATGTAGTGGAGGGATGAAGACGACGGCACTTGAGACGGTGACGATGATATAAAGTAATACCGCCCGTTATCTCGAACCGGACATCTGATACTGGCCGTTACGATACGAAAATAACAAGAGTGTTGTAATCTGGACGAGATCGATTCGAGCCGTCAAAACGATGCAATCGTTATTCTGAATAAAATATTTTTAAATATATATTTTCTTTCATTATTTTACATAATAAAAATCATGATTAATAAAAACTACTAATTAATTGTTATGTGCAAAATATTAATTTTTTTAAAAAAATAATACTTGCTGAACCACATAGTCATTTTTTCCATGTGCATGGGAAAGTCATTCGCCACCAACAACGCCATGTGATCTTGTCCTGCGCTCTCTTTTCTAACTTTTGGTTGAGTTTCAAAGATACAAAAATGGTGAAGCAACTATATATAAGAATGAGTTAAGCTCGTTGAAAGGAAGCATAAAATATTTTCAATATATATTAAGCTAAATGACCGAGATAACCTATATTTATTAAAAAATTATAATAGTTTATTTAGTGGATTTAACACATCCCATTCATTTAAATTTGATTAATTTGTTTTGTGGTGTTTAACACCCCATTTAGAATGTTTTTAAATAATAAAATTGAATTGAATTCCATCCTAAATTCAATTCAATTTTTATATTTTGAATGAGTTAAATAATAAAATTGAATTGAATTTCTTGATTTAGAATCTATCATAATTGAACTCAATTATTATATTTTTATCATTTCGTCCTTGATCAATAAAGCTTAATATTTACATGGAGGACTATTTAATAATTTTAACTTTCCAGATAAATTTCTTTCACAATTCAGATTTAAAGAGGTTTAATTTATTTTGAAGGGGTTGAATGAAATTGAATTCCAATTCCTTGTTAATTCTCTGCTGAATTTTTGTTCCTAAGGGTGAAATTGAATTCTAATTCTTGAAGGAATTCAATTCTACCCCTTTCCAAATAAGTTGTAAATGATTCAACTAGTATACCTTATAGATCTAGTATAGTTATCTTTTGATGCAGGATTTTAGAAGGATTTGATTTTCGTTTATAATTTTTGATTCGGAAATTAAAATGTGTCTATGCTCATACTTAACTTTTCTAAATATCTATATTTATTATAGGGAATTCTTCATCGTCAAATTTATGATTCAAAAAACAACATTTAGGTTATTTTTGTAGGATCTGAACATTTTTTTTCTATTTTTACGTTATTTAGGATATTCTTTATATATCGGGTATTTATGAGTTAGAGTTTGTCTTTATAAACATTTGAGGGTAGAGATGGTAATTTCTCCGAACTAGATAAAGTAAGATACGGAGGAACTATCGATATCCATTAAAGAATTTTTTCCTAAAATTGATTAACTATTTTTTTTTGATATTATGAATAAGCTATATAGATATTTAATCTATTTTTTAATTATATATATATATATATATTAAATCTAATATATTTTGAGTGAATGATAATAGTTGGATGGAAAAAAAGAAAAAAAATATTGTATATAAGATACTTGATTTTTTTAAATAGGTATGGTTACAAGAACAGAAGCTATAGAATCTGATGCAAATCCTATCCATTGTCATTCTTATTTGAGAGATTATGCAATATCTTAATAAAATTTTTGGGGTAAAATCTGAAGAACGACAAATTTCTCTTTATTTTCGATAGTTTCTTTTTTTTTGCCTTCTTCTCAAATCTTCTTTTCACTAGTCTGACATTGTCTTTTCATCTACAATTAATCTAATCACCTTACTACTCATTGTGCTTAATAATCTTGTCTAATTTAACACATTTATTGAGAATATCCGCCTTAAAGAATAAAGAATCACACAAAGTAAAGATTTAATTAGCCAAGAAAACAACAGTCAAAAGGCTTCATTAGTCACATATTGATTTCTGGCTACCTATCTCCTCCTCCTCTTTTTTTTTTCTTCTTCTTCTTCTTTAACAGTTCGTCCATTAATGTCCTTTGACAAGCTTCCCCAAATCTGTCAAGCAAGGATAATAATTTTTTCCAAACCTGATAAATAATTTGATATTCGATTTTAATATTCGATTAAATGATATATATATATATATATATATATATATATATATATATATATATATATATATATCCGATCCGAATATTTAATTAAATTATATGTATTATATATTATAGAAGTAGATTATATATTTGTTTAATATATATTTCAATATGATATTAATTTTAATATGTTTTTAATGATTATAATTAGATTGACAGAAAAAATTATTATTATAAAAATATTTGATATTTTTAATGAATATGAATATTTGATTCTTTAATGAAGATGAATATGAAAATGAATATTTAATGTTGGGTAAATTTTCTTAAACACCCCCACTTCCAAACTCACATTTGCATGCAATCCCTATGCAAAGTTTTATTTGCATGTAGTCCCTGATGGGATTGACAAGACAGTTTTGTGAGTATTATTTGAAGAAAGTTGAGTATAAAAGTTAGAAATTTGAGTATGTAAGGTTGCATCCACCACATCAAGAAACTATATACTCAATTTTTACTTTTTTATACTCACTTTTCACTCTTTTATACTCAATTTTTACTCTTTTATACTCAATCCATCAGGGAGTAAATGCAAAGGATTTATCAAATGGAGAGTGAAAGTAAATATCAAATGGGTATTGGGGAGTTTTCTGTAATTTACCGTTTAATATTTGATGAATATAAATAAAGATAGAAAATAAAAAATTCTATTTGAATTCAATTTATTCCTTATTTTCACGGTCTCTTTACACATACATTATTCCACGTCAAAGTTTCAACGCATTTTAATCCTCACATCACATAGCCACGAGTAGGCTTTCTTCCCCGACTGCATCCTCATTTTTTAACTCTCTGCAGTGCAACGAAGAAGACTGATTGGCTAGGCGTGAACTAGTTTGCCTGCCTGGCAACAGCCTACGATCCACAAGCAGTGTAAAAGCTGTCAAAATATAATAGAGAACATGACTATCAACTATGTATGAATACATAACAGTGAAAAAAATCTGGTCAAAACTGGCTGCTGCCTTGGAATCTGAATCTCAATCTGTTTCCCAAACAATAGCAGGACTTTACCCCAATTCAGAGCCCATCGGGATGGATGAGAAGAGACAAGTCTGAAGTTTTACCCCGTAAAGGAAGGCGACGGCCGATGTAGGCAGGTTGTAGGTTGAACAGAGTACCTGTACCGAAACGGCTCTGTCTTGTACGTATATATTATGTAAATTGCTTTTCCCACCCCCTCTGACACCGTGCACCCCCTGCCACCCCTCTCTCTCCCCGCGTCAAATGACGCATGTGCCCTTCCACCCATGCAAACCGCTTCTACCCTCTACACAAGAAATTTTATTTTTTAATTAAATTTTTTTATTATTTTTCATTAATACTTTTATATATATATATATTAATTTTATTTAATTAATTTTATTTATTACTTTTTCATTAATACTTATATATATATTCATTTTATTTAGTTTTATTTTTTAATTAATTTTGTTTATTATTTTTTCATTAATACTTATATATAATAATTTTATTTAGTTTTATTTTTTTAATTAATTTTGTTTATTATTTTTCATTAATACTTTTATTTTTTTTATTTAATTTTATTTTTTTAATTAAATTTATTTATTATTTTTCATTAATACTTTTATTTATATATATATATATATATTAATTTTATTTATTACTTTTTCATTAATACTTATATATATATTAATTTTATTTAGTTTTATTTTTAAAATTAATTTTATTTATTATTTTTTATTAATGCTTATATATAATAATTTTATTTAGTTTTATTTTTTAAATTAATTTTGTTTATTATTATTTTTCATTAATACTTATATATATTTTTTAATTTTATTTAATTTTTATTTAGTTTTATTTATTAAATTAATTTTGTTTATTATTTTCTAAATTTTATTTAATTTATTTAATTTTATTTATTTAATCAATTTTGTTTATTTATTATAAAAATTGTTTATTTTTTATTTTATATAATTTTTAACATAAGTCAGAATCTTTCTCTTTTTTAAATTACCTTTCTAATTCGACACTTAAATTACCCCTCATCTAACTTTTGATACATGTCAGAACCTTCTCTATTTAAATTACTCATCCTCTAACCATTGACACCTGTCAATACACCCCCTTTCTTTAAATTACCCCCTTCCAACCATTGACACATGTCAAAATTTCTCATCCGTTTAAATTACCCCAATTCCAACTCTTGATACATGTTAGAACTCCTCACTTTCTTTAAATTACCCATCCTTCAACTTTTGACACATGTCAGAACCTCCCCCCTCCCCTTAAATTGTCCACCCTTCAACCCATCCTTCAACTCTTGACACATGTCAGAACCTCCCCCCTCCTCTTAAATTGCCCATCCTTCAATTCTTGACACATGTCAGAACCTCCCCCCTCCTCTTAAATTGCCCACCCTTCAACTCTTGACACATGTCAGAACCTCCCCTCCTCTTAAATTGCCCACCCTTCAACTCTTGACACATGTCAGAACCTCCCCTCCCCTTAAATTGTCCACCCTTCAACTCTTGACACATGTCAGAGCATCCCCTCCCTTTAAATTGTCCATCCTTCAACTCTTGACACATGTCAGAACCTTCCCTCCCCTTAAATTGTCCACCCTTCAACTCTTGACACATGTCAGAACCTTCCCTCCCCTTAAATTGTCCACCCTTCAACTCTTGACACATGTCAGAACTTCCCACCCTTTAAATTGTCCACCCTTCAACTCTTGACACATGTCAAAACCTCTCCCTTTAAATCCACCTCTCCTCTCATACTTCATCACACCTCCCTCCATTGCTATCTCCCTCTCAGCCTCCTTCTCTCTTCCTGCCATTACTTTTCGTAATTCATAGAAGGAAACCATGGATGACTATTTGGGTTTATTTTCAGATAGTTGGTCAATTGAGAATGATGTTCCTAGTGGAGAGAGTATTTCCAACAACAATCGCGATTATACAATCGAATTTACCACAGATCAGGTTAGTTATTATCATTTTTTATGCATATTCGTTATTTATTTTATAAGTAGAGAAATTATATTAAGATTGTATAATGTCATACTTATACATCTTTGTTTTATTTTTTTATATAGATATTTAAAACTAGAGAAGATATGATAAATTGGGTAAAGACAGTTGGTCTGAAGAATGGTATTGTAGTGGTTATTAAAAATTCTGCTAATTTAAAAGGTGGTAAGCTACCAAAGTGTCATCTTATGTGTGAAAGAGGTGGAAAGTATAAACCGCCACGGTATCTAGTTGAAGGACAATCCTTAAAAAGAAATACTGGGACTAAAAAATGTGAATGTCCATTTGAGCTGCGAGGTATACCAATACCTCCAGATGGTGTGATGTGGGGTTTAAGGGTTGTCTGCGGTTTTCATAATCATCAATTAGCAGAATATATTGATGGCCATGAGTACCCGAGTAGGTTAAAACCAATAGAGAAAGAATTTGTGCTCGACATGGCCAACAGCACCACACCTCGTGAAATTCTTAGTATTTTGAAGGAAAGAGACCCGTCAAATACTACGGGGATCAAAAGTATTTACAATGCCATTTTCACAAATAAATCTGCTAAACGTGGCGGTCTAAATTCTATTCAGTATGTCTTGGACCAATTAATCAAGAAAGAATACCTCCATAATTACCGAACAAATCCAGACACCAACGAAATCACAGATATTCTTTGGGTTCATCCAAAAAGTTTAGAACTGTCTGTTAATTTTTCATCTGTGTTGATCATTGATGCCACATACAAGACCAATGAGTATCGGATACCACTATTGGAGGTTGTGGGTATCACATCCACAATGCGAACTTATTCACTTATGTTCGCATATCTTAGTAGTGAGAGAACAGAGCAACTGACATGGGCATTAGATACCTTAAAAAAGTGGATGATTGAAAAGAAGGCATCATTGCCATTGGTGTTTGTTTCAGATCGGGATTTGGCGCTTATGAATGCCATTGAAACATGTTTTCCCAATGCACGTCACATCCTTTGTATTTGGCACATAAACCAGTGCGTAATGAAGAAATGCGCCCCTATGCTTGGTCTGGAGTGGCAACATTTTAATGCATCTTGGCACTCACTCATTAATTCATCGACACAATGGTCTTATCGGCAGAAGTGGGATGTTATGTGCAAGGAGTATCAAAGATTCGAGGGTGTTCTAAATTACCTTTGGGATACATGGCTACACCCTTACAAAGAGCGATTTGTTTCAGCATGGGTTGATACATGTATGCACCTCGGGAGCAATTCAAATCAAAGGTAAAGTCACTTTATAGCTTTATTATTTAAATTTTGTTCATTATTGTACTATTTCAATTTTTTCAGTATTAAAACAAATGTATTTTTTTTATTACAGAGCAGAGTCTGCGCATGCGAGACTAAAACTATATTTGGGAGATACCATGTCATCTCTACAGACATCTTTTGAAAAAATACATAAGATGTTGAGAATTCAGTTTGGTGATATTAAGAAGTCGTTCGAGAAATCTATCAACATTCCACGCCATCAACATTTACATGATGACATTTTCAGTCAAATAAGGTGTCGGATTTCATTAGAGGCAATGGAGTTGATTTCTGGTCAGCTAAAATGCATTGAGGAAGCATCTCACCAGCTAGCCGGCAGATGTAACTGTTCTATCAAAATTATATACGGATTGCCATGCGAGCATGATCTTGCATATTACCGGTATTCTTCCATTCCAATTCCGCTTCAGAGTATCAACGCTCATTGGAGGAGATTGTCAATGCACGTACAACAGCTTAGTGACGAGGGGGCACAACCTAACAGGACATCCCACGTTGTTGATATACTGGATGGGATGGATCCACATATGCGAGAGCATATGATAGATAAGTTTTTTGATATGATAGATCCATCTCAAAGTACACTTCGAGCCCCTTCATACAACACAGAACATAGAGGTCGCCCTACGGGAAGAGAAGAGCAAAGTGGGCATCGCATATCTTCTTTTGTATATGCATCCACTTCGGGATCTAGGGTTTCTCAACCGAATGCAACATCTCGAGAGAGAGGAAGACGTGGAAGGGGGTCAAAGGTTTGCAATACTAAAATGACCCATGATCACTCTCCAGTTCCATCCATCCATGATACTTATATTGAGAAATTGCCTGTGCCTCTGCAGCATTATATTTCTCACACTGTTGATGTTCAACCTGATGGTCATTGTGGATTCAGGGCAATAGCTGCACTAATTGGGTATGGTGAAGAAAGTTTTTTTCAAGTACGATTCGAGCTTATGGAAGAGATTCAACAAAATATGGATCTATATGATCAACTTTATCCAGATCCAAATATGGTAACTAATCTATTATTCTCATTGAATTGGTTCGAGCCGAGTGCCCCACAAATATTTTGGATGGATGCTATGCCTTTGGGAATTGTCATCGCATCAAGGTACAATCTTGTACTGCATACATTTGGTGAGAATGTTGGGAGTTGTTTTACTCACTTGCCATTAAGAACTCCTCCAGTTCCAAACCAAAGGCGTCGAGAAATTGCTATTGCTCATGTTGGTAATCACTTTGTATAAGTTTTCTTACATCCTCATTACCCTGTACCTCCCATTCCAACGTGGTGGTGGCAACATTCATTATATGAAGCTAAAGGATGGGTCACTCGTTATAGGACACGTATTCATTTGTGGTACGAAGTAATGGGTATACCACCACCAAACGCGTCAGGAGCAGAATTTGGAGGCAATATTGACTAAAAATGTACTTTTTATGCATTTTTATGTTTTTTTTTGTATTATTACATGTGTTCTTCATTTGAAAAAAAATATTTGTTCTTAAGTTATGAATGTGTTCACTATTAATTGTTAGTATTTTTGTTAGTTTTAGATATATAAATTTTATTTATAAAAAACCAAATTTAAAAAATAATAAATTAAATAAAATTTAAAAAAAATAATAAATTAAAAAAATACAGGTATTATGAAAAAAGAAAATAAACAAAATTGTTTAAAAATAAAACTAAATTAAATTTATATAAAATTTTAAAAAAAAGTATTTATAAAAAATAATAAATAAAATTGCTTAAATAATAAAAATTAAAAAAAATAAAAAAATAAAAAAATTATTGAAAAAAATAATTAATTAAATTAATTAAAAATTAATGACAGCAGTTATTTTTATTTTTTTATTAATATTTTTTTATTAATATTTATTTTATAAAAATTTAAATAAATTAAAAATAAAAAAGAAAAAAAGAAAAAAAGGAGGAGGTTACATACGACATTTCATTAAGGAGAGAGAGGGGAGTGTGGGAGAGGAGGGGTGGAAAAAGCAGCTCTCATATATTATTTGCATGTCCATCTATTCCAGTCAAACACATGACCCGAGGCGCCGATTCCCGGCAGCGCCAGCACCGGCACCAGCGGCAGCTTTTTGTTTTTTCTTCTTCTTATCTTTATCCTGTTCGTCCTTTTACATTGTAAATTTTCAGCACAAAATTTTACGAGGACGCGTTTAATTTATGAAGATCCACGGCGACGATCAAAGTGACAGTGGAAGGAACGACACTTCGATCTTTGACCCTCACTCCTGCTCGACTTGCCTGTATTTTCGTTTTGCAAGTACTCACCTGACCTCTTCTCACCGTCAAACTTCGCTTCAGTACTAATCAAATTGCTATCTCAATTAGTACTAATTAATCAAAACAGTCCAAGCATATAATTAATTGCCCTATGAATTTGGCTAAACCTGCAGCAGTTTTTCTCTACTCGATGCATCTCTTTATTTACATCTATCTCAAATTGTTATCTTCCTCGGCGAAGTTTTTAAAGCCGCCGCGCGTCACGAGGGAGGAAAGAAGTGATTGAGGTTGAAAGGAAGAGTGTAGAACTCCTCATTCCGGCTATCGCCTTTGAATTTTCTGAAGCGGTCCCACCACCCCATGCCTCGGTCGGCGGCGCTGCCCTGGAAATCAAGGGTGTTGTCGAGGAAGACGGCAACTATCAATGCCACGGTAGTCGGTAGGTGGAGAGGAGAAGACGGTGTTGATGTAGTCATTGAACTGCAAGAACAAACATAATCAGTACAATACACGAATCTACATAAAGTTTTGAAAATTTTGATGCAAAGTTAATTATGAAGCAAATGCTATATATATTCTTGCAGTGAGAAAAGAATGCCAAGAGCAACTAGTGATGCTAACCCATTCCGCCTTGGTGTGAGCAGGACCGTGTTGAGCACTGGAAGTATAGCGGAAGAAATACTGAGGAACAGATAGGCCGAGAAAGATGGATACGCCGGTGATGAAGAGGTTCCGCATCGAATTCATGTTGGTGAACTGCAACAAGGAGAGACCCACAGCAGCTTGGAACAGAAAAGGAAATTAACTAGTATTAGGAACTAGGGAATGTCGTTCAGTTTATGTATGATCAGATGAAAGAAAATACCGACGATCCCAAAGAGAACACAGTAAACAGCGGCAAAAATGGTGAAAGGGATGGAGGCAAATAAAGCTCCAAATTTTCCTAAACGATCAGAAGGCAAAGAAAGTTGCTTTAGCACGATCATCTCTCCTTGTCTCATAATGCACCAAATTAATTAACTAGCTAGGTTCGCCATACGAACTCACCCATGATCGAGAAGATTATCATGAAACCGGCTGAGATTTGAATGACCCTGCGACTCCCAACTCTCGTCAATCCGAGAAGCCCCACATTCTCACTTCCATATCCAAAAATGTGCACAAATTTAGTACCCACGGTATGCAAGTGAAAACGAATTTTGTGAACTCACACGCAGACGGTGGAGCCAGTTAGAGTGCCGAATAGCCCGTCAAGAAGTATTCCTACTCCCTGTTAGAATTTGAAATCTTGATTTAGAAGCTCAAGTTAAGTGGAATGATCCTGCTACAAGGTAGAAACTTTACCTGCCACCCGATGCCTCGACTTAGAACATAAGCTGGAGGCGGCGTCGCACTAGCTAGCCGTGCTGCGGCTTTGTAAGCTCCTGTAGACTGTGTTGAAAGTACACTTAACTATCAGCTTGACGACACCAAACAATGGCGATGAAAATTAACATTGAAAGACCACTATTTGCCTCGATCATGGATACAAGAACAGCAGCCATCATCCCAAACGAATGGCCGGCGTCGAAGGTTGGGCCGCCCCATTGCAATGGATAAGGAACCTTTATCCTGAAAAAGTTCATGGGGGATGCAAAGACAATACAGAGGAAGGCTGAAATTAATTAACAAGATTATAAGCTGGACAAGTACCAGGGAGCAGAGGAGACTAAGTTGGCACGATCTGTGCGACAATTGAGTTGGGTGCGCTGGGGATGGTGTTTGTACGCACCGCTAACCGTAAGCAAATGAGCGTAAACCCACGCGATGGTGATCGTTATAAGAAGAGAGAATCTCTCTAATATGGGAAGCCGTCGAACATATATATGCTTCAGATACTGACCAAGGTGTCATGTTCGGAATAGAGAGGAAAAATGGAGAAAGATTGTTCAGTCTGCGTTTCTTAGACTCAAATTGCTAGATCATATTAGGATGCGTTCTTAATTACCTGAGAAGATGCGAAGAAAAGGATGAGAGTTGGAATGCCAATCTCCACACATCTCCCAACCTAGCAGACGATTTGATTGGAATGTTAAACATAGTGTTGAAGAAATATTACATTACATTACTAACTGAAATTGAGATTACAAAAGCATGCCATGCAAAATAGAGGAACTCGTGAAATAGCAGAGAAATTAAGGCAAGCCAGCAGAAGAATACCACTGGGAATCCTCTGTCGAACAAACCAAATCCTACCAGCGAAACCACTGGAACCATTCCCAGAGGGCTGAAAAATCTGAACCAGGCAGAAATTGCATTATTTTAACTTTTGGTGCCAGTACCATTCCATACAGTTATTTAAACAAACATGGAGTGAAATTTGAGCCGAAAGCCAGCAGCAAATTGTCTAAAATAATTCGCTGTACCTTGAGCAAATGCCCCACAACTGGCTGTAGCCTAGAATAATCTGAATACACGACGAGACGATCGAAGCTCCTTGTATAGCTCTCATTGTTTGCAGGAACCTCTGCACGCATCCAAACAAATTAAAGCATAACGGATGAACAAGTGAAGCATAAAGGGAACGAAGCTCGTCGTAACTGGATGACTTACTTCACGGTCATCGGATATCCGACTCAGGGAAGATTCGTGAATTATGGATATAGCTGGAATCACAAATGCATAAGAACCTCCAAGAACGGTCGGAAGGCGAGTCCCGAATAAGGTTTGGATCAACGTGTTTATTCCCGACACGAATAGCAATGTCTGAACCACCCTAACCTTGTCGCCCTGATGCAATAGACTTCACGATCAACTTCTATTTAGTTGCCGAGTTATATGGAAGGGAGTTTGATAGAGCGTGCTGTTCTTACATCGCTTCCGCCCATCAATGGCACGAGTAGGGTTGGAATCATCACCGCCGTGCCCAGGGAGAGTATGTAGTGCTGAAACCCCAATGCAATCGCCTCGCCTGTAATCTCAATCGTCAGGTCACGAATCAGAAATCGCAAGTGAAAATTGAACGGACGCACCCCAAGTTGGATTGGAGTCGATGCAGTACTCGAAACCCTGGAGCTGATCCATGGGCGGGTGCGCGATTATCTCCTCCGGTTTCACCTCCGCCATGTCTGTCCACGGCCTCCGCAAAACCCTATCTTTCCCAGCTGTTTCGCCAAGATGGGATTTTTCCGACTGCTAAGCGGCTGTGGAATCCGGCGGTGACAGAAAAAAGTGATCTTGGGAGGAAAAGACGGCGAATTATTGATGGGAAAAAGAGGGAAAAGGATGCGCAGTGAGGCCGAGACAAGAACGCTCTGCCGCCCACTAAATTGGCCTCCACCTGTTCTGCCCAGAATTTTATGCTCTCTCTCAGCTTCTCTCCTTTCCAAACTTGTAAGATTATGAACAAGAATTTCTTCAAAAGAAAAAGCGAATTCTTTCTACAAGAATCCAAGAAATTAAAAGTAAAAGATGAGTCTTCTCTCCATTTTCAACAAGAGAGATTGCTTCTTCATTCATCAGCAGTGCATTACTTGCATATTTGTGTGACAAAGAAACAAAATTTAAAGGAACGCGCAGAGAAAGCGCTGCTTGTCCACCACACCATGAATTGTTGGGAATTGTTCGAGAGCAGCCTTGGAGCAGCGATTTGAATTGTTTGAAAGGAATTGTTGTCGTTTTTGAGTCAGCGTCGGCGTAGTAGCGCTGGCGAATCTGCTAAACCCTATCAGAAATTAACTGGATATGAAATTATCATCATCATATACTTCTAACACGAAACAAAGGCAAAATTCTAAGCTGAAAGGAAAATTTATAGAACGCCAAAAAGTATTTCGAAAGCAAAGGATACAATGAAGATTTTTACTAATTAATTGATTTATGGGAAAACAAGGATATGCATAACTTTCCAAAACGGGTGAACGCAATCCAACGTAAACAAAGTAGATTCCAATTGATGCAAAAGCAATCTGACATAGAACAATAAAGACAACGGGAGTTGTCCGCGGAACTATAATGTAGCACTTAGATCCCTAGTCTTACAATATTTTGTTTTTTAAATGGGGCATGTAATCGTGGGATTTTGATTCTCTTGTTTTTCGATTTATTTTGACGGAGGATAGAAAATTTTCATAAGTTATTAGTCGCTCAGGTTTGATATTATCCAACCTAATTAATCATTTTATAAAGATACGAAGAGTTACTTTTCAATTTCTTTCGGTAGGAGAATCTCAAAATGTGGGAAGATCCTCTCATTAAACTTTAGTAAGAAAAACCTTTGCTTCGCCGTCCAAAAATAAATTATCCAAGTTGTTTTTTTTTCTTTCTATCGGATCACTTTAAAAGAAATACGGTATTGTTTAACAGCAGCTAAGCTTTAAAAACTCAACGTTGTGCAAGATCACTAAAATATTTTTTAAAAATATAATAAAAATTGAAAACATCTAGAAGGATATATAATATTCGTGAGGGTAAAATACTTATATTAAGTGGCGAAAGTTAAGGAACATGTAGCTACGTGCGATTGGAGGACGAGGTGGCAACGAAATTCGTTGATCAAAAGAAGGCGGATCAGTTATGAATTCACTGAGGAATCAACAATGTAAGTTCCAAGTCATGAATATTATTGAATACATAGTGCTATCTGTACACTTAAAAAAATAGAATGAAATTGTTTCCTAAAGTCCATCGTTCTTGTGCATGACATGCGCGTTGGGCCACTTAATCCACCATAAACAAATGTATATGATGTTTGGCCACGATGGATTAGTAAAAAGATGATTATACTTTTTTTTTAAAGATGTTATTGTCCATCTCCCAATTATATGAAGGGGATAAATTTTGAAGTCAAATTATAGTTGATTGTCAAATGACTAAGAGATGAAAAGAATTTTTTTCCGAAAACATACGCGACCCACAATCTTTGATCTATATAGGGAAAGATTAATGTTGTTCACATTAAAATCTAATGAAGAGATCTTTTAGGGCACTTCATGTTGATTATGTCATAAATAAATTATTTCTAGCTAGATCAAATTTTATATCAATTAAAAATAATCTCATTGTGCCATATCGTTAACTCTACCATTTAAGTTTCTAAAATATCAATAGCCGATCGAGACATACTTTAAGCTTTCTATATTAACTTTCTAAATATACTACAAGAATCATAACATTCGTCCGTGTTGATCTTGAGACGGGTTAGCGGAGGTGTTGGAGACGAATGAATCACCTTTTACTATCTCGGAAATCATAATTGATGGTACCCAAGCTTCTCGATGGCCAACTCACCGGTGATCTATTTCAGGAGAAGAGGATGAGCTTGTTAAGGTAGCTGAAGTGATCCTTCTGAAAAGTACTAAAAGAGAAAATGAGTTAGGAGGACGACCGGAGGAGATCTGACGCAGTCATTCCAACGTACAAGTCAGAAATGGATCAAAAATGAATTACGCTAGGAGTTAATTAGAATTTTCATACCTCCTCCTCCTGTCGGATCGAATACCTTTTTATAGGGATTGCCGGAGGACATCACATTCCCATGATTTCATGAGTTTCGCCATCCTTACTCTCTCGGGCACGTGGGTCTTCATGGCACATTAAAATGAACATTAATGCAGACATTTCTTCGTGGGACACATTTGTCTACCGTTTTAATCCACGATTTTTGGAGTCGTTGCTATTTCTTTAGGAGCGAGAGGTTTTACGAACTTTTTATTGAATACAAGTCGTGACCGTGTTGCTTTCATGAGAACTTCCCAACTCGAGGGTTGAGCTAGAAGGGTTGAATTACAACTCGGGATTTCGAGCTTTAAAGAGTCAGGCCACCACTCAGGGGTTGAGCTGGAGTTAACCCTATCCTTAGGATGAAAAACATTGCTCACGAATTTAGGTTGGGAGTTTGCCTCGGGCTCTCGGTCAGAGTGTACTAGCCCAGGGGCTTACGCTAAATGATTTGAGTTGGGGTTGAGACCTAGGCGAAAAGCCTACGTCATCTAAGATGACGTGACCTCCTTAGCTAGTTCGGCAAACGTCACCCCGACATCACTAATGTTGGGTATGGCTTGGCGGGTTTTATAAGCGAATACTTGGTCGTTCTGAGAGATCTCTCCATGTCTACGGATTAAAATTAATCCGAATGGAGACCCGTCTCCCAACGACCATCTCGTGCCGTATCGAACGATCTAAATTACAACTCGGACAATTACAAAAATCATCCTTATAATTTGCTTGACCGTTCGACCGCGGAAAAGACGACGAGTAGATCGCCGACTTTTGTGTTCATGGTCGGGGTCCAGTTAGTAAATTATTGGCTATGATACAAAATCAAAATAACAAACTAACTAACATCAAATGACAAGGTAAACAATCATGGCACACAATGAACAAGGGAGCTTGGGGAAGAAATTATACCTTCCCGATCACCTCGTGACGTTCTACCTTATGCCCCTCCTTTCTCGGACGTTGTATGGGCGACGGTCTACCGAGAATCAAGATCACCGAGGCCTCCAAAAATCCCTTCTTCCTTGCCGATCAAACCCTAGGCTCTAGGGTTTACCCGCCGGCACCTTCTCTCCTCTTCCCTTGCCCCGCCGACCGCCGGAGCCTCCAAGGCCTCGTCGGCTCAGTGGCATACCTCGAGAGGAGAGCTAAGAAGAGGATGAAGGAGAGAAACTCCTTTCTTCCTACCCGAAACCGCCCGATGAAGTCCCTCCCCTCGCAACTTGCGATGCCGCCGCTTGCCTCCTTTGCCCTCCTCCCGCCAGCCGCTGTCCACCCTTCTCTTGCAAAAGGGAGAGAAGCTTTCTCCCTTGTCTATGCTTGCTCTGGCAGAGAGATGGTGGAAGAAGAAGAAAGAAAAGAGAAGGAGATTATCTCCTTCTCTTGCGCCGGCTCTAGCCCTAGGAGAGAGAAGAGGAGAGGGGAGAAAAGAGCCTTGGGTGGATTAGTTGATTGATCAAGCCCTGGTATCATGATCTCATAGGGTATTTATAGAGCTAAGGTAGGGACCAAGAGGAGTTGGATCTTGGCCCACCAATGGATCTAAACCCGATCCATTAATTAAGATCCATTCCACTAAAGGATCTTAATTGAACTTCCTCATCAACCCCCATATTTTCATATGGGCTCCACATATTACGAGTCGTCCATCCCCCCGTGTTTATGATATCGAATATCCGTTAATTAATTTAAATTACTGACGATTCAAATTAATTAACCTCTGGATCCTTGACTAGTATCACTCAACCTTATCATCATGCCAGATCAAATCCACCTGCAAGGTTTAGCATGATGAACCTTTTGAGCTCATCAAGGGGGCATCATCATCCCGACTCACCAAGACACGAATTCCGTCAATAATCAACAACACATCATATTATTAATATTATCTCCCAACTTACCGGGCCTATCGATCTAACAGAATAGATCTCGCTCATTGGTAAATCAAAGAAATAATAATTAATAATATATACCCATTATTATATCAAGATTAAGGGATCATACTCCATAATAAAATTTGAGGTCATATCCAATTATCGAGTCGGTACAAATTGGATAACCTCCGGTTTTGGTCCTGCTCAATGTACTCAAAGCACACTAGTGTAATTCTATGGTCAAGACCAATCACACCTAATTACACTACAACCATTCTGATGGTTTGTCAAATTCCATCTCGGTTGTGAGCCTTTACTTATACTAGGCAAGGAACTGATAACATGATTTTCCGTGTGACACCACATACCATGTTATCTACAATGCGTAGTATTGGACTTCATGCATGTACTAATATAAACAGCTACCTAGTGTAGTTGTGATTCTCTTTTCAAATGAAGATGTTCATATAGAGAAATCATGTCTTTCAGTATACATATCTTACAATCTTCCACTTACACTTAAAGACTTTGCTGTTTTCTCACTGCCATATATCTGACTCCTATATCCTCCACATGTCGATCAAAAGCTCTAGTTGGAAGAGCTTTAGTGAAAGGATCTGCCAGGTTGTCCTCTGATGCAATCTTGGCGATAACCACTTCTCCTCGCTTTACGATTTCTCGTATCAGGTGGTGCTTGATCTCTATGTGTTTACTCACCTTACGGGCTCGTGGTTCCTTCGAGTTTGCAACTGCACCACTGTTATCACAAAAGATTGTGATAAATCTGGGCAAACCAGGAATCACATCCAAGTCCATGATGAAGTTCCTGAGTCATACAACTTCCTTTGCTGCCTCTGAGGCTGCCACATACTCAGCTTTCATGGTGGAGTCCGCCACGCATTTCTGCTTGACACTCCTCCAAACAATGGCTCCACCTCCTAAAGTAAACACAAACCCCGAGGTAGACTTACTCTTGTCCCTGTCTGACTAGAAATCTGAGTCCGTATAACCCACAGGGACTAATTGGTCTGCCCGGTAAACCAGCATATAATCCCTAATCCGTCTCAGATATTTCAATATATGCTTTACCGCAGTCCAATGTCTCTGCCCAGGGTTACTCTGATATCTGCTAATCATGCCCACGACAAAATAGATATCAGGTCTCGTACATAACATAGTATACATGAGGCTTCCTACTGCCGAAGCATAAGGAACCGTCTTCATTTCTTCTATCTCCTTTGATGTTTTCGGACACATCTCCTTGGATAGAGGAACTCCATGCCTGAAGGGTAGGAAACCTTTCTTGGAGTTTTCCATGCTAAAACGAGACAGGACAGTGTCAACATATGAAGCTTGGGATAAGCACAACATCCTTTTCTAGCGATCCCTTATGACCTTGATCTCAAGGATGTGCCCCGCTTCTCCTAAGTCCTTTATATCAAACTGCTTTGATAGCCAGACCCTTACGTCTGATAATACTTTGACATTGTTGCCAATTAACAAAATGTCATCTACGTAAAGTACAAGAAACACCACTACGTTTCCGTCACATCTTTTGTATACACATGACTCATCCGGACTTTGAGTAAATCCATATGACTGGATTACTTCATCAAAACGGATGTTCTAAGATCGCGAAGCTTGCTTCAATCCATAAATGAATCAATTAAGCTTGCATACTAGATGCTATTTGCCCTTTGCAATGAACCCTTCTGGTTGCTGCATGTAGATGGTCTCCTCAAGACTTCCGTTAAGGAAAGCTATCTTGACGCCCATCTACCATACCTCATAATCCATATGAGCTGCAATAGATAGGAGAATCCGGATAGACTTAAGTATGACTACCGGCGAAAAGGTCTCCTCATAATTGATACTCTCTTTCTGAGTGTACCCTTTCACAACAAGCCTAGCTTTGAAGGTCTCAACCTTCCCGTCTGATCCTCTCTTTTTCTTGTAGATCCACTTGCATCCAATGGCTTTTACACCATTGGGTGGTTCTACTAACTCCCAGACATGATTAGAATCCATAGATTCTATATCAGAGTTCATTGCATTTTGCCAAGAATCTGCATCCTTATCTTGGAGGGTCTCATCATAGGTCCAGGGATCTGGTTCATGTTTGCCAGAGACCAAGTCCGAAGACTCTCCCAAAAATATGAACCTTTCAGGCTATCTAACAACCCTCCCACTGCGACGAGGTACCACCTGTGTAACCTCAGTGACACACGGTGCAGTGACTTGTGGTGTATTCTCTTGTACAATTGGTCCTAAGGTTGGAACGTCCCCTCTCAATTCTTCAAGCACTAGTCTACTCTTGGACTTATGGTTCATCACATAATCTTTTTCTAAGAATCTAGCATTCGTGCTAACGATTACCTTATGATCCTTAGGATTATAGAACAGACCATCCTTCGTTCCCTTAGGATAGCCCATAAACAAACGTACATCTGTCCAAGATTCCAACTTATCAGTATCTCCCTTCAGCACATGTGCTGGACTACCCCAAATCTGAATATGTCCTAGACTAGGCTTTCACCCAGTCAGCAATTCTATAGGAGTAGAAGGGGCTGACTTAGATGGCATCATGTTCAGAATATACGCAGCTGTATCTAGAGCATATCCTCAGAACGAATCAGGTAAATCAGAATAGCTCATCATTGACCTAACCATTTCCATAAGAGTCATATTCTTTTTTTCTGCAACTCCGTTCTATTGGGGTGTACCGAGTGCAGTTAGCTGGGACTGAATCCCAGCCTTTGATAAGTATGTCCTAAACACTCCAAAGAGGTACTCTCCACCACGATCTGATCGTAGTGTCTTGATACCTTTACCTTGATGCTTCTCCACATCAGCTTTAAATTCTTGAAACTTATCAAAGCATTCAGATTTGCGGCGCATTAGATAAACGTATCCATACCTTAAATAATCGTCAATGAAAGTGATGAAATATTCAAAACCACCTCTAGCCTGGATTGACATAGGACCACATAAATCAGAATGAATTAGTTTTAACATATCTTTGGCACTATACCCCTTAGCCTTGAAAGACCTCTTGGTCATCTTACCTTCCAAGTAGGACTCACAGGTCAGGAGGTCTTCCACCACCAATGAACCCAGGGGCCCATCGACTATCAACTCTGAATCCTACTAAGGTTAATATGACTAAGCCTAAGGTGCCAAAGATATGTCTGATTCATCTTAGAAGGTCCTTTTGTTGAGGCAATCTGTGGTCCGGAGTGACCAAGAGTTTTGATGTTTGGGCAAAGGGTTTAAGTTAGGTTTACCCTTGTGTTCTTATATGTGTATGTTAAGTGTGCAGGTTGTACAGGTTACACATATGGACTTGACTGGACGGCCTCGGTACGGTGAAGGGTGGCATGGAGAGAAGCTGGAGGCTTGTGTGCACCCGAGGGAGCTTGGAGAGCAGGGACGATGAGTTGAGGGGCGCAAACTTTGAGGCATACATGAAGGATGGCATGGAGGCAAGCTGGAGGCTTGCATGCATCTGAGGGACGGGAGTCGAAGATGAAGAGGGCGCGAAGGCAACAGTTGAGGCTGCGGATGAGGAGTCAGTCAAGTCGTGAGGGTACGAGTGCTGTGTGATTGTACTCGGGAAATCCTAGGGTTCGAGTGCGGAGTGGAATGTACTCGGGAAGAATAACCTTAGGTATGTGAGTAGACCAGTCGACTGGCCTGAGGGCAGTCGACTGATGAAACTCACAGAAGGGTCTCAGCCTAGGACCAGTCGACTGCCCTGGGGGTAGTCGACTGGTAGGTGGCTGGTGAGTTGGCTGAGAATTCGAACATTGGGGTGCAACGGTCGAATTTCAGTGGCACCAGTCAACTGCCCTGGGGGCAGTTGACTGGTAGCGAGGGTTTCAGCCCGAGTCTTATTTAAAGAGGACTTCATGGTGGCTGAGATTCGTGACGAATCTTGTCTTGGTTAAAGGCAAGATAGTAGTCTTTGTGCTCAGAGGTGTACTTGGTGCTGTGGCGAGGTTTCTCCACCCACAAGGAGCGACGAGAGCTAGCCGGAGGTTATCCGGGGATTGATCCACCGACGGATTCTTGGATCAGTCACTCATCCGGGGTGGATACCAAGTAAATCGGTTTGTTAGCGGTGCTTTCTTTGTTGTTTGTGTTTATTATTATTGTTTCCGCTTGCGCATACTAACAACGTAGGAAGAACAAGCCGAAGAATCCGCTATTCATCCCCCCTCTAGTGGACATAATCGATCTAACAATTGGTATCAGAGCGAAGGACCGCTCTTGATCGGACTAATCGCCGAGGGAGCGCACGCTAGAGGGATGAAATGATGGACGATAAATTTGGGGACAACATCTACATTTCGTCAGCCTACGACCATGAAGATTTCGGGTATTGGAAGTCACGGATGGAGACGTGGTTCGGAATGGAGTGGGACCTTCGGATTGCGCTTGAAGAGCCCTTCAAGATTCCAAAGGATAAGCACGGGAAGAGGCTTAGACATAGATATTGGAATCAAGAACAAGAAAATCAATCCAAGGCAAATAAAAAGGTAATTGACATATTGCTTAATACTTTGCCTACTAATATTTTGAATGGTGTAGGAGCATACAAAAATGTACATGAGTTGTGGACCAAAGTAAAAGAATTGCATAAAAACCCTACACGAGGTCAAGTAGTGGAAGAATCCGAGGAAGTGAACTTGATAGCCCAAGAGGAGGAAGAATTAAGTGAAAGATCATCAACCTCCTCAAGAGAAGAAGAGGAAGCATCAATCTCAAGAATTGAGGAGGAGGAGAGACCCTCAACTGTACCGGATCAAGAGGAAGCATCCACCTCATCCAAGGTTGAAGAAGAGGTCAACCTAGCCTCCACCTCCACCAAATCTAAATTGAAAGAGCACATCACATGCTTTGGTTGCAACGAAAAGGGGCACTACAAGGACAAGTGCCCGAAAGGTAAAAAGGAGGTACACTCTAAACCTATTTCAATTAAATTAAATTCTAACATAAAGTGTAGAACTGGAGAAACTCAAGAGAAGAAGAGGAGGATTCGATGCTTCACGTGTGGTGAACTAGGGCACTACCACACCAAGTGTCCAAGGAAGAAAGAGCTCAAGAAAATGGGACACTTGAGGAGATGGGAAAAAGAAGAAAGAAGGAAGCAAAGATCACAACAAGGAGGGACTACAAGGGTAAGGGAGGTAATTCCTAACCCTAGGTTAATTCAATTTCAAGTTCTTCCTTGCATTTTAAAAATCATATTAATTACCCA
>JAGFNQ010002305.1:0-19304 GCA_024364735.1 Boesenbergia rotunda | reverse complement strand
CCAGACTAACAGAAGAAAAGTCAGCCGAAGAAAGGAAGAACCAACTGAACCCTCAAATGAAAAGATCAAAACCCAACGTAACCTACTACGAGTGCAAGAAGAAGGGCCACTATAAGATTGAATGCCCCAACCTGAAGGAAACAAAGAAGACAAGAAAGAAGAAGGCACTTCAGGCAACGTGGGACTAGTCCTCCTCCGAAGAAGAAGAAGAGTCCCACAGTCGAACCTGCTCGCACTAACACCTCAGAAAAAATAGAGACAGATTAGAGTCGGAGCCGGACGACGACAAACTCACATTCTCAGAGGACGGCGAAATAACTGTAAGTGGTTTTACAAGAATTCAATTAAATGAGTTAATTTGTATCTTTCTCGAGATTTGGCGAAAGCTAAACTCCGAGTCGAATCTCTCCAACAGGAAGTAAAACTCCTGAAAGAGAGAGCTGACTCTAGACCCTTAATGAGAAGGTTCAAGAAGGAACCTCTATTCAGTTGAAAAACTTGAAAAAGAGAACTCCTCCTTGAAAACTCAAGTTAAGGACCTTAGATCAGCTTTAGAACGATTACTTCTGGTTCCAAGGGTCTTGATATGATTCTTGGAAAACAGAAGTCGGTTCTAAATCGATCCGGACTAGGATACAGAACCAAATCTAGACAAAGATCCTACTATGCTGTACTGAACCAGTCCAGACCTAAAGCTCAGGCATGGGTACCCAAACTATGCCTGGACAAACAAATTGGATCAAATCAGTATTGGATCCCCAAGGACAAGATTCATATCTTGCCTAACCATTATCGTGGCTTTAGTCCAGGGGGAGCCAAATTAAAAACTATATTTATTGTTAGATAGAATTCAATTTTTGTTTTCAAATTACATGTTTGCTTGTTTATTTAATTTCTGCAATTTACCATGCTTAGACTTAGGACTGATTAGTTTAAGGACTGAACCAACTTAACTGAAATTTGACAACATAGTATTGGGAGAGGTGAGATGATAGTACGTTAGGGAAGCCAATTCTAATAAGGTCAAGTATACTCTACTTGGTCTCTTTAGACTGGTGAAACTAGCCGAAGCTACCGATCCAAGACCCAAACTAGTTAGACCAGAATTTTTCAAATAATAATTTTGAAAATGAAATTTCATTAAAAGGCTTTGTCAAGGAAAGGGTTGATGATCCAATAAGGCTACGGCCAAAGAAGGCCTAGTGCCTCGCCAAGACCTGGAAGCCGATTTATGAAATTCAAATTCAAATTATTCTTTGTAAAATTTAAATCTAACATAAATTTTCAGTTACGTGTAGATTCAAACATTTTTTTAACTCAAAATAAATTCAATTGTTTTCAAAATTAACTCAATTTTTTTAAAATAAATCATATTTTTTTCTATCCACCAAAACCTGTCTCACAAAACCTATAAGGCAAACGTGATTGATAACCTTAGATTGGGTGAGACAGACTAGGCTGTGAAAATCAATTTAGGCTATTCCTGATTCTAATTGGAATCCAAATCAACAAAACTCTTTATGTGTAGGAACATAAAGATTTGGACCAATGGATGTTGGATAGCGGTTGCTCCAGACACATGACTGGAGATAAATTGAAATTCACCAAACTCAAGTTCAAAAACCTAGGCTCAGTGGCATTTGGGAACAATGCTACACTCAAGGTAATTGGGTCAGGTAATATTGAACTTAAATCTGACTTTGTTATTAAGAAAGTACTTTTGGTTGAAAATTTTAATTTCAACTTACTTAGCATAAGTCAGTTGTGTGATTCTGGTTATGTAGTTACCTTCAACAATTCTAACTGCCTGATTAAAAACCTGCAAGACTCGGAAATCATGCTTAAGGGCACTAGGAAAAATAATGTTTACACTATAAATCTACCCCTAGTACCTAACTGTATATTAACTCAGTTAGAACAATCAAACCTCTAGCATAGGAGATTAGGTCACACTAATCTAAGAATTATTTCAAAAATCACCCAACTTGGCCTAATTAAAGGTATCCCTAAAATTAAGAATCAAGAAAACTTAATATGTGAATCATGTAATCAAGGTAAATAAACCAGGTCTAAACACAAACTAATCCAATCTGATCTAGCTCAAACCACACTTGAGCTCCTGCACCTTGACCTATTTGATTCACATGGAGCCAAGTCACTAAGTGGAAACCGGTACTGCTTAGTAATAGTTGATGATTACTCTAGGTTTACCTGGGTTAGGTTTCTAAAGACCAAAGATGAAACCCTAAACCTATTTAATGAATTTTGTAAGTTAATTGAAAATCAAAACGATACTAAAATCAAAAGACTTAGGAGTGACCACGGGGGAGAATTTGAAAATCAACGGTTCGAGGAATTCTGTAAGGTAAATGGGTACATACATGAATTTTCATGTCCTAGAACCCCCCAGCAAAATGGGATAGTCGAAAGGAGAAATAGAACTCTACAGGAAGCCGCTAGGGCTATGCTCAATGAATTTAACCTAGCCACCCAATATTGGGCAGAAGCAATTAGTACGGCTTGCTACATTCAAAATAGGGTCCTGATTAACAAGCGACACAACAAAACACCCTATGAATTATACTACCATAGACTTCCAAACCTACACTACCTAAGGGTCTTTGGGTGCAAAGTCCATATCCTAAACACCAAGGATTATCTAGGTAAATTCCAGTCTAAATCAACCCCAGGTATCTTCCTAGGATATTCAACCACAAGTAGAGCCTATAGGGTTTACAACAAACAGACTAAGAAAATTGAAGAAACAACAAATCTAATATTTGATGAAGAAATCAACTCAAAATCAGATAATACTTCATCAAATATTGATCAAGAAGATAATGAACAAGCTGTTGAATCCTTAAATGAACCCATAAACGAACTAACTATTGAACCAACTAATGAGTCAGTTGAACCAACTATTGAACCAATAATTGAACCAAATCAAATAGCTGAATCAAATAGTGAACCAAACCGACCAGCCGGACCTGAGGCTGAACCAAGTTCTAGAAAAACCAAGAATCCCAGACTTAGTCACCCAACCGATCAAATTGTGGGTGATCCAACTCTAGGAGTCAGAACTAGGTCTTCCTATAGAAACCTTAGTCAGATAGCAATGATTTCAAAAATAGAACCTAAGACTATAGAGGAAGCTCTACCTGATCCTGATTGGATCATAGCTATGCAAGAAGAATTAGCCCAATTTGAGAGGAACCAAGTCTGGGAGTTAGTACCTAAACCTGAGGGCAAATCCGTCATTGACACTAAGTGGGTTTTTAGGAACAAGTTAAATGATCAAGGAGAAATAATCAGAAATAAAGCTCGCTTAGTAGCGAAGGAATTCAGTTAAGTAGAAGGGTTAGATTATGACGAAACCTATGCCCCGGTAGCTAGACTTGAGTCCATTAGGATGTTATTGGCCTTTGCATCCCATAAAGGATTTAAACTATACCAAATGGATGTAAAGTCAGCCTTTCTAAATGGATTCATTAAGGAAGAAGTCTATGTAGGACAACCCCCTGGTTTTGAGGACTTAGAAAGACCTGACCATGTTTACAAACTTACCAAAGCACTTTATGGGCTAAAACAAGCACCTAGGGCCTAGTTTGAACGCCTATCCACTTACATAATTTCTAAAGAATTTAAACAAGGACAAATCGATTCAACCCTATTTATTAAAACATTAGGAAAAGAAATATTTATTGCCCAAATCTACGTCGATGACATAATCTTTGGGTCCACCAACTCTAATTTTTTAAAAGAATTCGTTAAAATAATGGAAAATGAATTTGAAATGAGCTTAGTTGGTGAGCTCAACTTTTTCCTAGGGTTACAAATTAAACAAACTAGGGATGGAAACTATGTCCATCAATCCAAATATGCTAAAGAGTTAATAAAGAAATTTAAAATGGATAACTCTAAAAGCATAAGTACTCCTATGGCCACTAATATAAAAATAGATAGTGACCCTGATGGAAAACCAGTAGACCTTAAACTTTACAGGAGTATGATTGGAAGCCTACTATACCTTACAGCCAGCAGACCTGATATCCTCTTCTCGGTAGGAATGTGTGCTAGATACCAAACCTGTGCTAAGGAAACACACTTAGCAGCCTTAAAAAGAATATTAAGATACATTAAGGGCACCCTAAATGTAGGGATTTGGTATCCTAGGACCTCAACTTTTAAACTATCAGGATATTCAGACTCTGACTATGCTGGTTGTAAGCTAGATAGAAAAAGTACAAGCGGAAGTTGCCAACTCTTAGGAAACAGTCTAGTAAGTTGGTGCAGCAGAAAGCAACACTGTGTAGCCTTGTCCACAACCGAAGCTGAGTATGTTGCTTTAGGAGAGTGTGTAGCACAACTCTTATGGATGATGCACACTCTTAAAGACTTCCAGCTTGACTACAATCAAACCCAAGTCTTCATTGATAACATAAGCTCAATTAATCTAACTAAAAATCCAATCCAACATTCCAGAACTAAACACATAGAAGTTAAACACCACTTTGTAAGAGATCATGTAGCCAGAGGTGAAATAGTCTTTAAGCATATAGATTCTAAATCCAACTTAGCCGACATATTCACTAAACCACTACCTGAGTCTGAGTTCAGCTCATTAAGAAGGCAGTTAGGATTATCCTTGGTAGAATAGGGTTACTATATTTTTTTCTGCTTTAAGTGATTTGAAAAATCAATTTTTAAAACAGTTTAAAAATTTGCTTTACTTAATGTTCAAAATCTTTTTAATAGTTTTTTACTTAGTTTTATTGTCAAAAACTACCCCTTCAAAACTAGGGCTTTTTCGCAAAATGGACTTAGCCTAGGCCCTAACCCTAGAAATACATGCACTTATAGATCTAGAAGTCAGCATCTCACAAGCACCTTAGGATACTGTTGATTGATAACCAAGAATGGGTTGAGATGCATAGGTCTTTGCCTTAATTCAAGATGCTTTAAGTCAATGCATCTGCAGTAATTGGGGCACTAAATATAACTAAATACAGTAATCAAGTTAAGTGTCAAGTTTAGACAATCTAACTTGAACAGAACACTTAACTCGACTAACCCTAGCGAAAACTACTGTTTATAACAGGTAGTAAGTAGCTAATTGGGTTAGACAGGTCCCTGCAGAGAAAATTTAAATGGTTTGATTCAGTTTATCTTGCATTGGTTCAGTACAACACATTATTCTGTTATATGCAAGTTATTTGTTATTTTGCTATATTGTTTTTTTTTATATATGGCAAAGGGGGAGAGATAAGAAAGGAGAAAAGCTTTAAATTTTTAAGCTTTTTCAAAATTTTATCCTTTCTTCAAAAAGTACTTACTCATACTTACTCTATTTTTCTCTTTCAAAGTACTTAACATGTTTTTTTTCCAAAACTGTCTTCAAAAGTACTTAGTCTAAATTATTTTCAAAATAAAGCATTTTCTAAGTACTTAAACTTAAGCTATCACTAAGTACTTATTTCTAAACTTCCCTAGAAAAGTTTCGAAGTACTAAAGAGATTGAAAACTTTTAAAAGTACTTTCAAAAACTCAAAAGAGAAGCTTTAGAAAAAAATTTTCACTAAATTGTTTTTCTAAAAATTTCTAAGTATAAAAATTTTTTTTGAGAAAATTTACTTTTAAAAAATCTTCTGAGTTTTGAAAAATTAACTCCATCATGTTGACTTAGAAAATTTTCAAACCCCACGAAACTTTGAAAAACCTAGGGGGAGATTCCTTCTAGGGGGAGGGAACTAAACTAGTTTATCATCTACTCTGATCAACTTAACTTTTTGAATCGGGTTGTTATAAATCAAAAAGGGGGAGATTGTTGGTGCAGACAGCACCCAAGTCGAACCTGTGTTTTGATAAATGGCAAAGGGTTCAAAAGTTAAGTCTTATTTGTTATCTAACATGCTGTTTGAGTGTGCAGATTGAAGTCCTAGCAAAGGAATGCTAGGCACCTAGCGAAGGAATGCTAGGCACTGAAATCCTAAGTCCTGGCGAAGGACAGTTGGGCACCTAGCAAAGGGCTATTAGGATACGAAGACCTAGCGAAGGACTGCTAGGCACCGGGCGAAGGATAGCTTGGTATCCAAGACCTAGCGAAGGACTGCTAGGCACCTAGTGAAGGGTTGCTAGGATACGAAGACCTAGCGAAGGACTGCTAGGCACCGGGCGAAGGACAGCTTGGTATCCAAGACCTGGCGAAGGAACGCTAGGCAAAAGTCCAACCGGAGGAGCTGGTTGGCAACAGGTAAATTCTCCTGAGAGGAGTAGGTGAGGACGCGTTCCCCGTTGAGGGAACAGTAAGTGTCGATTCTACCTAGGGCTCCATTTTGGAGACCCAAAGTCAGAACTAAGACAACTAAGGTTGTATACTCATAACATACTCTTGCTTTATTGTATTTGCAACTAACCCTGGATGTAGGACCAAAGGAACGAGTCTCTGCAGCTCAGAACGTCTCAAAAGAGAGAAGCAGCAGCTGGGCAGGGCGCCCCCAGTGTCCCGGGTGCCCCCAAGGACAAGGCAAAACAAGCTAGGCAAGAGTACGCTTCGGAAGCTTACTGGGCGGGGCGCCCCCGTGCTCCCGGGTGCCCCCAGTGCCCAGGGTGCCCCGCACTCAAGCCAACGAAGTGGATAACTCTTATCCAGCCAAGAAGCTCGCTGAAATGGTCAACCAGGGCGCCCCCAGCATCCCGGGAGCCCTCAGAGTCAATCCTTTGCCCTATTCGAGTGGGATAAGGGCTGACCGAGGTAATTCCGGATTGGTTGACAGGTGGGGGGCGCCCCCAACGTTCAGGGCACCCCGAAGTGCTATAAATAGCACCCAACACCAAAGCTTCTCAACATCAAGTTTTCCAACGCTTTCACGCTCTTCTACTCGAGGCGCTCCGCTACAGAAACCTCCCAACTCGAGATACAAGCGCCGACTACGTCCCTCTGCTCCGAGATACATTCCATACCGGACGTCGGTAACGAAGAGCTGTGTTTTTTTCTTACTGCACTATCATTGTAATCATCCTTTTGTAAACTATTTTGCGCGATTATAGTATTGCCCGCAGTAAACGGTCAATGACCGTGGGCCTTGGAGTAGGAGCCGACCGTGACTCCGAACCAAGTAAAATCTTGGTGTTTGCGTATTGTTCAGTTTTGTTTATTTCGCTGCGCGTTTGCTCTTAATTTTATCCAAAAAATATTTTATGATATTCACCCCCATCTATCGTTTTATCTCGATCCAACAGTATCGACCAAATGTAGAGTATGAGGTGATATATCACTACTCCTACACCCATAAGCATACATGTATATTCTATAAAGCGAGAATAATAAGTATCGAGACCATATGAAAATAAACAATGAGCAACTCAAAGAACAAGCAGTAAGTATCAAGCAGAAAAAATAAGAGGCAAATAAAGATATAACCTACTGCTATATATAATAAACTATGCATAGAAAATGACAATATCTATAGAGGTAGAGTCAAAGGTACCCGCCTCTGATGTAGTAGCTCGTAAATGACGAGAACCCCCACCTAAAATAATATCCGCAACGAGAAAATCAAAGTCTTGTATCAAGGACTTAAACTTAGCTATTTACATAAAAAGTAATTAACTAGACTAACAAGTAAATCATATTAAGATTAATCCTAACTATCAAAGTTATTAATTAATCCTAATAAAATGATTAATATGGCAAAGGATCAACACAAGCAACTTCCTCCCATGCTAATCCTTACCCATAATCCCACAGCAGCCACACCTCACCAAACTCACCACAAAAATATGAAAATAAGACCAAGCAACACTCCAAATTGCTGACAACCACCATAGGAAAATGGTGCCACAGTGGCGGATCGCTGGTTGGCATGGTGAGCATCGCGTGCCCTACCTTCCACCTTCGATGAGATCTTCTTTTTGCCGACTAAAGGTTGGTAGCGTGGAGGGGTTTCCTTTGTGTCCTATATTCATTTTGGGTTGATCCCTGTTTAGGTTCCTATTTGATTCAAGGCTACCGATCACAGTAGACTTCCGGTGACAAGGGGGACTCCATGCTGGAGTTTGGGGATATATCTCGTTGGATCAAGGTTCACAGCGATCCCTATTTGGTTGCTCCCGATCATATCTGGTTTGGACTGTAGATTTTAGGTAAGATCTGTTGGATTAGGTTTTCGTGTTAGTAGAATTGTATGATGGAATAGGTAGAACAGAAAGGTGAATCAGATCACCGTGGATGGGTTTTTGATCTTGTGATGGTTTTATTGAGCG
Organism: Boesenbergia rotunda; assembly: GCA_024364735.1. Taxonomy (NCBI): domain Eukaryota; kingdom Viridiplantae; phylum Streptophyta; class Magnoliopsida; order Zingiberales; family Zingiberaceae; genus Boesenbergia; species Boesenbergia rotunda. The sequence continues at coordinate 11,042 of JAGFNQ010002305.1, read as the reverse complement.
TTTGTTCATGGGGTTAGTGAGCAACTCTGGTTGGATGAGCTTTGGCTTTGTGTTTCGATCTTTTGAGACTCTACCATGAGCTAGAGGTTGAGCATCCCTTTTGTTTAGAAATAGTTGCTAACTTAGTGTTTTGGGAATAATAGTATTGTTGTTGTGTACTTCATGTGACCTAGGAGTTAGTTTTGTTTAGGGGCATGTGATGCATGGTTGGAGTTGTGAAAATGGGTTATGTGTTGTTTGGGGTATTGAAGTTGTTTTAAGGGTTAAGTTTGGGCTAAACTTCAAATGAACCACAATTTGGGCTAGGCGGGAGCTGATCACTAATTACGGTTAATTAGTGAACACCACTTTAGGATGGTTTTATTAGGGTTATAGTCTTATTCTATTAGTTATCATACATTTTGGTAACTAAGAGATTATGCCCTTTGATACAAGACATTGATTTGGTACGAACATTTGGACACGAAGTTCTCTTTGGGCATAGACTTCACATTTGGAGGCGGGTACTTCTCCTTTGATTCTGTAGTTCTTTTTTATCTTAAATGCATGACTATTTTATTTTCTAAGTAGGTTGATTTACCTTGACTCCATTTTGCTTGTATTTCCTGCTTGATACTTTCTTTGCTTGACCTTTGAGTTAATTAAGGATTTTATCTATACAGTCTCATCTATTATTTTCTGATACTTGTATGTGAGTACTTGAGAACAATCATTTGACCTATCTAGGGTTTAGTTGACATTATATATACTCTACCTAGTAGATTAGTTGCATGAGTATTTATTATGATACTAGTTGGATACATATGTATTATACTTGTTGCGTGTTTGTTGACTAGGTTAAGGGTGTATATTAGTGTCAAGCACCGTCCTTGCATTGTTTGCATGTTGACGACCACTAACTCACTTGTGGTTGAGATGGGTCATTGATCACATTTTTGTTGTGCTATACTCAGTTAGAGTTGTGTGCAGACATTTGGGGTATGGCTAAGGGTCCGCATAGGTATTTTTGGGGTTTTATAGCTACAGGTTTTGGGCTTTTCTGCATAGCTATAGGTGTTGGGCGCTTGTATCTTGTCTACTCGGCTACCCAATGTAGCAGTAGTTGATGTGTGTATAGATTAGGCCATTGCATCATGTGCATATTACACATTATGCATTTTACTTATGGTTGTTATATTTGTTTGAGCTATGATTTGTTATATTGGATTGACATTCATATATGGATTATGATTTGCAATTGTATATGATCTAGATTTGCTCAGTAATACAAGCAACTTATTGATGTATCATGGTGATTTTTCAATCATGCCCCTGCATGTATGTGGATGTTAGGTATGTTTATGCATATAAATGTTGTATTTGATTTATGCTCTATATTTCAAAGACTGTATTCTATTATTATTTTTGCTTATTATATTCTCTTTATTACCGTGCACTTGTCTTGTTGGGTATGGCTTGGTGGGGTTCCTTAGCGAAAACTTGGTCGTCCTTGAGAGACCTCTCCATGTCTATGGATTAAAAATTAATCCGAATGGAGACCCGTCTCCTAACGACCATCTCGTGCCGTATCGAATGATCCAAATTACAACTCGGTCAATCACAAAGATCGAGCCTTGTAATTTGGTTGATTGTTCGACCGCGGAAAAGGCGACGAGTAGATCACCGACTTTTGTGTTTATGGTCGCCTGGTCGGGGTCTAATTAGTTAATTATTAACCATGACAAACAATCAAAATAATTAACTAATTAACATGAAATGACAAGGCAATTAAAACATGACTCAATAATAAACAAGGAGCTTGGGAAGAGGTTATACCTTCCCGATCACCTCGCGACCTTCTACTTTATGTCTCTCCCTTCCCGAACGTCATGTGGGCGATGATCTACCGTGAACCGAGATCACCGAGGCACTCCAACCGAGCTCTTCTCCTTGACTTGGCCGAAACACCAAACCCTAGCTCCTAGGGTTTTCTCACCGCAAGCCTTCACCTCCTCTTCCCTTGCACCGCCGACCACCGGAGCTGCCCAAGGGCCACCGGACCAGCTGCTGTCCTCGAGAGGAAGGAGAAGAAGATGAAGAAGGAGAGTCCTCACCCAAACAACCCGAACTCAAGCCCTCTTCAATCCTTGCGGCGTTGCCGAAAGGTTTGGTTACGCCGCCTCCCACCTGCCGGCGACGGCTTCTCCACCCTCGCTGAGCACCACAAAATGAAGAGAGTTTCTCTTCCTTGTCTCTGTCAGTCCCAGCTGGAGATTGGTGAAGAAGAGAGGAAGGATCGAAGGGGAGAACCCCCTTCTCCTTGGCGCCGACCGAAAACCTAAGGAGGGTTGGAGAGAGAGAAGAGAGGAGAGAGGCTTAGGGTGTCAACTCTTGGATTAAGCTTTGGTTTCATGATCTCATAGGGTATTTATAGGGCTAAGGTAGGGACCAAGAGAAGGAGTTGGATCTTGACCCACCAATGGATATAAACCCGATCCATTAATTAAGATCTATTCCACTAAAGGATCTTAATTGAACTTCCTCACCAACCCCCATATTTTTATATGGGCTCCACATATTACGAGTCATCTATCCCCCCATATTTAAGATATCGAATGCTCGTTAATTAATTTAAATTACTGACAATTCAAATTAATTAACTTCTGGATCCTTGATTAGTACCACTCAACCTTATCATCATGCCAGATCAAATCCACCTGCAAGGTTTAGCATGATGAACCTTTTGAGCTCATCAAGGGGGTATCATCATCCCGACTCACTAGGACACGAATTTCGTCAATAATCAATGACACATCATATTATTAATATTATCTCCCAACTTACCGGACCTATCGATCTAATAGAATAGATCTTGCCCATTGGTAAATCAAAGAATTAATAATTAATAATATATGCCCGTTATTATATTGGGATTAAGGGATCGTACTCCATAATATATATCCAATTATCGAGTCAGTACAAATTGGATAACCTCTGGTTTTGGTCCTGCTCAATGTACTCAAAGCACACTAGTGTAATTCTATGGTCAAGACCAACCACACCTAATTACACTACAACTATCTCATGGTTTGTCCAATTCCATCTCGGTTGTGAGCCTCTACTTATACTAGGTAAGGAACTGATAACATGATCTTCCGTGTGACACCACACACCATGGTATCTACAATGCAAAGTAATGGACTTTATACATGTACTAATATAAACAGACACTTAGTGTAGTTGTGATTCTCTTTTCAAAATGAAGATGTTCATATATAAAAGAAGCATGTCTTTCAGTATACACATCTTACATGTCTATCCTTATATCCACAGTGTCTTCCCGGACTCATCACCTCTTACCTTTATTTTTGTTTCAGGTAGTTAATAGTTGTTACTCGTGTCGCCAAGAGAGGATTCATCTGCTAGTCCCTCAGCCTCGCATCTTCCTTTTAGTTGTTTTGTACTTCCTTTAGTGGACTTATCTTCATTTATGTTTCTTTAGTGAACTTGTGGTTGTTTTCATAGATTTTCGATTTGTCGTATTATTTTATGGAGTTATTATGATTATTATTAACTACATGGTTGTTTCTTTCTTTTTTTGCTATTGTGATTGTGTGGTTGCTAGCTGTGTGAGGCTATGTTATATATATTGTGTTGAGTGTTATATATCTAAGCTTCAGATTGTCCATCGTATTGGGAAAGTGCTGTCCAATTTCCTATCAGACATTTGCCTCATTGGGGCGTGACATGGACGCTAATAGATTGCATGAGTCTCATGATAATCTTCAAGTTGCTCTAAATATAGTGACAAATCTGATATTGATACTGATGATTTATTTTTTTAATTGCAAGTGCTACAAATGCACTTACCAACAAAAACAAAGTCAATTTTTGAAGTTCTTGAGTTCATAGAAGTCTTAGATTGTTTTTCTAATATCTCCATTGTTTATAGTGTTTTGTTAATTATACTAGTTACTGTAGCATCAATAGAAAGAAGTTTTTCTAAACTAAAATTGATGTTGGCATTTGTCGCTCATAAAAGATTTAAGTTGTATCAAATGGATGTAAAATCAGTATTTCTTAATGATTTTATCAAGGAAGAAGTCTATGTTGAACAACCACCGGAGTTTAAAAATTTTAAGTTTCCAAACCACGTATATAAGCTTAAAAAGGCCTTATATGGGCTAAATAAGCACCTCATACTTGGTATGAACGGTTGTCAACATTCTTAGTTTCCAAGGGATTTCATAGAGGAAAAATTGACCCTACTTTATTTTGAAGAATAGTGGGAAAGATATTTTTGCGGCCCAAGTCTACGTAGATGATATTATTTGTGGATCTACAAACAAAGACTATCTAAATAAGTTCATAAATCACATGAAAAGTAAGATCAAAATGAGCTTGGTAGGTGAATTAATATTTTTCCTAGGACTACAAATTAAATAAATAAAAGATGACATATATATTCATCAATCAAAATATGCAAAAGAATCATCATAAAATTTGGAATGAAAATGCCAAAGAAATATTTACTCCTATGGAAACTAACACAAAATTAGACAATGATATTGAAAGCAAAGAAGTTGATTTGAAGGTGTATCGTAGTGCTATAGGTAGTCTCCTCTATCTCACGGCTAGTAGACCCGACATATTATTTATCGTAGGTATGTGTGCAAGATATCAATCTTGTGTCAAGGAGTCACATTATGTGCAGTTAAACGGATTCTTCAATATCTCAAAGGAACTCAAAATGTAGGTTTGTGGTATCCTAGAACTGAAACTTTTGATCTTGAAGAATACTCCAATTCAGATTATGCTGGGTGCAAATTAGATCGCAAAAGTACTAGCGGTGGATGCCAATTTTTGGGATCCTCGTTGGTTAGTTGGTCAAGTAGAAAATAATATTGTGTAGCACTCTCCACAATCAAAGTCAAATATATAGTTATGGGAGAATGTGTGTCCCAATTATTATGAATAACTCACACTTTAGAGGATTATAAACTCATTTACAAAAATATGCAAGTTCTTTGTGATAATGTGAGTACCATGAATTTGACCAAAAATTCAATCCATCATTTAAGAACAATGTATATTGAGGTCAAACATCATTTTATTAGAAATCATGTGGCTAGCGATGATATTGTTCTTAGATATGTTGAGTCAAAATCAAACTTGGCTAATATTTTCACCAAACCACTTCCCGAATCAGAATTTAGTTATTTACGAAGAGAATTAGGAATGTTCCTTGTTGAGTAAAACCCTTCATGATCACTTCAAAGATTTTCAATATCTTACCTACAAATGCATCTCACAAGAACATAGATTTTACCTTGTTTGTGCTTTTCTAGATGGGAGTGAGATGTTAGGGTCAATCTTCTTAATCATAATACTTGTTATGATGCATCACTTTGAGCAAGAGGGTTGAAATTTCTTATGAATCATTAACTTGATGAATCATGGGGAAGACTAATACATAATTAATGTGTATTTAGTCCGAAGATCATGATTAGATATTTAAATGGAAGAAACCTATAACTAACCATTCCAACATACTTAACTTTACATATCTATCATACTTGGCCTTTGTACCCTTGAATAAACCCATAAAAATTGAAGGTTGGCATGACTTGGGATGAGTTTCAGGGCTTATCAGTTATTTCAATCGATTGATGGCAGTCACCAATCGATTGGTGATTCTGTGATTTCCCATAGAAAAGCTCTGAATTGATTACTGAATCAATTCAGTATAAACCAATCGATTGACTAATCAATTGGCGATTTTTCGTGGGGAAAAAATGAAGCCTAATTGATCAATTGATCGATTACGCACCATTGTAATCGATCAGGTAATGGATTACACACTTTAAATCAATTCACCTAGTTCAAGTCCAATCACTTTAAATTGTGCCTAAAACCCCCCATCATTTTACTTCTCCCGAAACCCAACTGCATTTTCCCTCTCCCAAGCCCTAGTTTTCGCCTCCACGACTTCAGTGTCCCTCTTCGATCAATGTCTCCCTAGCTCCAACGCAAACCCTAACTTCAGTTTCTTTCTTTGGTTTCCGATGAACCAGTGGGCAACATTTTCCTTCTTTCAAGATCTTCCTTCATCGTCAGCCCCAAATGGCACCTAAGTAAACCCTAAACCCTATTTTTTAGTGTCTTTATTTGATTCCTGTGTATTTGTCATTTGCTAAAAATTCTTTTAAATCTTGTTTCATTTGTCCATCTTGTGTCGTGTGTCTATTTTGGCTGCATTTGTTCATGTATTTTCCCATTCATCATGGATGGGAAGAAACAAAGGGCAAATGAGCCAGGTGAGGGGTTATCCCACCCTCAATGGTCAATCGATGCTCGTTTCCCTAATGTCGATTACCAGCAAGCATTTAACAAGCATGTCTTTAAACTCATTGCCCCTAGATCACTTGATCGACAATACTTTCATGATCATTATTTTGATGTCTTTTGCATCATTGAATACTATAAACTAGAGTCAATTGTCTATTGTGTGCGAAGTGTAAATGTAGGGTTGGTTTCTGAGTTTTACAATAACTTGCATACCTCTGATGGGGTGAATTACAAACCCCGTGTTGCTAAAGTAACTTGGATTTCTCTTGTGAGGTTCTTCAGGAGTTTTGAGGGTGTCATCCCTCCATGAGTGAGTTTGTCTTTCTTTCCAGTATTGTGTGAGCTATTGCCCCCACTATTTGAGCATATTTTCATTGCTTATATACATTAACATTTCTTAGGACGTCATCATCCAGATAACCCTAATGCCAATATCAACATTTTTTCTGCTCTTGAAATCTCGGCTAGGGACAATGCCTTATTCAAAGTAGTCATCAATTGTCTTTTGCCCATTATCTCTCATGCCTTAGCTACTATCAGACCTCATTTCTGCCTATTATACTGTTGGGACCGGGTGCATGTTGACAAGGATACGAGTTCGTAATTTTAAAAATTAATTACGTGAGCGGAAGAATTAGCATAAATAATTTCTCAAATTATTTTAACCACGTATCTAGCATGCAACCTTATGATGTGTGGACATGATCATAAATTAAAATTTTACAGAAAGTAAACTAATTTACTCAATACCTCGCGTAACTCGAAGTAAGGGACGAGATCCAACCGTAGCGTCCCTTGGAAGCTCCGCCTCTATTCGCGTCCACGCCGAGTTCTCTTCGGGATGACTTCGTAAAGCCACGAGTTTTGTGCCGACGAGAACTACTAGATTCTCCAAAGGCACAACTAGAATAGCAAGAGAGAGATGGAAACTAACCACCAAGTAACGGAATCAAGATTCCGGGGGAAGGAAGGAGTTGCGACCCGCTTCTTCTTCTTCTTTGGCACCTTCTTGGTGGAGGAGGCTCACGGCAACCCTAGGCGGTGCGCCGGCCCTAGGGGAGGAGAGAGGGCGCCGGCCCTAGAGAGAGAGAGGGAGAGAATAAGAGAGAGAGAGAGAGCTTGCTACTTTATCTCTTAATTGGAATTCAAGTCTTGCCTTGGTTCCTTTATATAGTAGCCTCTCCATCGCCAAGTCTCCCTTTTAACGGAATAAATTTTCATAAGAAATTTATCCTATAAATTTTCTTATGAATTATTCCGTTATACCAAGTTTTATTATAACTAAATTTATAATAAAAACAAATACATCTCTGCTTTTATTATGGAATAAATTTTTACAAGAAATTTATTATATAAATTTTTCTTATCATGGAAAATCAATTCATAATTGATTTTATAAAATAAAATTAAACCATTTAAAGTTTATTTTAATTTCCATGAAAATAAATTTATTTGCATAAATTTCTTTATATAAATTTCTTTATATTTATTTATCCATAATTTTATAAAACAAATCGCGCTTGATTTATTTTATAATTTAAACCAAATAAATTGGTTTCCCTCCATGTGGTGGCCGGCCAAACCAAAGAGGGTGGGCACCCTCTTTGGCCGGCCACACCAAGACAAACCCATTACGAATTAAACTCTTTTAATTCGTCCAATAAGCCTTCAAAAGACTTAGCCATTTTAAGCTTTCGATGCGCCTCTGATAAATTCAAATTCGATTTATTTCTCTTGATTGGAAAATCCAATTTTCAACTCGTTTTAAATCCCTCGGATTACTCGTAGTGCGTGTGACTAAATAGGCTTTCAATTTATGTTGGCCGTCTATAATCAACCAATTATAGAACGATCATGAGTGGCACCTAGTAGTACATCATGATCCCCAATTAATCGAAAGATCAACGGTTTGACCCCCAGAAGAAATTATTCTGAAACCCTTCAACAGCTCTAATGAATCGTGCCTCATTCCCTTCACCATCTTTTACCCACTTGGTTCAGGACATGGTCTATATGTGTCAATCTCCACTAGGCTGACTACGTCACACCTAGCCCAAGTAATGTCTTTCTCGTCCAATGGATTCTAATTACTCTCATGTATTTCAGAGACTCATACTCTGAACATGTCATGCTCTGGCCAGAGGCTTTGAGTAACAATCCGACGATAGGCCTTGGGTATACATCCCCTCGCAAGGAGTGGTGAATCCTTTGTAGGCTGTTCAAACATCATCGAGCACTTCGGCTTATACCCAACCATCCTGGGTCCACACCTCCTTGGAGATGCTTGCTTAAGATGTTAAAGTATAAGTCTCCATGACCAAGATGACTTGAACACCGTAAGTCAAAGGAACATCGCACTTAAGCTGCAGTAAGAACTTCACTGACATGTCTATATGTAGACTACCATGTGAAGTTTTACAGTCAGTCACTCCAATGAACTAGTTCCCTTAACTAGCATTCATGTTTATCTCCGAACATCCCAATGTCACCAGCCAGTGAGAATCAGCTGATTAGAGAATAACCCATGTTAGTCTCAACAGAATTGATAGTGTCCTTATTTATCAATTCATCGACTAGGGACAATTTCAATACTTCACAATTGCACATATAGAGATAATCACTAGTTGTGAATTCATCACAAATTCTCTCATGCTGTGAATTGTATTGTGGACATTCAGTAAATGAGTTTAAGATCCCAATCAAATACACAGACATGTATACTCAAATAGTGAATAATCATTTATTAAAATAAATATTTACAATCATAAGGCGATTGCCTTAGGACACTTCTCTCATATTACTAACAAACTCCCACTTGGCCTAATGTCAATCGCTACGGTATCCAATACCACAGGCTCTAAATGACCCTCAAACTTACTTTGAGGCAAGGCCTTAGTTAAAGGATCCGCTAAATTCCTTTCAGTGGGAATTTTCTCAATTTGTATATCATCCTACTTATAATCTCTCTGATCAGATGATAGCGGCGAAGCACGTGTTTGGATCGTTGATGAGACCTTGGTTCCTTTGCTTGTGCAATAGCTCCATTGTTGTCGCAGTAAACCGGCACTGCTTCATCAATGGTTGGAACCACACCAAGTTCGGAGACAAACTTCTTGATCCAGACTGCTTCCTTTGCTGCTTCCGAAGCTGCGATATATTCCGCTTCCGTGGTAGAATCCGCTACGGTGTCTTGTTTGGAACTCTTCCAACTTATTGCGCCTCCATTCAAAGTAAATACGTATCCAGACTGAGATTTGGAGTCATCCTTATCTGTCTGGAAACTGGCATCTGTATACCCACGTATTACCATATCTCCTTCTCCATATATTAGGAACACATCCTTAGTTCTTCTTAAGTACTTAAGGATTGTCTTGACAGCCGCCCAATGATCCATTCCTGGATCAGACTGGTATCTGCTCGTGACGCTCAGAGCATACGATACATCGGGCCTAGTACATAACATAGCATACATGATAGATCCTATCGCGGATGCATAAGGAATCTTATTCATGCAAATCCTCTCGTCTTCTGTGCGCGGACACATAGACTTTGAAAGGTTGATCCCATGCCTGATGGGAAGGTAACCTTTCTTGGATTCCGACATGCTAAACCTTTTTAGCACTCGGTCTATATATGTAGACTGCGAAAGACCAAGCAACCGTTTTGATCTATCTCTATAGATTCTAATCCCAAGGATATAGGTTGCTTCTCCCAGGTCTTTCATGGAGAAAGTTTTGGACAACCAAATTTTAACTGTCTGTAAGACTGATATATCGTTTCCTATAAGTAATATGTCATCGACATATAATACTAGGAATACGACTGCACTCCCACTAACCTTCTTGTACACACAAGGTTCGTCAGGATTTTGTGAGAAATCAAACTCTTTGATTGTCTCATCAAAACGGATGTTCCAGCTCCTGGATGCTTGCTTCAGTCCATATATGGATCGTCGAAGCTTGCATACTTTGGTTTTATCAACCGATGTGAAACCTTCAGGTTGTATCATGTATACATCCTCAAGCAGGTTTCCATTAAGGAAAGCTGTTTTCACATCCATTTGCCATATCTCATAATCATAATGAGCTGCTATGGCTAGGAGCATCCGAATGGATTTAAGCATAGCTACTGGCGAATAGGTTTCGTCATAATCAATTCCTTGTTTCTGACGATATCCTTTTGCCACTAATCTAGCCTTAAAGGTAACAACATTACCTTCCATGTCGGTTTTCTTCTTGAAAACCCACTTGCACCCTATGGGCTTAATCCCTTCAGGTGGGTTAACCAAGTCCCATACTTGATTTTCGTACATGGAATCCATTTCCGACTTCATGGCTTCAAGCCATTTGTCCCTTTCTGAACTTTTCAGAACATCTTCATAACTGATAGGTTCGTCATCGCTTATGAGTAACACGTCGTTCGATTCACTTATGAGAAATCCGTATCTCTCTGGAATATTGCGTGTCCTATCAGACCTACGAAGAGGTGGTGTTGTTTTAGGTTCAACTGATAGCTCATCATTATGAGTTATTGGTTGTGGGTCTAGACTAGGTGTCTCTGTAATGTCTATTGGAGTTTCTTGAACTTCATCAAGTTCAATGCCACTCCCACTGTTTTCTTGTAAAAGAAATTCTTTTTCCAGAAATACAGCATGCCTTGAAACAAACACCTTTTGTTCCAAGGGATGATAGAATTGGTAACCCTTCGTTTCCTTA
>JAGFNQ010002304.1:641574-687032 GCA_024364735.1 Boesenbergia rotunda | reverse complement strand
TGAGCGCTTGGCGAGTCACCGGGTTGTTTCGCGTGCAAACTCCGCTGGTAAGTTCCTTTATCTTTGCTTTTCCTTTCCGACCACCCTTTTCGCTTATGATTTTTAGTTTAGTTTGAGGATTAGATCGCCTGGGAACGTTATTTTTTATTTGAGATTTGAGTCAAATTTGCGGGCGAGGGTTTGGAAACGCTGTCATTTTTGGATGGTTTGGGCTGTATTGAAAGATTTCATTTTTAATCTATTGATCGCGGTGGTTTCTGATAAGCTAAATCGATCATGTTATTGTAAAAGTTGAGACAAATTCGTGGGCGAGGATTCGGAGATGCCATCGCTTCTGGTGAGCTAAATCGTTCGTGTTGTGTAATCTCCCCCCACACAGAAAGGATGCGTTAATCTTGAGTTTCGACGTTCCTAAGTTTTTTTTTTTCCCGTTCCTGAAATACAATGTTGTGGTTCCTGACTTGTAGGTCTTTTAAGTGCAGATAAAAAGAATGTTCTCAATGTTTTCCCGGGCATTCTTTACAAAGAAGTTGACCTGGTGTACCTTAATTCCCAAGCTTGATGTAGTTGATACTTGTACATTCCGAACCTTATTGTCTAGTTCATCAGAAAGGTTTTCATGACCGTAGTACTTATTGCCCCTTCTTTAGGGAAAAGACGGAGATGGATAATAATGCGACCAATTTATATATACATAACATTTATTAGGAGTGATAGAAGCAGAGGAAAGATTAAGAAAGAAAGAACAGATAATAATATTTTTGGATGATCTTATTACTTTAGCCAAAGGTATTATTTATACAAGTTGTCTAAACAATAAATGTAAAGATTAAATATGACATACAATCATAATAATTATAATCGTACAGTGAATTTGTAAATGCTATCTTTTGCTATCGAGTTATGTCGATCTCGATCATGATGCTAGATACGGTAAATCTCGATTGATTGAAATCAATTCTAGATTATCCATTTTTGTTTTCTTTGCTATCATTAAAGAGAACATCAGCACCAAGAAATTATTTCTATCTCCTATCCTTCCCTGCTGAAAAATTCAAATTCTTGGTTGTTGCAGCTATACTAATCATTTGGTTGTTATTCTCAGAAACATTATAGTTGGTTCCTAAGAGAATATTAGTAGTTGTGATAATCTTTTGCTATATAGTGGCAGTATGTATGTAGCTTAGCTTAGAGTGTACGTATATGTTTTGACATAATGTGGTTGAGATGGATAGAGCCTTGCTTCCAATATAGATTAACCAGGAAAATTTGTTTTCTCCCCGTTTAATTTTTAAATGAACTGCCTACTTTTTGTTACACGCTTAAATTAACCTGCAATTTAAATTCATTTCCATCTATATATGCAAACATATAGGCAAGCTATGGCTTGTACAATCTTGATATTGTAGATAGCATGGTTAAAGTAAGAGAAATGTAGATTGACATTGTTATATGTTGTTTGAACTTAAGAGAGAATTTCTGGGGAGTAAGTGAACAGGACTGAGTTGCATTTGTATTCAGGTGATTTTGAGCAAATAAATCTTACTTTAACCATGGAATGTCATTTGCAGAAAAAGATTTTGTCTGATTGTTTGGATCGATTCTATATGGTCAGATTAGTACTTAGGTTTAGGCTTAATACATCTCAATTTTGTTCCTTTTCATCCTATGTTGTCCCAAAGTTTTCTTCTTTTAGTTAGATTGCTTGTGTTTGTTAAATCAATAAGAGTAACAAGAATTGTATAAACCCCTAGATTTTAAGGTATGCAATTTTTTGTAAAGGATCAGATGCAAGCATGCATCAGATAGAATTGAATAACAAGGAAACATAGTGAACTGATATATTTCCATGGACATTGTCCCTTTCATGTGATATTTATTATTGATCATGCAACAGAAGCAGTGAACTTTGTTATACTGTAGGGATGCTAGAATTTCTTTTGTACATAAATGTTTTTGGTGGGCATATTATGATGAAAGTGAAGCATTTTTGTAAAAAACTTTTCCCATATAAATACCAACAAGTTGAATCAAATTATGGATAACCGCTCTCAATTTATAGTTTATTTTTTATTCATCATACTCTTATACTTAAAATTATTCCCCATATCCACCTTGAATACTGCTTGTTGCTATATTTTTTACTACATCTGATTTGCAACATTATATTTATTTATGTGCCTCTGGTCTTTTTTTGTTTATAATTCTTATGCAATTACAAGTTGTTTCAATCACAGTGCAAATCTTAAATGCAATTTGCAGGTTGATTCTGTATCATGCTATTGTAGAGTAGATACTGGTTTGAAAACAGTTGTAGGAGCTAGAAAATTTGTTCCTGGTGCTAAGCTCTGTCTGCAACCTGAAATTGTGCCCAATGGAACAAAATTGAGGTACACACACAGGGAGAGGAATAGAAACCAGGTGCCTCTTTTGCCTGGTCTCCCAGATGATCTCGCTATTGCTTGTTTGATTCGGGTTCCTCGAGTTGAACATCAAAACCTTCGATTAGTTTGCAAAAGATGGAACAAACTTTTGTGTGGAAATTACTTCTACTCTCTTAGAAAAAAGTTAGGGATGGCAGAGGAGTGGGTCTATGTCATCAAGAGAGATCGTGATGGAAAGATATCCTGGCATGCATTTGATCCTACTTATAAAATCTGGAGGTCACTTCCACCTGTTCCTGCAGATTATTCTGAAGCTCTTGGTTTTGGTTGTGCTGTTCTTAGTGGTTACTACCTCTACCTATTTGGAGGTAAAGATCCATCAAAGGGATCAATGAGGCGCGTGGTCTTCTACAATGCACGGACAAACAAATGGCACAGAGCTCCAGACATGCTTCGAAAGCGCCATTTCTTTGGTTCTTGTGTCATCAATAACTGCCTATATGTTGCTGGTGGGGAATGCGAAGGGAACCAAAGAACTCTTCGGTCAGCTGAGGTTTATGATCCTAACAGAAACCGATGGGCATCTATCACTGAAATGAACACTGGAATGATTCCCTTTATCGGTGTTGTTTATGAGGGTAAATGGTTTCTGAAAGGACTGGATTCCCACCGACAGGTCGTGAGTGAAGTTTATGCACCTACTGCCAACACATGGTCCACTGTTAGTGGTGCGATAGTCACAGGTTGGAGAAATCCCAGTATTTCATTGAATGGAAGAATTTATGCATCAGATTGCAGGGATGGGTGCATGCTTCGAGTCTATGAACCAGCAACAGACTCATGGGATAAGTTCATGGACAGCAACAATCATCTAGGAAATTCTCAGGCCTTTGAGGCCGCCTCGTTTGTTTCCCTTAATGGGAAGCTGGGTATTATTAGGAACAACATGAGCATAAGTCTCGTTGATGTGACAGAACCAGTAAATATCATAGAGACAAACAGTGCTCGTGTGTGGGAAGCCCTTGCTGGCAAAGGCCAACTTAAAAATTTGGTGGCAAGTTTATGGTCCTCTATTGCCGGTCGGAATGGAGTGAAGGGTCATATTGTTCACTGTCAGGTGCTTCAAGCTTGAGATCTCGCTGAACAAATGAAGGATGATATAAACCCATTGATTTAGGTTGTATTACTATCAGCTGCTTACTAATTAATTGACATCTTGAACCGGAGAAATCTGCAACAAAGCTCTTCGTTCTCCTACCTGTGTTTGTCTGTTTTGATCTTTCGCCTGGAGAAATCCTGGGGAGAAGGAACTTGCTTTATTGCACCGAATGAGTGAATGAACATTAGGCTTAAGTCACTGCGATGACCTATCTTGGAGCTGTGTGCTGCATTGACAAAGGAAACTAGCTGAGCTGCTGGAGCCTCACAAATATGCATCCATGGAACTATCGAAAGCATCGATGACATGCAGTGTAGAGTTTACTACGCACATATTTCTCCCCCTGGACTTATCTCGTGTGACGATATGGGTGCTTGATGGTAATCATGAGTATGACAGTAAAGTCCCTGCCTTGCAGGTGGAGCTCGCTTTCTAACTCCATGTTCTTGTAATTTTCAAATTGTTTAATCTTCTGAAAAGTGAGCAGCATTCTCTTGCAAGAGTATCTGGCTAACCTCAGCATGGTAGCTTTCGTTTTTGCATCGACTCTCTGATTCTTTGTATGTTTTTCTGACCTTTTACAATTTGTTTTTGCTCTTCCAAATCTTATTTTAATGGCAAAATCAATTTTTCTTCCCTCCCAACCCATTTTTTTAAAGAAAAAAAAATAAAGAGTGAAAAGGCAACCACATTAGTTACTACTGGCCCAGTAAATGATCAGTGTGGGTCCTGTTCACGGGTATCGACACACGGGATCTCTCAACGGGTTCTCAAGCTATTCTCTTATTTGCGTGGCTGCCTTCCCTACGAAGGAAGCAGCCCCAAGGCGAAACAACGGCCATCTTCATCTAATTTCACCAAACACCACAAAGACTTGCTGGCCGAAGCATGCTCAAGGTGTCCCCGGAATTATGATACAACGGTAAAATGATTAGTCACTATCTTATATATTTACGATTCAATTCTTAATTATAATATATTTTATAAAAAAAAATTTTTAAATAGGGTGCGAATCTTAAAATGTTAAATTTTTAGACTGTATATTACAAACACTTCATGATTGATCTCGACGACCAATAATTTTTTTTTTTTTTTATGAAATCAAATTTATCATCCTAAATTCGTCTCCTAACTATTCTAACATCCAAAGCATGCGCAAGGTACGTATTTACTCCTACCACCACCACGTTCCAAAGAGAGATTTGGACGTTTCGCCCAACGCCACCACTGCCACCCTCCTCTCTCTCTCTACTGCCATTGCCTGCCTTAAAAGCTCCTCCCCCTCTTTATTCATTTCCTTCACTCCCCCACCAACCACCTCCTTCCTCTATCCAGACCCCTCTGTTTGCTGGTTTCAATTCCATATATAACGGGATTTTCCGGAGAGACTGGAGGAGTAGTATACGGCGCAGAATCCGATATCTGATTTAGAAGGTTGCATTCCTATTTTAACTACCGCTTTCAGTTGCAGGCTTTTCGTTGTTGCCTTTCCCTTCGATTCTTCTTCTGGAAGGAAGAAAAAGGAAACAGAGACGAGAACAACAGGGGAAGAAAGCAGAGTAATGGCACGCCTCGCTCCTCTCTCTGAGGAGCCCATCAGCGAGGAGGAGGATTCCCGGAGCGCGGCGCGAAGAATCCAGCATTCCTTCCACAACTGGCTGAAGACCCACCTTCCCTTGGTCTCCAACAAGAAGAGCGACCTCAAGATCCTCCTCAGCGTCCTCGGATGCCCTCTCTCCCCGCTCTCCGTCTCCCCCAAGAACCACCTCCCCCGCCATGTAGATTGATCGCGTCCGTTTGAAGATTTAGTTTGCCGCATTTAGTCCGTGCGTTTAACTGCGCGGCTTCGACGATTTCAGGTGGTGGCGTCGTCGGCGCAATACATAATCCAGCAGTTCCGGGCGACGACGGGGTGCGCGAAGCGCGGCAGGACGGCGAAGAGCATGTACGCGTCCGGGCGTGTGTGGATGGAGATGGTCCACGAGCACGGCCTCGGCACGCCCGGCTCCGCCTCCAAGGGCCGCCACCACAAGGGCTGCTTCGTGGTCTGGCAGATGGTCCCCGACATGTGGCTCGTCGAGCTCGCCGTCTCCGGCCACCAGATCTCCGCCGGAAGCGATGGCAAGGTCGCCTGGCGCCGCACGCCTTGGCTCGGAGCCCACGCCGCCCGCGGCGGTGTTCGACCCCTCCGACGTGCCCTGCAGGCAAGTTGGCACGATTAAACAACAATATTATAAAGTTAATCACTTTACCGTGTTGAATTCTCATATTGCCGTGCATAATTAATTACCCTGATCATCTTCCGCCGCTGAATTTGCCTCCGCATGCCTTTCTCTGCCTCTTGTCGAATTTGATTCTGACTGCCTTCCGGGAGAATGTCTGGCCCAGGCTATCATTGAATTATGGAATGGCTTTTGATTAAAAAGTTGATGGAATAGCACGTGAATCGTCCTTTAATTATGTCACGCATAGCATTTGACATTGGACACTTCTTTTTGAGTTTTTACTCTCTTTAACAATTAAATTGAAGTGGTACAGGGATTAGACCCCGAAACGATCGCGGCCGTGTTCTCGCCGGCGCAGCACGTCGGCGAGAAGCACATCGGCGACGAAGAGTGCTTCGTGCTGGAGCTGATGGTGGACAATTCGATCCTGTCGAGCTGGAGCGACAGCACGGCGGACATCATCAAGCATCGGATGGTGGGGTTGTTCAGCCAGCGCAGCGGCCTGCTGGTGAGGCTGGAGGACTCGCAGCTGACTCGGATCCAGTCGCCGGGAGCCGAGGCCATCTACTGGGAGACCACCATCTCGTCGAGCATCGACGACTACCGCCAAGTCGACGACCTCGTCGTCGCCCACTCCGGCCGGTCCACAGTCAGCCTCCTCCGCTTCGGCGTCGGGGTCAAGGACCAGCAAGTGCTGACGCGAATGGAGGAGCGGTGGACCATCGACGACGTCCTCTTCAACGTGCCGGGCCTCTCCGCCGACTGCTTCATCCCGCCGGCGGAGGTGCAGAGAAGCCGCCGCTTCTACGACGTCAACACTGCGTAATACTCCATTAATTTCCATGTACAAATTAAGCAAGTCGGACAATAATTGACCTCAGAATTAATCATTTTGTAAATCCACTGGCGAACTCCCTTAGCCAAGCAATCCTGTCGCCTGCTCTTGTTTTTTTTATGTTCACTTGTCTCGTTGGAGACGACTAAGATTGAGGGAATCTTCCAATCGACCATGGCTGTAATATCTGTAGTGAAGTATCTCAGTAGGGGAGTCAGATTGCATGTGATGTGATGCGTGGATCAGTTTAGATATTTTTTCCTGCACCACATGGTTTCTTTTTGATTCCGATGCAGGCCCCTACCCTATACATGCCTGTGTTCGTCCAAGAAGAGCATAAGGCTCTGACAGTGGAAACGGAAGCTCTTTTGTCAGGGAGTGACCACAGTAGTGATGGGCCGATGGATCTGAGTGTTTTTTAGAGGAGAGATGCCCCAAAGGAAAGAAAGAGAACATGGGGTGGTGGAACTTGTACCCCCGAGCAATGGAGCAGCTAATCAAAGTGTATATGGAAACGTGAGGCATGGGTGCGTGGAGCATTCCTGCTCTCTTCGACTACGTCAGAAAGGGCATTCACTGTTTCAGGATCTGGATCGACAGGGAGGAAAATGGTCAGTGGTACCGTTGCAATGCCTTTTTCAGTATGCGATGGTTAACGCAAACACAGCTAGTTTATTATATGTGAATCTATCGAAGAGCGAGATGAACTGTCAAGAATGAATTGGAATTAAGAATTATTCTCGTTGGCACCTTTCCTACAAGAAAGATAATCGTCAATAATTTATCGGGAGAATTTTCTGACAAGATCCTCAGACGATCAAATTAGTATCCGATGGAGAAGATGAAAACTGGAGAAGAATCGTAACTAAAAAAATTACGCATACATGTGGGTGAAGGGAGGAGAATCTTATATAGCCGAGGGAGTCGACAGTCTGTCCTAATTCTGTAACATTTTGTCTCATGTAAGGACAGGATCAGGGGTCGCTGTCAGCTCACCGATTGGCGCCGTCCCATCCTGACATATGCAGGGGTGAAGGGAGGAGAGCTTTATATAGTCAAGAGAGCCGACGGTCTCTGTCCTAGTTCTGCAACATTTTGTCTTATATGGGGACAGGATTAGGGGCCGCTATTAGCTCACCGACTGGCGCCGCCCTATCTTGACATATGCAGGGACGCCGTGGTACGAGTTGCCAGAGCTTGTCAGGAAAATACTGTGTCAAAGGGATATCTGTAATTCGGATATGAGTGGTGTTAGGCCTGAGCCGACCTGTGTTGACTCTGGTACACCTTTATCAGTATGATGTCAGGAGGTAGGTACTGTCGCGAATAGCAATAATTTTCGAGTCGGAGCGCACCAAAAAGGTGTGTCGATCAGCTACTTCGAGAGAAACCTAGCTATGCGGCTAATGACATATCGTTCAGAGCATTCGTGCAACGCCACATCGTGGGGTGCTCGGACCTAGCGCGACCGACTTTTCCTTTGAAAAACAAGATTAATATAATTCAGGGAGGGTGCTGACCAGGCACCGACCGAGTGTCGACCGGGTGCTAACCAGCTGATATTAGGTATTTAGGTCGAGCACTAGGTGTTTCTTGCTAGGACTAATCAGACTGTATCCGGTTAATCATCCAATCGGGTGATCCGGTCCGAGAGAGACTCGAGCCAATTGGTCATCTCAACGTTTCACGTCTTACCACGTCGAACTGTCGGATCTCTCCTGGCATTGACTTATGCTCGTGAGACGCCATATAAATCGACCGAGCTACACACAGATCAAGATCAATATGCATCGACCTCCTTAAATTGGATTAAGAATTTCACTTTTTTATAGACTCTGAGATTAAAAATCGGTAATTCTAAACGTTATAGATGCTATTGCCATGCAAGTCAACTCCGAATTGAAGTGGGGAAGACGGCAACAAAGTTGTCATGGTTCTGTGCGCATAACTCTATTTACATGGTAAACTACTGTGACTTTGGATGAAGCGTTATTTTGCCTGGTATTCATATGTGATCCGGTCAGGTGGTTTTTTGGAGGAGAGTCGGAGGGTCGGCCACTCGGGGTCAGCCATCGGAGGTCGGCCATTCGGGGTCAGTCGCCCGAGGTCGGTCCCTCGGCTCAATTGTCCCCAGCCGAGCGCCCCGAGTTAGCCTCATGCGAAGAGACTTATGACCCGAACTCACCCGACCGACCCAGAGTGACCGACCCAGAGCGAGTGAAGGGTCGCAGCAACAGTAAAGATCATCCGAATCTCCCCATTGTCCGAAGAGGATTTCTGACATAATCATGACCTGACATAGCCGTCAGCATTAATGAAGGTTTGAAGGGACAACCTGGACAGACTGTCAGACGGCTGTGTCAGCCTCATAAAACTATCAGAGCTGCCGGTTATACAGTCTGACAACTGACTCATCCTTAACGAGATGGGACGTCTCTAACATGGCAGAGGGCTTTCCTTCCCCTATATAAACCCCATTTGAGCCTCAGAGAAAGGCTCGCTGCTATTCGCAACCACACCCCTACATCGTGAGTTCTATTTCGGTCCGAGCCGAGCGACTTAAATTCTCTCTCTACTGGAGCCCGACCCCGACCTCCGAGTCACAGCAGACCGGGTCATCCTGGTCAGACCGAGTCATCCGAACGAGAACCGATCTTCGTTTGTCGACGGGATCAATACGTTAACACACAACAGAGACTTGGGGACTCTTTTTTTGTTTTGTTTTTTTGTGCAAAAGGGACCAATTCACCTGCTCGGCGGAAATCCTTAATTTCATGGATAAATGTTTGCTTCTGAAATCATCGCAACAATTTTTTAAGCCTAAATTAAAACCTCATTTACTTCTTTCCAAATTTTTAATATTGTTAATGAGTTTTTTTCCTGTATAATTTGGTCTGAATCAAGTGTCTAATAATGTTGCTGGATGGCCCGATTGGCTTGACACTGTCTAATTGTTGATTAGTAAAGCTCATACTAATTTATGAGATTTTATCCATATTCCGAATACAGATGGTTTAGTTCAAAATTATCATGCATAACCATTATCATGTGATTATCAATTAATTATGTAACCATGATTATGATAAATAAAATATAATATTATTTTATTCAATTCACGTCATCAAATAAAATTTTATTTATTTGAAGATTTTAATAGATAACCTAGTGTTATATTTTACCGTATTACCCCTGGTCCAATCATAATCATGATGATATTATATGCATGTCTAAATTAAAAATAGAAAAAATATGATAATATTATGTGCTTATTTGTAGCCTCGATTTAGGTAAAAAAATTATATCGGTCGCTAGATCGACGATATGTGATTGTATTTATTTTAATTTTTAAAAATTAAAATATCAAAATATATAATAATAATAATAATAATAATATATAAATAAAATTAGATGATTTTTTTATTTTTTTATAATTTATTTAGATAATTTTATTTGGATTTAGATTAAGTTTGTTTAGTTTGTTTCAATGGTAGCCGATTTAATTTACTAAAGTTTTAATTAATACTAAAGTTAAAAAAATGTCGCCGATGGCCGCCTACTGCCACCTCCAAGCTCGGCTACGATCACTTCGAGGATAATTTCGGAAAAAAATTTTGCTTAACCTTCGAAATCAAGAAAAATCAAGGCAGCATGAGATATTCCAATTTCGAGTTGGATGCCCCCAATTGATGATGTATGCTAACATTTTGGAATCAAGAAAAATCAAGGTAGCATGAGATGTTCCAATTCTGACTTGGATGTCACAATTGATGATGTTTGCTAACATTTTGGAATCGAGAAAAATCTCGAATTAATCATGGTTATTATGGATAATCATAGGCGGATAACGAATAAAGCGGAGTTAGGATATTAGTTCAATGTAGGCACGGTCACTCACGCTACCTTGCAAGTCAGCAACGTGGCAGTCTCACAAGCAACTCCGGCCTCACCAAACAGCAATGTGGTTGCACGCGGCAGCAGCAGGAATATATCTAACTACTGTCAAGGTTGTCTCCAAAAAATTAGAGACTCTAGACTATTTTTTAATTAAAAGTCTTATATACTTTTTTATTAAATATAAAAATATTATATACGAACTAATAATTAAATGCACATAATTATCATATATATTCAATATTCTATTAAAATATAAAACTTTTAAAAATTAAATAAAGAACTCTTCCACCATTACATAGATTTCAATAACTTCTCCACATATATAAACCAAATCTAATCACAATAATACAAAATGTTCATATTTCGCTTTTGTTGTACAAAATTGTCAACTAAATTATCGTAATCAAGTTTAGCAACCATCTTTTTTTCAATAAATAATATGACCGAGCCATTGAATCTATCTTGTGACATAGTTGATTGAAGATAATTCTTTATCAACTTTAACTTTGAAAAAAAAATAGCAGAAACTACCTGATACGAACTCAAAGAGAAGAAGTCTCAAGAACACACAACAAATGGAAGAAAGAGAGAAAGATAGTCTAAATCGAAAAGATGGAGAATGAAAGCAAGAAACCTCGACCCATTGCTTAAGGAAGCACGAACCTTGGTATAGAAGAAGAAGAAGATAGAGGCCACAACCTTGGGATGGAAGTTGATAAGTCTTGAACGCCACAAGGGGATGCCTTGATAAGTTCTAGATCAATGAAGAACCAACAAGTGAGAGCCTCACCATGTAGTAGATTGAATAAGCCAAAAGTTACATGTTGTGGTCGCCACCCCCTTAATTTATAGCTATAGGGTGACCTAAAAACTCTAAAAGGCCAAAAGGAAGCTCATTTAGTAGAGGCCTATGTAGACTATATAGGCCTATTGAGCTCTTGGCATCATTACAACCCAAATAAAGCTAGAAATTGAGCATAAATTGAACCCACAAAATTAACATATCCTTCTTACATAGACAAGAGACTAAGGAAACTAGTTAAGCTCATCTAAGGCTTGAATTAGGTTGACTAAGCCGTATGACTTGCTCTTAGTCAAACCTTCTTCAATGGTAGCTTTGGCTTTCACATCTTCAATTAGCACATTAAGTGCTTCTTTCATCTTTTTAGCCTTAGCCCTTGTAATTGGGCCTCCTTTGATGCATAATGGGTCATCAACATCTTCTAGAGTGGGTTGAGCATGATCCATATCGTTAGCTTGTTGGGCAACTTGTTTACTTCCTTTGTCTCCATCATTCCCCCTCTCCTCAAAAAGATTCGTCCTCGAATCTTGATTACCTGCATCAAAGGGAGAGAGATCAGAAACATTAAATGTGGAACTCACATTATACTCACCCGGCAAGTCAAGCTTGTAGGCATTATCATTGATTCACGCCACGACTTGAAATGGTCCATCTCCTCTTGGATGCAACTTAGTACGACGTTTAGCAGGAAATCTCTCCTTTCTCATATGAACCCAAACCCAATCACCGGGTTCAAAGATTATTTTCTTTCGTCCCTTGTTGGCTTGCGTAGCATATTGTTCAGTCTTCTTTTCAATTTGCATCCTTACTTTCTCGTGCATTTGCCTCACAAATTCAGCTTTCTTTATACCATCCAAACTAGCATGCTCAGAGATAGGCAAAGGTGACAAATCCAAAGGAGTTAGCGGATTGAAACCATATACCACTTTAAAAGGTGAACACTTAGTAGCAGAATGTATAGATCTATTATATGCAAATTCAACATGTGGTGATCAATCTTCCCAATCTTTTAAATTCTTTTGAATGATAGCTCTTAATAAAGTAGCTAAGGTTCGATTTACTACCTCAGTTTGTCCATCTGTTTGCGGATGACACGTTGTAGAAAACAACAACTTTGTTCCCAACTTGCCCCATAGTGTCTTCCAAAAGTAGCTTAGAAACTTTGCATCACGATCTGGAACTATACTTTTTGGCACTCCATGAAATCGTATAATGTCCCTAAAAAAGAGATCAGCAATATAGTTAGCATCATCTGTTTTCTTACAAGGAATAAAATGAGCCATTTTAGAAAATCTGTCTATAACCACAAAAATAGAATCCATACCTCGTTTTGTCCTTGGTAAACCTACAATAAAGTCCATAGAAATATCTACCCAAGGCTCACTAGGAATTGGTAGAGGTGTATACAACCCATGAGGTAAAGATTTAGATTTTGCTTGCCTACATGTGATACACTTCGCACAAAATTTTACAACATCTCCTTTCATATGTGGCCAAAAGAAATGTTCTAACAAAACATCTAGGGTTTTTCTCACTCCAAAATGTCCCATTAGTTCTCCACCATGGGATTCTTGGACTAATAATTCCCTTAATGAACAGTTAGGCACACATAACCTATTAACCCTAAATAGAAATCCCTCATGCCTATAAAACTTTCCAAATGCTGCATGCTCACAAATTTCAAATACATTTCCCAAGTCAGGATTTATAGAATATAGATCTTTAATGTATTCAAATCCTAACAATTTAGTGTTCAAAGTAGAGAGCAAGGTATACCTTCGAGATAAAGCATCAACAACAGTATTTTCCATACCTCGTTTATACTTGATCACATAAGGAAATGATTCAATGAACTCCACCCATTTCGCATGACGTCTATTCAACTTACTTTGGCTCTTCAAATGCTTCAATGATTTATGATCAGTGTGAATGACAAACTCTTTGGGCCACAAGTAGTGCTGCCAAGTCTCTAAAGCCCTCACCAAAGCATACATCTCTTTGTCATAAGTTGGATAGTTCAAAGCTGTTCCACTCAATTTCTCACTAAAATAAGCAAGGGGTCGACCTTCTTGTATTTGCACAGCTCCAATACCTATTTCTGATGCATCACACTCAATTTCAAAAGTTTTAGCCAAGTTAGGTAACGCAAGTAAGGGAGCAGAACTTAATTTCTCCTTAAGTGAGTTGAAGGCTGAATCCTGTTCACTATCCCAATGAAATCCAACATTCTTTTTAACAATTTCGGTCAAGGATGCAGCTAAAGTGCTAAAATTCTTAACAAACCTTCTGTAAAAACATGCCAAACCATGGAAGCTACGTATCTCAGTTATTGTTTTTGGTGTTGGCCATTCACAAATAGCATTAACCTTCTTCACATCAACTGCTATTCCCTTAGCATTAACAATGTAACCAAGAAACTCAATCTGATTAGTGCAAAATGAACATTTTTGAAGGTTAGCATACAACTTTTCATTTCGCAAAACAATTAGAGCATTTTGTAAATGTTGTAGATGCTCCTCTAAATTTTTGCCATAAATCAAGATGTCATCAAAATATACTACGATAAAATTTCCAATAAAAGCACGTAAAATATGGTTCATTAACCTCATGAAAGTACTAGGTGAATTAGTAAGCCCAAATGGCATGACTAACCATTCGTACAAATCATACCTAGTCTTAAATGCAGTTTTCCATTCGTCTCCCTCACACATGCGAATTTGATGATAGCCCGACTTCAAATCAATTTTAGAGAAAATGCAAGAGCCATGTAGTTCATCTAGCATATAATCTAATCTAGGAATAGGATGACAATACTTTACCGTAATCTTGTTGATAGCTTACAATCAACGCACATTCTCCAAGTTCCATCCTTCTTAGGTACTAACAAAACGGGGACAACACATGGACTCAAACTGTCACGCCCCGAGACCCAGGAGCCGCTGATCCAATAGAAAATCGGACAGCACCTCCCCTGTCCGGCGGACAATTTACACATACAAACAATATATATGACAACCCATGCAGTCTATTTTTGGCCTCAGGCCTCCAAAATAGATAAACACAACGTAAAAGTATCCGACAACTAAGTAAATCATACCTGACTGCGGACCGGTCCAACTTAGGATAGAACAACCCATACAACAATCCCTTAGGGCACACGACACACTCGTAATACCTATACAAATCGCTAAGGACATATGAAACAGATACACTGCCCAGTACAAACACATAACCATGTCGTCACGATGGGTAGGGACTGGCTGCTGGGCTCTTCTGGCGACTCCAAGTATCTCAACCTGAAATAAACATGTATGGCAACGGGGTGAGTCCATAACTCAGCGAATACCCAACAGATATGCATAAAAGTTATACTAACAACAAGAGTTCCGCTAATACAGTCTCATATCAACAATGGGGAAAGACTGGAACTGAAAATACTGGGTAGGTACATACCTGAGTCCATCTAACCTGAAAAGAGGGTAATAAGTACCAAGGGAATATCAATAGACATATAATCTCAGATAACAGGTCTCCAGAATATGCATGTCAAACAAGTGCAGAAATCAAGTGCAGCAAACAATGCACAATGCAAAATATGCACATGGTGCAATGCCATGGTCACCCCCTAACTCTAGTCATGTCACCGAGACAGGCGATACTGTGTCGGCCGAGTGGGTAGAGCTGTGACACTGTCCGCACTCTGCCATCACTGCTCCTGAGTGACCGAGAGGACAGGATGTTGGTGGAGCTATCGCTCCGCCCCATGTATATATGGGGGAGATATCTCTCTCATCTTCTCTGGTCTATGGGTAGAGAAGGGATCCCTGCTTGCTACCACGCTCCGAAACCACTACCCCTGAGCGGACGAGCGGAGCGATACAGAGCAAATGCACACACCCAGCGGTATCCACTAACCCATGAGTGGTCGTGTGTGCATATCATGTGCCGGAAGACGATTAGGCTCAACCACAAGAGAGTCGCTGATCGCCGGCATGCAACAATGCAAGGATGGTATATGATGGATACACATACCTCCCTCCCCAAGTCCTCAGTATACTAAGTCTCAGTCTGAAATCCTATAACAGGAAATACAGGTAACCTACAAGGTATACTGGCCGAAATCTACAGATCTCTCAATGTCAAACGCAAGAGATACTTCACGATATCTAAGCATACATATAGATATGACAATACTTGAGACTGTATAGAACTAACTGCATAATAACTCAGGGATAACCAACAAATATCCAGAACAAGCATAATAACTCAGGGATAACTAACAAGTATCCAAGACAGGCATAATAACTTAGGGATAACTAACAAGTATCCAGGACAGACATAATAACTCAGGGATAACTAACAAGTATCCAGAACAGACATAACAACTCAGGGATAACTAACAAGTATCCAGAATATGCATAATAACTCAGGGATAACTAACAAGTATCCAGAACAGGCATATCAACTCAGGGATAACTAACAAGTATCCATGGCATGCATAACAACTCAGGGATAACTAACAAGTATCCAGAACAGGCATATCAACTCAGGGATAACTAACAAGTATCCAGGGCATGCATAACAACTCAGGGATAACTAACAAGTATCCAGGACAGGCATAATAACTCGGGATAACTAACAAGTATCCAGGACAGACATAATAACTCAGGGATAACTAACAAGTATCCAGAACATGCATAATAACTCAGGGATAACTAACAAGTATCCAGAACAAGCATATCAACTCAGGGATAACTAACAAGTATCCAGGGCATGCATAACAACTCAGGGATAACTAACAAGTATCCAGGACAGGCATAATAACTCGGGGATAACTAACAAGTATCCAGGATAGGCATAATAACTCAGGGATAACTAACAAGTATCCAAAACATGCATAATAACTTAGGGATAACTAACAAGTATCCAGAACAGGCATATCAACTCAGGGATAACTAACAAGTATCCAGGGCATGCATAACAACTCAGGGATAACTAACAAGTATCCAGGACAGGCATAATAACTCGGGGATAACTAACAAGTATCCAGGATAGGCATAATAACTCAGGGATAACTAACAAGTATCCAGAACATGCATAATAACTCAGGGATAACTAACAAGTATCCAGAACAGGCATATCAACTCAGGGATAACTAACAAGTATCCAGGGCATGCATAATAACTCAGGGATAGCGTATGATCTTACTGCTATCTATAACAGTCTATGCATAACAAGATGACAATATCATAAAGATAAGTCAAAGGGGTACCTGCCTCAAGAGAGACGCTCGTATCAGAAAAGAACCTCCCGTCCGATAATCAGCAATGATAAATCCAATCAATGCCCTGTATCAAAGGCATAATGTTTAGCTACAATAATATATAATTTATAGCTAAACGAGTTACCTCAATTAATTAGGATCGTCCAAATTATCCTATTTCATTTAATTAATCCCAATTAAATGATTAACCCTTTATTATCCCAATCAACTGCTAATTGATTTAATTAGGTTTAACATCATAACAATCCCATCAAGGCAAGAATTACAAAGGCTCTCAATCTAGCTCCACAAGGTTCTCCAAATCATAACCTAATCCATAATTTCATAATCTTAGCTCAGATCATCAAATCCACAATATATACAATAATATGCCACTACTAACTCCACCTTTTTTATCCAAAAAAAAATAAATCAAAGACCAATACTGATCAGATCAGTAAAACAAATTCAAAATAGTTCAGTACTAACCATACCACACAGCAGATGCAGACCAAATCAAAACAACCATCTAGAAACCAAATTCACATTAAGATTTACACCTCGATCAAATCTCCAAGCAAAACTCTGTTTTCTTTACAACATTCCCACTATCAATAACCATTCGATTTGGCTACAAAAATGCAACCCAAGACCCACAGTGCTATTCAGCTAAATCTCACAAGATCAAAGGGTTTCTCCCATTACCTTGTCCCACAACAAGTATCACCAAGAGAACACATTACCAAAGAAAGATTTAACCCCAAATCAAAACTGCGGCCAGAAGCATCGTTGCCGAAACAACACAGATCCATTACACCTTCCAACCCAAACTTATTACCAACTATGATTCAAGGTAGGGCATTGCTCGATTAGTAACCAACTCACAATATAGCATTAAATTTCTAAGCCAAATCAGAAAACAAGGTTGCGATTCTAAAACAACAGGAGCAAATCATTAATCCAAGCAGATCCAACCAATTCCCATTCCAAATCCGAAACCAAGACACATCAGAAACCCAATTTCAGTTCTTAGTTCATCCAAGAATGAAAACTCAACACAAAACTAACAATATCATATCAGATCTCAATTCTGTACGTCCAACCCAGAAAAACCCAATTTAGATCTAATGAAAACAAACTAAGTTTTGTTAGTTCGTTTCTACATTCAGCAACTCAAAACAAATTCTCACCTGGGTTGGTAGAGGGATTCGGCAATCGCCAGAAGGAGGCGGCGACGGTGCTCGGCTATGATCAAAGAGGTCCTCGTAGCTAGACGTGGCCGGAGGAGAAAGACTCAAGCACCGGCTCGTGCTCATGCCAGGAGCAGATTGGGAAGAAAGGGTCGCCACCCACTTAAGCAGCCCGGCGATGTAGGGAGGCCAACGATCGGGTGAGGAGAGGCCGGCGTGGATCTAGGGCATGCCAGCGAATGGGAGAAGAAGAGCCGACGCTTGGCTGCGGCCTGGTTCGTGAGGGGAGGAAGAAGAAGAGGGATCGGGTCGACGTGGCTTCGGCGGCGGCTAGGGCACGAGAAGGGAATGAGACTCGGGCGTGACTGCGGGTGAGCGAAGAGAAAGGAAAAGGAAATATATATGTGTGCGGGACTTTTTACAGAAAAGCCCCTCGATTCTCCGGGATCCAAATATTACCCTTAGGGTAAGGTTTTTCGCAGATTAACCCTTCTAAATTTATATAATACACCTCAAGTCTCTACAGTTAAATCGTTTATCAGCTTAACCCCTTAACTTTAGGTAAATTTACATAAGCCAACTTATTTGAGGTTTTCTTTTATGAAACCCTTGATAAGTTATAAATTTTTTTTTACAATAAAGCCCCTTGGGCTCCTCTCGTAGGGCCGAAAACCCTAGACTCTATCCGGAAAAATTCCGAAAAATTTTCTGGTCCGGATTTTCGAATTGCGGTATTTTACACAAACTTTCTCGAACATACCCTTTTTTCATCAACTCTTCAACTTGCCTTTGAAGTTCTTTTATCTCAGCAGGGTTGCACCTATAAGCTGGCCGATTAGGAATTGAGGCTCCAGGGATGAAATCAATTTGGCGTTCTATTCCTCTAAGTGGTGGCAATCCATCAGGGACCTCATCGGGAAATACATCATCAAATTCCTGCAAAAGAGATTTAACAACACTAGGCAAAGTGGGGTTAAGATCGTTAGTGTTAAAATCGGCCTCCTTGTACAAAAGTACAATGATTGGCTGTGAAGCATAAAACGCTCTCTTAACCTCTCTTTCTTTTGCATAAAAGCTCCCTTTTTTACTCTCTTGCTCTTGAATTTCTTTTCCCCTTTGATTCTTTTTTCCACTCATCTCATCCTCACCTTTTCTTTTCTCACACTCTTTTTCTTTTCCATTCTTTTTCTCATTTTCTTTTTTCTCACACTCTTTTCTTTTTTCACTCTCATTTTTGATCCTCAATTGATCTTCATATATTTGCTTAGGAGTCAATGGTACAAGAGTTACATGTTTATCATGCATCATAAAAGAATACTTCTTTTTAAACCCATCATGCATGACCTTCCTATCAAATTGCCATGGTCTACCTAAAAGTAAATGACTTGCATGCATTGACACTACATCACAAAGTATCTCATCATGATATCTACCAATGGAAAATGAAACCAACACTTGCTTGTTGACCTTGACTTCCCCGCAATCATTCAGCCATTGTAGTTTATAAGGTCTAGGATGCTTAGTGGTAGGTAAGCATAATTTCTCAACCAAAATAGTACTAGCAACATTAGTGCAACTTCCCCCATCTATAATCATACTACATACCTTGTCTTTGATGTGGCAACGGGTATGAAATATGTTGTTTCGTTGTTCTTCATTATCTTCTTTCACTTGCACATTTAGAGCATGCCTAGTGACAAGGGCTTCACTTTCAACGGGATACTCTTCTTCACTTTCCAATAATGTGGGCAAGACACTATTATCTTCGGATTCACTTTCAGTCTCGATGTCACTATTTTCTTTCAAAATCATAATTCTTTTGTTTGGGCATTGTGATGTGATATGTCCCCTTCCTAAGCACTTAAAGCATTTAATATCTCTATTTCTTGAAGGTTGGAGGGGTTCTTTGCCTTTGACCAATGAAGAGCTTGCATCTTTATTCTTTGAAAAATCGGGCTTTTTCTTTGATTCATCTTTATCATCTTTTTTGTTCCAGCTAGATTTCTAAGTTGACGAATGAGAACTTTGCCCCCCATGCTTGTTTGATCCCTTCTTTTTGAGTTGTCTTTCAACTTTCATGGACATATGCACCATGTCTTCAAGCTCCACATAATGTTGCAACTCCACTACATTTGCAATTTCTTGATTTAAACCTTGTAAAAATCGTGCCATGGTTGCTTCTCGGTCCTCCTCCACATTTGCTCGAATCATGGCAATTTCCATCTCTTTGTGGTATTCTTCCACAGTCTTGGATCCTTGTGTGAGACTTTGTAACCATTGATACAAATCTCGATAGTAATGTGTTGGAATGAATCTCTTTCTCATAATAGTCTTCATCTCCTCCCAACTGCCAACGGGTCTCTCTTTGTTTCTTCTTCTGCTTAGAATAATTTGATCCCACCAAATAATTGCATAATCAACAAATTCAACGACAACGAGTTTTACCTTCTTCTCTTCAGAATAGTTGTGACAATCAAATACCAATTCCACTTTCTTTTCCCACTCCAAATAGGCTTCAGGATCACTTTTGCCTTGAAATGAAGGAATCTTCATCTTGATATTTCCCAAGTTTCTATCCACATGATTATTCATCCTTCCTCTTCTACCACCAACTCGAGCATGATCCGATCTGCCACTTGAAGCTCTATCATCAATGTCCTCAGATACGCCATCATCATCATCATCATGGTCACCACGGTTATATTGTCTAGCACTTCGT
Organism: Boesenbergia rotunda; assembly: GCA_024364735.1. Classification (NCBI taxonomy): domain Eukaryota; kingdom Viridiplantae; phylum Streptophyta; class Magnoliopsida; order Zingiberales; family Zingiberaceae; genus Boesenbergia; species Boesenbergia rotunda. The sequence goes on along the minus strand of JAGFNQ010002304.1, from coordinate 666,561 downwards.
GAAGGAACTCTACCAACTTGACTATGTCGCAATCCTGCAATTACAGTATCTTGTTTCTCTAATATGTACATAATCTGACTAAAACGGATTTTCATGCGTTCCAAGTGTTGCCTCAAAGCACGTTGATCAAGGGATTCTCTAGGTCTTGCTTCTTCTCCACTTGTCGCCATTGAACAACCTGTTTCACTCAAACACTCTAACTCACGAATGTTAGCTCTTTAAAGAACTTGAACTTAGAATTAAGGCAAATACCTTGTAAGAGTTCGTGGACTATGAAAATTCCCAAGGGTGCTAGGATAAAGATAGGAATTCTAGACAAAAAGTGCAAATTGCAGAATTGAAAACTTGAAGTAAGTGCTAAAAGGAAATTTGCCAGAATTGAATCTAGGCAAAATTGAGGATAATGCAGAAATGAAAGATAGCAAAACGTAAATTAAAGAGCTGAAAGGAAAGTTGCCAGAACTTAATCTAGGCTGCGAGAATTGAATCTAGGCAACTTAAAGGAAATAAGAGTACTTGAAATAAGAGCTGAAAGGAAAGTTGTCATAACTTAATCTAGGCTGCCAGAATTGAATCTAGGCAACTTTAAAGGAAATGCGAATAATTAAAATAAGAGCTGAAATGAAAGTCGCCAGAACTTAATCTAGGCTGCCAGAATTGAATCTAGGCAAACTTTAGAGGAAATGAGAAAAATAAATTTTCAAACAAAGTCTCTACTTCCTTTTTTTCCAGCCTTTTTTTTTGGTTTCGGCTTTTCTCTTCTTTTTTTTTCCTTTCTTCCTTCCTTTCTTTGTTTTTTTTTTACCGAATTTTTTTTCCATCTCTTTTTTTTGTAGAGCAACAAAGCAAGTAAGGTTTGCTAAGCAAAAGAACAGAAACAAAAATAAGATAGAGACTCAAGAACACAAAGAAAAGGATAACCAAATCGATTTAGAGAAACCAAGGCTCTGATACCAAATGATGCGAACCCAAAGAGAAGAAGTCTCAAGAACACACAACAAATGGAAGAAAGAGAGAAAGATAGTCTAAATCGAAAAGATGGAGAATGAAAGGAAGAAACCTCGACCCAATGCTTAAGGAAGCACGAACCTTGATATAGAAGAAGAAGAAGATAGACGCCACAACCTTGGGATGGAGGTTGATAAGTCTTGAACGCCACAAGAGGATGCCTTGATAACTTCTATATCAATGAAGAACCAACAAGTGAGAGCCTCACCATGTAGTAGATTGAATAAGCCAAAAGTTACATGTTGTGGCCGCCACCCCCTTAATTTATAGCTATAGGGTGACCTAAAAACCCTAAAAGGTCAAAAGGAAGCCCATTTAGTAGAGGTCTATGTAGACTACACAGGCCTATTGAGCTCTTCGCACCATTACAACCCAAATAAAGCTAGAAATTGGGTCTAAATTGAACCCACAAAATTAACATATCCTTCTTACATAGACAAGAGACTAAGGAAACTAGTTAAGCTCATCTAAGGCTTGAATTAGGTTGACTAAGTCGTATGACTTGCTCTTAGTCAAACCTTCTTCAATGGTAACTTTGGCTTTCACATCTTTAATTAGCACATTAAGTGCTTCTTTCATCTTTTTAGCCTTAGCCCTTGTAATTGGGTCTCCTTTGATGCATAATGAGTCATCAACATCTTCTAGAGTGGGTTGAGCATGATCCATATCGTTAGCTTGTTGGGCAACTTGTTCACTTCCTTTGTCTCCATCACTACCATAACTGATATGGTTAATAATATTCTATAGGCTACCAAGTATTAGGAAACCCATGATGCAAATTTTGACATACTCCAAGACTTCAAGTGGTTTGGTACTCCAATTCGGAAATGCTTTTCTGATTATTGCAATTCAGAAAATAGTTTAAGCGCATTAATATCAGAATCATCCTCATGTTCCAAAATATATTCAAGTGTAACACATGAATTATTCAAACTCTCATCATCTACATCTTTCAATTGCTCAAGTTAAATAAAAAACCAAAAGTCTCTTCATATTTCTGAAACTGCTCAAATCTTATCTTGAGTGAAGAAAGATTATAATCAACTATCTGAAAAAATAATTTACTCGAAAATATTCTTTAGCTCCTTGTATTGGTTCATCCCGAGAATTTTTATCAAACAATCTTTTTCTATGACGAATACGAGTTTCATGAAATATGGGTTCAACCTCTATTCGTAAAACAATCTTTTCAGCTTTACTCTTCGCAGCTTTAAAATTAGTATTTCTTTATTCTTCCAAAAAGACAATCAAACCTTTTAATAGACTAATAGCCTCATCAATAGCTATATCTTTTCTTTGGAAAATCTTGTTGACTTTATTTACTTTCTGTAATATTTCAAACCATATTATCATACCTACAAAAAATTCAAAACTTTGAAGTTCATAGTTTTCCAAAGACCCCACATCACTCACTATTGTTGCATTACTACTATGTTATACTAGATGCAATAGTGCATCTTTTATCTGAGGAAATTGAAATCTTACAGCTTTTACGCTATCAAGACGATTTTCCCAATGTGTATCCGTTCATGATTTTAATGTAAGTCCTTCTCTATTACGACCTTTTGCAAAAGATTTAAGAACCTCCCACCGTTTTGTTGAATTGAAAAATAATTTATAAATTCTTTGTATCACTCCAGAAAATGATTTAGCTTGAACACAACTCATAGCCATATCACAAAGGGCAAGATTAAGAGAATGACAATCACATGGAGTATAAAATGCCCTAGAATACTCTTCAAGTACTATGCTGCTTACTCCTTTATATTGTCCTTTTATATTTTAGTCATTATCATAACATTGCCCTCTCACGTTATTAAAATCAAGTTTCAATTTTCCCAAAATCGATTTAAGCTCATTGTAAAGGGTAAGTACTCCAGGGTGGTTTTGATATGATCAACCAAGTCAAATTGGGTCTTAGTCTATTTTGATCCCTGTGTCTAAGTGTGCCGGAGCTTAAGAGCGTAAGAAGTCGAATGAAAGATGTAGCAGATGAGAAGGATGAGGCGGGGAAGGGAGCCAATAGGCTCGGTGCATCCTTGGGACGTGAAGATTACGGAAGAGTACACTGGTGGAGCGAGAAGGGCGTGTGTGGCGTCCGAGGGACGAGAAGCCGGGGAGGAAGATTGTTGAGGCGAAAGGCCAGAGTCGAATTCGAATGAGCCTAACTTTGGTTAGTCAGAAATCATCCAAGCGAAAGAAGGACGAAAAAGTCAAAGTCAACACGAATGTTGACTTGGACCTGCAAGAGGCGCCTCAGTTGTAAAGCAATAGCCTTGCATTTGCGTAGAGCTGATGTGCCTCAGTTTTAAATTAAGGCGCCTCAGATTAGAACTAAGGCGCCGAAGGTCAGAATTGAGGCTCCTTGAACCAAGTTTTATCAATAGTTTACCGTTGACTTCATGGATAGAAATTTATTCATCTGAGGCCCCTTATATCATAACTGAGGCATCTCAAGTCCACGTCAGCACAACGATAACTTGAGTTTAGGCTATAAATAGCCCCTAGAAGCTAGATTTAGAGATCAATAATTGTACTATATTTTTCTAACTATTTCCTGAGTTATTCAAAGTCTGTAAGAGGCTACTCTGCCTATAAACGAACGAGATTTTGATCGTGGAGCTTTCAATTGTCTTGGATTAGCAACCACCCTGGTTGCAACCAAGTAAATCTTCTGTGTCTCTTACTAATTTATTTCAATGTCTATGTTTATAATTAACTGCTATAATTAACGTCTATCTTTGTAAGAATTTGCAAAAGATCAAAGTATTCATTGCAGGATAATTCACCCATCACTTGCCAACCTGCCAAGGGTCCTACAAGTAGTATCAGAGTAAGGTATGCTTTTGAAGGACTAACCACCTCATAAAGCAACAAGACAATGGCCGGATCCTGCATTCAACCACCTAAATTTGAAGGAGACTTCACCATATGAAAAAAGAAGATGGAGGTATTTTTTACGACTGATTTTGAGATATTACTAATAATAAAATATGATTTTGAAGTGCCCACAGGTGAAGAAGACAAAGTAAAAGAAGCACATCTCTGAAGCAAAAAGCAATAGTCAGATTCAATAGCCAATGTCAAGGTCGAGTTCCACCTGCTGTCGGTTCGACCTCCTCAAGAAGTAACCGAATCGGAAGTTACCACTTTGCAAAAGTGTTCTGGGAGAAGTTCCTAGAACTTCACGAGGGCACGTCAAAAGGCAAGTCAGCAAGAAAAGATTTTCTCCGGAACCAACTGACTAATCTCCGAATGAAGGAAAATGAAGGAAGGAGAGACGGTGGTCGTGTCTCAAGCGAAGATCAAAGAATTGGTTTCCGAACTCACCCAACTCGATGAATTGGTATCAAATCGTAATTCAATCTGGTATGCACAAAACACCTTCCCAAAAACCCAGGAGTGGAGTTCAATAGTAGATGTCTACTATATCTCAAAGAACATGGAGGTAAGTACCCTTGACGAGATATTTTCCATTTTCAAATTACATGAATATCAATGTGCAAGATCAAAAAAAGGAAAAGATGGGCAACATTGCCTTGAACGCAAAAAAAAAAACTAATCCAAATTCGGAATCTTCAACGGACGACGAAGAAACGACTTTTGTGGTAAGAAAGTTAAATAAGTTATTCAAGTCCAACAAGTTTTCTAAGATGCAGTGAAAGAAACGATCTCCAAGAAGGAGACAAGTCAGATGCTACCACTATGACGAGAAGGATCATATAAGGGAACAATGTCCAAAACTGAAGAACAAGAATAAAGAGAACAAGTCCGAGCACAAAAATCTGAAAGCAACACGGGACGACTCTTCCTCCGACGAATCCGAAATTGAAGCCTACGCTGGACTTGCGCTTATGGCAAGCCATTAAGAAGAGGATGATGAAGCATCCACCTCCAACATGAGCATCGATGAAGGGGGAGACTCAATAAAAGAATGCGGCAGTGAAGGGGGAGCGTCTAGTTTCAGATTCGACGAAATGGTAAGTGAGGTATGTAAACTTCCTCCCGATAAGTTATTTTTTGGTATTAGATCCATGCTTAAATCCTTATGTAAGTTAAGAACTAAGAATATAAACTTGATGAAAGAATTAGCTCATTCATGCCCTTTAGATATGTATGATTCTTTAAAGCATGAAAATGAAAAATTAAAAGAACAATTGACAAAGTTAGAAAATGACTATGTATGTATTAGTTTAAATTACCCCCCTAAAAAGAATTTCTATTATGGAGGTCTTAATTAGTATGTTAGGAACCACATGGGCCCAATTACAAAAGTTCCCAAGCACTATATTCTTCCAAAATTCTTAATTAACCCTGTAAGTAGAAACTTGTATTGGGTTCCTAGATCAATTTTGAATTAATTTTGTTTTATAAATGTTCTATTTTTTAAAACAAGTTCTTTTGTGATCAATTTTAATAAAATCTATTTTTTTGACATTATCTGCTTAATCCCATGCTTTTGATGTGATCAAAGGGGGAGAATAATGAAGTATAAGTTAAGGGGAGGTCAATTTGGTCATATTTTGAAATTTAATTTCATTATGTTATGTGTTAAATAGCAATATTTGTTTTATTATCTTTGTTATCCTCAAGTTTGATTACCCCAACTTAACTTAGGTTGATGCACATCAAAAAGGGAGAGATTATAAGTACCCCCAAGGTGATTTTGATGTGATCAACTAAGTCAAATTAAGTCCTGGTTTGTTTTGATCCATGTGTCTAAATATACAGGAGCTTAGGAGTGCAGAAAGTCGAATGAAAGAAGCAGCAGACGAGAAGGATGACACGGGAAAGGGAGCCGACGGGCTCGGTGCATCTGAGGGACGCGAAGACTGCGTAAGAGTATACCGGCCGGTGGAGCGGGAAGGGTGTGTGCGACGTCCGAGGGATGAGAACCCGGGGAAGAAGCTTGTTCGAGGCGAAAGGCCAGAGTCGGATTCGGGTGAGCCAGAGTACCGAAAATCACCCAAGCAAAAGAAGGATGAAAAAGTCAAAGTCAACATGGATGTTGACTTTGACCTATAGGTGGCTCCTCAGTTGTTGAGTGAGGCACCTCAGCTGCAAAGTAGTAGCCTTGCATTTACGCAGAGCTGAGGCGCCTCAGTTTCAAGCTGAGGTGCCTCAATTTCAAATTGAGGTGCTTGAGTTTCAAATTGAGGCGCCTTAGATCAGAATTAAGGCACATCGAACCAAGTTTTATCAACAGTTTATCGTTGGCTTCTTAGATAAAACTTTATCCATTTGAGGCACCTCAGATCACAACTGAGGCGCCTCAGGTCCATGTCAGCACAACGGTAACTTGATTTTTGGGGCTATAAATAACCCCTAGAAGTTAGGTTTAGAGATCAACAATTGTACTACATTTTTCTAGCTATTTCCTGAGCTGTTCAAAGTTTGTAAGAGACTAGTCCATCTACATACGAAGGAGATTTTGATAGTGGAGCTTTCAATTGTCTTGGATTAGCAACTATCCTGGTTGCAACCAAATAATCCTTCTGTGTCTCTTACTAGTTTCTTTCATTGTCTATGATTATAATTAACTGTTGTAACTAACATCTATCTTTGTAAGGATTTGTAAAAGATCAAAGTATTCGTCACGCCCTCTTGCCGACCTGCCAACAGTCCTACATAAAGTGCATCCCCTGATGTTTTAGTAACTTTCAAAAATTGAATAAAGAACTCCTCCACTGTTATGGGAGTCTTGGAAATATCAACACATCTCAATATAAGAGACATTTGTTCTTCATGACTAATGTCTGGAGTACAATCAAGAATTACAGAAAAACATTTTGTTTCTTTAATGGTTTCAAGGATCTTATTCTTAATCTCGCCTGACAACAAAAGTATTAATTTTTTTAAATATTATGGCCAAGATAATGGATACGACGGGCCTCCTTTCTTCTGATGCGTCGAAAGTGCTCTTCCATGATCGAATCAAATCAGCAATTATCTGAATCATAATTAGAAATTTTTCACTATTATGATCATCAAGTTTTTCATTGCTTTCGCAGAATGCCAAATTATTATTTGCAAGAGTTTTTACAACACTAATAATTCTCTTTAAAACATCTCTCCAAAAAAAATTTTCTTTCTTAATGACTTTTTGATTAAAAGAATCAATTGTTAATTTCTTTCTCAATCTTGTTTTTGTCTCCATCTAGTTCATTAAGCTATTTATATGATCAGTGCTTCTTTTATGCTCACTAACTCGCATGAATATTTTTTCAATCACCATAACTTATAGTTGTTGTTAAAGGACTTCATATAACTTTATCTCTTTTGAATAACATACAATGAAAGCAAAACACTTTATCCTTCTTCCGAGAGTGCACTAGCCATGATCTATCAAGTTTTTCTCCATTCGACAAAGATCGACTGTAATGTCTATCATTAAAGTTTTTACCATGGTCATTAACCGGATACACGATATCCATAACTCTTTTTGGACCTTTTTCTATTAACAAATCAATCTTTCTTTCAGGCATTTTATTTTCCCAATTTCCTGGATCGATCAAATCATCTAATTCTTCATAACTCATATCTATATTTTCATTCAAATTTTCATTATCATTTGCAACTACTTGAATCCCATCATTCAAAACTACATTTGCAACTACTTGAATCCCATCATTCAAAACTATATTCTCAGTCAAAATTTGATTAGCAACTACATTCTCAAGATTCAAATTTTGATCCAAATTTGTAATAATAGTCAAATATTCAACTATGAAAACTATGGGCTTTAGTACTTTTTCATGAACCTAGTGAGAGATTTTGAAAGAATCTCTTGTCTTTTGTTTCTTTTTCCAGTCATAATTAATAATTCACAATGCAAATCTAACAAAACAAAAATAAAATATAATTTAAATACTAACAAATATATATATATATATAGGATTTTTAAATTAATTGATGATAAGATTAATTATATTAAGTAGTTTTGATGCATGATACATTCTAGATTATAATTTTAATAATTATATGAAACATTTTCTTGTGAGTAAACAAGAACAAAAATTGAAAAAATAGATAAAACTAAATCGATCTTGCATTGCAATTATTAATTTATTAATGAAGCTAATTATTAAACATAAAATTCTAGTCTCTTAAGATTTATAGTTTTCGAAAAATAGTGAATCTGGAGTAAGGAACAAAACACCTCTGCATTATTGTTTGGTGGCAATCATGTATGTTCAAAGAAAGTATGATAGCAAACTATGTAAAGAACTTGGTAGAATGAATCGCTGCATTAACTACATAGCCTATTCAACTTGCTATACAACTTGCATATTGTTTCCACTAGTTAATGCGGTAGTTAGCCTATTCAATTTGCTAATCAACTAGTTTCACACTTTCACTGCAAGTCTGCAAATTACGTAAACAACTTGCTAACCATGAATCACTGCATTATCAGACTAGTGGATTGCTCAACTTGGTTAGCCTATTTCAATTTAACCATATGTGCTAATATGCGAACGGCTACTCCCATAAACCATTGATAACTTATTATGAGTATTAAGTACATTAGAAATAACAGAATTGGGGAATTTTCAGAAACAAAGCATGATTAACCAAAAAATTAAAAGCATGATCGTTTACTGGCAAGGGAGGCGAGCTTCATTGGAATCGTCGCGACGAGGGAGGGCAAGGCAGGGCACAGGCGCACAGTAGGAAAATTCAGCGGAGGGAGGGCCGCCGCAGCAGGATAGGGTACAGCTAGAGAGACGATTCCCGGCTCGTAGAATTGTAGAAGTCACGGCGAGGACAGGGCACAATAGGGCACAGCCGGAGAGATGATTTCCGGAACTATAGAAGTCGCGGCGAGGGATCGAGGGCTTGGTGAAGAGAATGGCTGGACGGATAGTTGACATAAAAAAAAATATGGCTCTAAAATAGGAGACCTTAGGCAATTGCCTAGTTTGCCTCTCCTAAAGCCGACTCTGACTACTATACAATTGATATCACAAAGTCTAACTCATGGCGTTTGAGTTAAGCGCCGAGCTTGAGGCTGTCTATGATAATTTTTACACTGTCTTATTTTCCAATTTAAATAAATAGTAATTTCGTTTTATAATGTGAACTATAGATATGAAGTTTTAGCTTTTATTTATTTATTTTATTTATCATCTTATGGCTTTCCCTTACAATTTGTAACACTATATTTTATCTTTTTTCAAATAATTTAGGGACGAATTATAAAAATAACATGGGACGGGCTTGAGGAATGCATGGAATGCTAACTCATAATTTACCTCATTTTGTATAATTAGGGAAGAACTAGGAAGAAGCATAATTATTTATTTATTTATTTTACCACAATTTGATGCGAAATACAGGGGAATATTTTCCTTTCTCTGTTTTTTCCACCCTTCCCTTTCATTCACTTTTATGGTTGAAATTGACTCCATTGATGCCTTTGAAAGATTCCTGCTGCTTTGTTTCTTCCTCCGCTCTATGCCTCTCTACCCCTCGTGCTTACTTTTCTATTTCACTTCGAACGAGGGACTAAAATAAGAGAAAAGAAGAACGAGTTCTTATTGTCAAACATTTTGTTTTCCAGTAGAAATATTTAATATTTAATTAGTTTGACAAATTACTGAGAATCCCCACGTTGCCCGTGCATTCCAAAGTTCATTTTAGATAAAACGAGAGCATGAACTTGCACGCCCAAGCCATTTCAAGTACTCAAACATTCAAATCTCACCTTCACCCAAGTTATTTTATAAAACGCTATTGGTGCTGGCGCGTACGGTATTATCATTTTAAAATCTAGAAATTAAAATCTAACAAAGTCTGTCTCGCTCTTAGAGACCCATGTTTATTCAAAAATCGGACAACATCTCCCCCGTACGACGGATAAATTGGGACATTTATACATAACTCTTCATAAAAATATAGCTCAGTTTCACACAGCTGACATCATAATAATAGAGTAAATTCATAACCACGCAGTTAATATTTTTAAGAAAAATAAAAAATAACAGAGAGTCTATATACAAAGAAAACTCCAATGTAAGTTCAAAAACGAACATACCAGCCCAATACGGTATAAACAAAACTCTGCTAAGACAATACCAGATAAATAAAGTAAATACCAGTCTAGGAAATAAATGCGGAAACAAACTAGATACTGAAACAAACTCCAAACCGGCTCAACACTGTGAGATTGGAAACTGGATCCTCTCCTGGCTCTAGGTAATGCATCTATCTGCTATCTAAAACAAAAGTAGATGGTGGGGGCGGTGAGTCCGGATGAACTCTACGAGTATATGAGTAGATAAACGCATGACATAACAAAAGATATAACAAGCAGAAGAAACAATAGTGTACAGTCTCTAAGAAATAGAATAGTAACAGAGTGATAACATAACTGTTAAAATCCGAAAACTCGGAAGGCTAAAAGGTAAAAAGGGCTGATATGGGATGGGAAAAAAAATGATGAGGGGTTTGGTTGCAAAATGTCCGCTTATATAGGGATGATTTCGGTTCATCTCTTCATTTTGCCCTAACACCCGAACCCGACGCTTCATTCCTTCTTCTTCCTTGCGACCGAGCCACAACCCGATCTTTCCTCTCTTCTCCGTATGCCCTAGCTCGTAGCCGCACACCCTCGACGCCACGATACACCGAGCGCACGCGAACCTGTGTGTTTCGTTCTTCTCCTCCTTCTCCATAGCCAGAAGCTGATGTCGATCCGATCCTTCCTCTTTTCATTCCCTTCTCCTCTGGCTCCTATGATCGAAGCGGACACGCGAGGGGCGTCGCCGACTGAGCACCTCGCCTTTGAATCCAACCAGGTAAGGTTTCATTGTTCCGATCGATCTTGGATAATTAGGTCTTAGAAGTGGAATTCTGTAGCTGTTTATGCCCTAATTGGATCTCAATGGCTTCTGATCAGATGGTTTATGCGATCTTGATGTTGGGGTTGTGTTCGAATTGGATTGTTTGGGTTTTCCTTCTGCTGGTTCTGGATTCTTAAAGAGCAATCGGATTTTAGTTTGGGATTGTGAATCCTTGTTGTTTTGGTGGGATATAGTGTTCTGTGTAGATCGATTTGAGTTCCTAGTGTTTGGTTTAGGTTTCTGTTTTTGCCGAGTGTTCTGATGGTGATGATCATTATAGTTTCCGATTGGTGTAGATCTTGATCAATCTGAATTGTGGTTTGGATCAGATTGTGAGAGGCTTTAGGCTCTCTAGGTTTTGCTATATACTCTAGCTTGCGGTTCTTAATGAATCATAGGTCTAATTGAGGTGGATTTAATGGTTAGTTTTATCTTTCTGTTTGGCTTGTTGATCAGATTCAGAGGTTGTGTTTTCTTTGTTCTGATGGAGTGTATCCCGCGGTGGATTCAAATTTTAGAGTGTTAATAGTATGCGGATTCGATTGTTGAATTCTGATATGGTGTTGGATTGGGGCTTCCACCCTCGGGTTTTGGTGCTTGTGCTGTTTGTTAGCATGAGTTGATTAAGGAAGTGTGGTTTTATTTCCTTCTTTTAGGGTTATTTGCTTAGTGTGAATTGGGTTAATGCGAAGTTAGGGTTTGATCCCAATACTAGAAGGGTGTGACTTAGCTGATTTGTAGATTATACAATTAGCTAAGATGGATTTGTTTTGATGCAGGATATTGAGTTGATTCACTCGTTGCGGATATTATTTCAGACGGGGGTTCTCTTCACTTTCGAATTTCTACATTGGAGGCGGGTACCTCTTTTTATGCATAGTTAGACATAGTTAGCAGTAGGGATATCTGATATCTGTATCTCTGTGCTCTTGCTTCGGTAGTTGTATCCGTTAGCTTTACTGCTTACTGTTTCTGTATGGATTGATGCTGCACAGTTTACCTTATACATTACGCTAGGATTTAGGTATTGGTGCATACCGGTTATCTGGACTACTGCATATCATGTAGATGACAGTAGGGATATCTGATATCTGTATCTCTGTGCTCTTGCTTCGGTAGTTGTATCCGTTAGCTTTATTGCTTACTGTTTCTGTATGGATTGATGCTGCACAGTTTACCTTATACCTTACGCTAGGATTTAGGTATTGGTGCATACCGGTTATCTGGACTACTGCATATCATGTAGATGACAGCAGGGATAGATAGTGGATGATGCATAGGATAGTGGCATGCATCATTGTTGCACGTAGCATAGGGGACGACCTTTGACTCCCTGAAGGTTGAGATGGGCCGTCGTACTTGCTACTCGTGTAGGGGCATATGTAGGCGACCTTTGACTCCCCTAGTGGTTGAGATGGGTCGTCAGACCTGCCACATGACCTGTCGTGTAGCCCTGTTGGCGGACCCGGCGCTGCAGCAGGTCCCCTACCTATCCGATGATAGCGAGGGACGTTTAGAGCGTTACTCCACCCGATGGTGGGGTACGTTTATGGTCTCCGACCCTACCCATTCGGTCTCGCGTGTACCGCCTTATAGACCGTCTGTTCGTGCAGGGAAGACCAGGTCAGAGCCCTACCCACTCGGTTCGCGTGCTTCCGCGACCTACACCGACTGGCGTCAGGGGTGACCCATGTTGCATCATGAGCATGCTCTGCATCTCTGCACTTGGTTGTGTTTGCTGCACTTGATTGCTGCACTTGGTTGACATGCATACTACTGGGTTTGGATCGATGCAGGTAGGTATGTAGTTCCTTTACTGCTTATGGTTCAGTTCTGCATTTCTTTTTACTGCAGTTATCTTCAGTATTATGATAGATAGATGGACGGTGACTTACTGCTAGTATTTCTTCCTGTGCATATTAGATTGTATTCGCTGAGTTCTTAGGACTCACCCCGTTAGCCCTATTTTTTATCTTTTCAGGATGATCGTCTGGATTGTTCGGCAGCCAGTCCCAGTTCACGTGTCTCCGAGACGATTTCCGCGGGTGTTCTGTGTTTCTGTTGTGGTACATGTTGGTACCCTTTTCTTTTATTCGTTTTTGTTTCTTTTCACTTCCGTTGTCATATGTTGTGCTCTGTTGTGTCGTCCATTTTGTGGCAGTATAGTTGTACTTTTGTGTGCCATGGAGGCCTCGATTCTGTTTTGGTTTTGACGTAAGTCGTATCGGTACGCAGCTTGTCGTCGTTTTCGTTTTCGCTTTGTACAGTTGCTTGTTCCAGCCCTATAGGCTGTGGTACAAGTAGGCTGAGGTAGTCGTGGTGATCTGGTTTTTGGATTGTCCGCCGGGACGAGGGAGTAGCTGTCTGATCGGTATCGGACGAGCGGCTCCTCGGGGCGTGACAATAACATAATATCAAAACATACATGCATGTCATCCAAATGCAACATTAATCATAACTCATATAAATGCAACAAACACAAGAAAATGTATAATGCAATAAATGCATATGATGCAATGGCATATGTCACCCTTGACGCCAATCAAGCCGCCATCACATCACATCTGTGTCTGAGTGGGTAGGGTTGTGACAACTGTATACACTTCAACGAATACCACTAGTATATGTGGTCGAGTGGACAGATGTTGGGGAGTCAACTACTCTAAAAATCCCGAAAAAAAGGGGACCCACCAACAACTCTAGTATCCCTCAAAAATAACGGTGAGGGTGTCAACTGCTTACCTATAACTCCAACATCCACTATACATGAGTGGTCGAGTGTGGCATAACAGGACACTGTTCGCACTCTAACAACTATCATGATGAGTGGTTGAGTGGATAGAGCAACTAAATGACTGACGACGACTTAACCATATGGAAGCCAATACTCGTCAGCATGCAACTGTATAGAATTGTGCATGATATAAAATACACAAACAACCAAATAACTACGATGCAACGATACAATCAATAAATACCAAAAATCATCAAGCATGTAACTAAACTACTAGGTAGGATATCTCTAATGTCAACCAACTCTAGTTGTGTTTAATGATCATTTTTAAGTACTCGCGTACAAGCGGTACTTTACATAATTGAAAATCAAAGTTGAGACTGTACAGACATAAAATACGATTAGCTCAAAGATCAAATAGGAAAGGTATCAACGGACGATATAAAAAACAACAAAGGACAAGATCAAACAGTCCTACTGAATACAAATGGAGAAGTAACCGCCTTATTTGTAGAACGTGTCCGAAAGAACCCCCGCGACCGTACACGCGTAAATAGTCAAGGCCCTGTATCAAGATTAGAGATAAACTAATATATAGCGAAACTAATACAAACTAAATTAGGATTATTCCTAATTATAACTGTTGGTTTCCCATTCGGATGCGATTCTCTCCATGTCCCTGGATTAAAATTTTCTATTAATTAAAAACTATCCGGATGGAAAGAAACTTCCTGAACAACCATTTGTCATCATCGTGCTATTTGATTTGAGTGATCGCTTGAACAAACTTGTTGTTCAAGCAACTCTAACTCCTTTATCGATTAGCCGCGGAATAGATGATGATTGGATCGTCGGTTTTTGTGTTTATCTTCGGGGTCCATGACAAATAAGAAAACAATAATTAAACTAGAACAAGAACGAGATTTATAACTCTTGTTTACCTTTTGATCTTGTATCGTATTCTTATCCTCTTCTTGGACGTCGTGTGGGTGACGGTCTTCCAAGAAACGAAGCCACCAAAGTCACTCCTGCTTCCTTCTTTCTTCTTGTGCCGGCCACAAAAGAAGAAGCTTTTCTTCTTCACCTTGTGCCGCCGGCCAATACCCTAGCCCCTCTCCTTACACAGCAACCAAAGAGGAGAAAGGAGAAGAGATGAAGAATAAGAGAAGGAAAAGGAGAAGAAGTTTCTCCTTGCTTAAACCTTAGCTGACCCTCTCCTTTGCCTCCTTGCGCCGGTGCCTCTTCAAGGAAGAAGATGAACTCTCTTCTTCTTGCTTGAGCCGCCCAAGCCACACCCAATCTCCTTGTTGTCGCGCGCCAAAGAAGAGAGAAGGAGGAAAGGTTTCCTTCTTCTTCCCACCGAGACCTCCCTTGCTTCTAGCCGGCGCCGCCCAACCCTAGGAGGAGAGGAAAGAATAGAGAGGCTTAGGTTTAATTCTTGTCGCCTTGGCTTATGACTCATGAGGTATATATAGGGTACAATAGGGGCTATGAGGAGGAGTTGGTTTTGGTCTCCTAATGGATCATAAACCCGACCCATTAATGATAACCCGAGCCACTAATGGGTTATCATTGAACTACCACACCAACCCTATAATTAAATATGGGCTCCACCATATTAGGTGTACATAATCTCCCTGTGTTTAAGATCTCGCATGCCCATTAATTAATTAAATTACTAATAATTTAATTAATTAATATTTAACTTTATAAGTAGTACCATTCAAGCTTACATCATGTCGGACCAAATCCGCCAACAGGATTTACATGATGAACTTTATGAGCTCCTCAAGGGGACATTATCATCCTAACGTATCAGGACACGATTTCCTTCTATAATCAACGGCACACCATGTAAATAATATTATTTTTCAATTTACCGGGCCTATTAATTTAACAAATAAATCTCGCCTATTGGTAAATTAAAGAAATAGATATTAAGTACATATGCCCGTTATTATATCGGGATTAAGAGCATGTACATCATAATATCTGAGGTCTGATTCGATTAAATAGTCAATATAAATTGAATCACCTCTAATCGGTTCTGCTCAATACACACAAAGTGTACTAGTGTAATTCTATAGTCAAGATAAACTAATATCAAATTATACTACAACCCCATTCCAATGGTTTATCCAAATTCATCTCGGTTGTGAGCCACTACTTATACTTCACAAGGAACTGATAACATGATCTTCTGTGTGACACTACACACCATGTTATCTACAAAATAAAGGGCAATAGCATATATAACAAATATAAAATGCAAACAATGATCATGTGATTCTTATTTCAAAATATAGATGTTCATACAAAAATTAGGTTTTTAGTATACATACTAACAATAACGACCATTTGATTGATCCCAACTTATTAATGAGTTACCACTCAACCTGACTATCAAAATTAAGTTATTAGGTTTAATACCTTAATTAACATTAATATTTACATCCAATTCGAGGAGCAATAATTAACCAACGAGACTAAACCCAATCCTAACCCATGACCTAAATACTCCAAACTATTTCTCCAAGGCATAATAGCCCATTGAACAAAATTAAACAGATCGGAACTTCAGAACAATATAAATCCCACCGTGTAATTCACAGTAGGAATATTGCAACCTCACAATACCTAATCCACAACATAAACTAACTGCACATCATTTACTAAATTTTGCTTTCTAAATTTATTCTGATCCATAACATATCCAAAACCATCACTGATTAGATCTGGAAACAAATTCAAAGAATTTAGTACCAACTATGGTACAGAGCAGAGGAATACCGAATCCAAGCAGTAGCCAACCGAATTCCAATTTTTCAATCCAAAAAAAAACAATAATACTATCCTTACTGATCCACACAACCCAACTGTTGCCCTAGAGTCAATTATGTGATGATTGACTAGACATTTTTTGTATCATATTCTATCATTAATAAAGACATGTTTGGTTATTATACTTACTTTATACTTGTGCCAAATAACTAAGTATAATAATGTCCTTTGATAGTAGGTTCTTATCTACATCATATCGATTGGTTGAATCGATAGTGAGATAATGTAGAGAACACTACACTAAACCATTCCTAGTCAAGCATTAATATTTAAGGACAATATTAATGCATGGAGACTAGCATGTAGGTCAATTGATGACTTGAGCTCACAAGTCATGGATATGTGATATCAAGTTGACACATGGGTATATATTAGAGAATGTGTACTGAATTAACCCGCCATGAGAAAGTTTCATAGATTGTCATATGAGTGTCATAAACTTTTTCATGTGACTATTAGTATGAATAGTCCTTAGACCTAAAGTCATTACGGTTCCCTACATGAGGAGTTATATACTTTGGTATCGTCAAACGTCACCCGTAACAGGGTGGACTATAAAGGCGATCACTGGGTATATAATGAATTATGCGGAGGTATATGAGTGATGTAGAAGGGATCTATCCCTCCCATATGATGGGAGTGATATCTGTGGGCCCCTTGATCGAGTAGGACTACTAAAACGCATGGTCATGCTCAAATGAGTCAATATGAGATATTGAGCTCATTTGTTTGAGTGAGTCTACTCGGGGATCAAGAAACACAAGATTGACTGAGGATGACACGGTCTATGCCTCATTGGTCAATCTAGATATCGAGGATAGAAGGACAAGGTTATACATTATCAAAGTCACGGAGGTTTAGTCGGATCTCGACTTTTCTTGTTACTTGGGTAGCAATGATGCATTGCTAGATGCCACTCATTGCTTATGTGTTTAAAGCGGTTTAAACACATTGCCAACGTTACAAGAACCTATTGGGTCACACACTAAGGACACGATGCTTCGGAGATTGATTAATCTTAGTTTGACTAAGATTTGATCCTAATTGGATTGATTGAGTTAGACTCAAGTGAATCCCCAATTGGATTATGGGATTGAGATCTAATTTGAGTTAAGACTCGTTTAGATTAGACTCAACCACATTTGGATGAGGTATTAATTAATTAAAGTGTTTAATGAATTAATAATAAAGGATGAGGAAAAGATTTTCTTCATTGAATGGAGAGTAGTTGAAGAGACACATAAGAAGATGTGCTCTTTATTGGCTTTAATGAAGGGAAACTAAAGGGACAAAAAACTCTTCATATTCATGGGATGAGTATAAAAGAGTTTTCTTGTCATTTTGGATGAGGCTAAGTCTTTTTCCTTCTTCTCTTCCTCCTCTTCTCCCTCTTTGGCTGAAACCCTTTCTTTGGGATTCTTGGTGGTTTTGTGAACTACCTCAAGTTGCTAGCACAACTAAGGTAGTTCTCTCCGAAGTTGAGAGATCGTATTCGTGTGGATACGCATAGAGGCACGAACGTTTGGACGTGCAAGAGATCCGGCGTACCTTGGACGAGCGGGATAACCGAAAGGGCACGCATCAAAGGTATATCCATAAGATCAGTAGTTGTAGATCGGCTTTGTACGAGTTTTCTTTCACATGGATTGCTCAAGGGATCTTGTTTCCGTTGCGTTTTTTTGTTTATGTCGCCGGGAGATTCCTACACCAACATCAATTCATTCTCAAATAGGCATTGAACAGATCTAACAATCTTACCCGAGATGCAGCAGCAGGGAACAATCCCTTGCTCAGATCCGAGTATGATCAGCAATCACGAAATTGGAATTGCCATTGGGATTACTTCTACTCTGATGAACCCTCCTCACCTCCAAGATCCACCTTTGCGGAGTTAGGGCAGATTGCCATGGGAAACATAACAGAAGGTGGCTCTAGATCGGTAATAACATCAAGATTCAAAGGAAGAACCCAGGCAAAATCCAAGAGGTTGAGGAAGAAGAGAACGCACCAAACCCTAGTTCTGTGCCCAATGCCTTCGTTAGGTGAGGGAGGCAGATCGCCGACTGTCGACATGCTTGGTGGCTCTTGCTTGCTTGATCCTAGCATCGGACGGTGAAACAAAAGAGGGGAGGAGTTGCGACTCGGTGTTGATTGAGGGCTAAAGGAGGCGCGCGAGAAGAAGAAGAGGAAGAAGAAGAAGTGTGGCGGCGTTCGGCGTCGCTCGGTTGGGGAACTACTGTGGTGTCGAGGGAGAAAAGGGGGGGGGGGATTAAGGGAGGAGTTTTAGAGGGGTTTTTATTAGTTGTTTATCTAAATAAAGTCCTTAATTTTTATTTTTAAAACTCTTTAGCCCTCTAACTTTCAATATTTAACAAAGTCAGTGTGTCCGCCTTTCTCACGCACTGGTCACAGTATCTAGGCTAGTGGCCCCTATAATTTACCATCTCCATGTTAGTTCTGGGATGAGTTGACGGGGCATTGAAGCAAACGAATCGCCTTTTACCATCCTATCATCTTTATACAAAGCTATTGCCTCCACGACTTAGGAGTTATTGGATGATAAAATTATTTGATTAGATAACAATCGATTTTTACAGGATTTATTCCCCACTTAGGAGCTTATTCGATATGTGATTTTTCTTTCTTTGTCTGAGACCGACGATAAGAAAACTAGCGGTGGATGAAATTTGTTTCATTTACACTCTGTTTGAAAATTTTTTATGCAAAGGAATTAAATTGAATTCAATTAGAAATTGAATTCAATTCTCATGTTTGAAATGAGTTACACCCTGTTTGGAAACCTTTTAAGTAAGGAATTGATCGGAATTGAATTTCATCCGGAATTGAATTCCAATTCTCATGTTTGGAATGAATTGTAAAAATAGAATTGAATTCAATTTAATTGTTATACTTTTACGATTTTATCCTACGAGGATGGAGCCGGAACAACTTTAATTTGTTTTGTGAGGGGGCGATTTGGTAATTTATTTCGTTTAAGTGAATTCCTTTCACAAATCATATGTGTTTAGGTGTGATTTGTTTTGAGGGGTTTGAAAGGAATTGGAATTCAATTCCTTAGCAATTCCTTCCTGAAAATTGCTACCAAAGGATGGAATTGAATTCCAATTCCCAAAGGAATTCCAATTCCTTCCTTTTCAAACAAGATGTTAGTAAATCTATCAAGGAATTCAATTCAATTTTTATCATTTTTGTCCTTCATCCAAAATGACGCTGAGTGAGAAATAAGGGTTATTTAGTAATTTTTATTTATCAGAGCAATTCCTTTCATAAATCAGACCTTTTGTTTTGAAGGATTTGAAGGGAATTGAATTTCAATTCTTGGTTAAAAATATATTTCAAATGGTGGAATTGAATTCTAAGTTTTGAAGAAATTTAATTCTACCTCTTTCCAAATAGGGTATTATAGAAACGCTATTTGCCCTTTATTAACACACATATATAGCAATAGGTTTGGCTTAGAAATATAACATGGCTGGTGAAAAATAGTTGGCTTCTAGCAAGTTGCGTGTTGACTTGTTAGCCTGGGGATTAGGTAGGCTATCTTTTTCAATAGAACGTAAGGAGCTTTCTGTTTATTTTTTTCCTTTTATCTATTTGCTGATGAGATACCATTCGCCATAGGCTTGTAGCCTTTGAATTATAACTTCTTTTTGTTTCTGAGACTTGTAAATCAACAAAATACTTATGTTTTATGCTTATTTATTTCTGATTCTTTCTTCCTGCGTTGCTGCATTCATAACTTGCTAAGTTTTCCTTTTGTGCCTCTGGTATTTATCTACGTGAGACAGTATAATTGTAGTGATGTTACTCTCCAGTAGCTGAAAAAGAAATAGCTTTATTTGATTAATACTTCTCATCTTTCTGTCCACAAGAATCGAACTCATAGAAAGAAGAATCGAACAAGGATCCTCCTCGCGATCTTCTTGGTGTGGCTAATGCTCTGCAATAGTTTCTGAAAATCTTGCTTTGTTCTGCTCCAACTTGTGCCGATCCCAAGACAGCTGAATCGTTCCAAGGAATCCTTTCTGTTGCTTAATTCAGGTACCAATTTTTTCTTCTCTGTAGCGTATACAATGATCCAAATTAAAGCACCAACAGTTTGCTGATAAATCATATGATCGTTCATGATAGATTTCTTTCACCTCAGAAGTTCCTCGATTTGGCTGATGCAATTAGACGATAGCTCCGAACTCAGTTTCTTGTGATTTTGTTCTAGCAATTCAACACGATCATCAGTTCAGAAATCATCGAGATGTCGCACAAAAGAAGGCTGAGTCAGATATGGGCACTTGTTTTCATTCTCTCTGATCTTTTAGGTAGGATTTCTCTGCTATTACTACAGTGCGAGTATACCTTAATTTTTCTTCCCCAATCTTTGTTGATTTATTCACATCACGAGACGGGAAGTTTACATACTGCTTAGTGATTCAGAGACTGCGATAAATGCCCAATACTGCGTGGCGAAGGCTGGGGCTGATCAGACTGCACTTGCCAATGGCTTGAACTGGGCCTGCGGACCTGGCGGTGCGAATTGCATCCCCATACAACCCGGTCAAGCTTGCTATGTCGCCAACAATTTGACGGCCATCGCCTCTTACGCTTACAATGACTACTTTCAAAAATCAAGGGCGACTGGTGGCACCTGCAACTTCACCAACACAGCCACCCTCACCTTCAACAATCCCAGTAACTACTCACACTCTTTCCTAACTTCTGTAGCGCAGTGGAATCTTAATCTCAGTTGATTGGGTTTTTCAGGTTTTGGCAATTGTATCTTCAGCGGCAGGTGAGTTTGTTTTGTAGATTCTGCAAGTGTGTTTTTGATGGAATGTATTGAGATTAGTTTTAACGGAGTTCTTTTTTTATTTGGAACTGGAGAGCAGCGGGACGAACTCAAGCACTGGAACACCCACAAGCCCGAGCCCAACCTCGACGCCGACGGCCTTCGGACCACCCAGCCCCGAGAGCTTCGTTCCCTTTAACGATGCTACTTCGATATCTTCGGCTCGTTCGGTGGCTTATCTGCTCCCATTGATGGGTCATTTTCTGTACCACGCTTTGTGATCGATATTTGGGGTTTGTAGATGAAAAAAAGAAATGAACAAATAATGAACAGTTTGTCATAATACGGGTGGAATTTTTTCAATCCTAGTTATTAATTCCATTGTCCCTGATCAGCGTTCCTGTTGTTTTTGATGGGTGGGATCAGCGTTTCTATTGTTTTTTATATCTGTACCGTATGCTGTGTTTGGGAGGAGATGATAGATGGGGAGGGAAGGGTAATAAAGGGGAGGGAAAATAATTAATCTTATTTAGGAAGAAGTGAGTTAGTGTAAAGGAGTTGAGAAATTCAATAAAAATATATTTTAATTTTATTCTTTTTTTTCTATCATAATATTATTGTCTGGTGAAGTATTACGAGGGTAACGATGGCGACGCCGACGACTATAGCGATGTCGACGTCGACTCTGACTATATTGAAGGAGGCTATATCGACGCCGACGACTTGTAGAGAGGACATACAAATTAACAATAATAACAATAATGACAGTGATAGTGGAGCAATGAAATTATAGATAGTGGAGCAATGAAATCATAAATACCGTCTATCGTCGAACATCGACGATGGCGAAGCAACAACGATGAGTATGAAGATGAGGAAATAGAAATTATTCGATAAAGAAAATAGATATAGACATAATAAAATTTATAATTTTTTATTTTTAATAAATAATTAATTAAACTATTCCTAAGTTCAATAAATAATTTAATTAAATTTTCTTAAATTCTAATAAGATAATTATGTAATTTTATATATTTATTTTTTTATTTTTTTCTCTTTCTTTGCAAACAAGATACACATATTTTTGTTAATTAATCTTCTCTCTCAAACAAATGAATCTAAATATTTTAGGGAGTGTTTGATTTATTCTATTTTTTATTTTTATTTTAAAAAAAATCACATTTTCTTATTTTCTAGAGAATGATTTTATTTCATTCTCTAATTTTACTGAAAACACTATATTTTTTTCTGAAAAATAAGTTTAGAAAATACAAACCAAACATATTTTTTGAAAAACTATATTTTTTACGAAAAATAAAAAATAAAAAACAAATAAATCAAACGCCCCTTATTTTCTAGAAAATAAGTCTGAAAAATACAAACCAAATACGTTTTTTTAAAAATTATATTTTTTAAAAAAAAAATAAAAATAAAAATAAAAAATAAACAAATCACGCCCCTTATTTTCTCTTTCTTCCTTTTTCATTGGGTCCGTTCTCCTTTCATTAATTAACTTTTCACTCATCTCATTCAAATACAGGGTTAGTGTATGATTGACCTCTGTGCTTGCTTTGTAGCATATTGCATATCCCTTTTGACTCTGACACTTGGAACTTTGAAAGCAATGCGCCAACCGTCTTTGATTCTTCCTAACCTAAAGAAATCATATCCGAAGAGATGGTTAGCCAGGAGGGTTAGACACCACAAAAGATTAATTAGTGAACTAAATAAAATATTTATTTGTAGAAATATTTTAATTTTATTTGACTATTATTTATCTATTACTTATTATGGAATTCTTATACATCACAATATATGTATAAAATACAGACATCAGATATGTTTCATAATAATAAATTTCTTCTTCTTCTTATTATTATTATTATATTAATATTACCTTTACTATGTTTCAAATCAAATATTTATTTTCTAAAAAAATCAAATATTTTTTCATTAAATATATATTTGTATATACTCGAACCAATGGATCAGCTACTGGGCTTCTGACAAGAGTTTGAATAGTTGCCATCACCCATGACGCCGATACATAGAGCCTGGCCTCCTCTCCAACGTGTATCGGCTGCGACCTGGAAACTATCCACCCACTCCAGTTGCAGAAACCCAAATGTCGACGCAGGAAGAAACAGCGGTCAAATCACATTTATTGAAATAAATCAAATCAAAAAAATAAGACCATTGACGATTTTGCATTGTCCCGTCCTCAGATAACTCATCCCTAGGGGTGTAAACGAGCCAAGCCGCTCGCGAGCTATTCGGGTCTCGATTCGATAGAAGCTCGTTCGAGCTCGTTTAATAAAGCTCGTTAATATTAACGAGCCAAACTCAAACTCAGCAGTATTCGGCTCGTTAGCTCGTGAACAGGCTCGTTAATAAGTTCGTGAGCTAGTTCGTAAAATATAAAATTAATATTTAACATTAAATATATAATTTTGACACTTTTTCATTTAATAAATATAAAATATCCAATAAAACTCATTTGTACGAATCAAAGATTTTAGTAAATATTTTATATTTTTTTAGAATATATAATTTATTTTTTTAATAGATTGATGAATAATTTAATTAATAATTTATATTTGGTAAGTTCATTTAGGGCTCGATTAGGCTTAAATATGCTCACGAGCCATCATTATATTCGATAAATTAAGCTCGAGCTCGGTTCGATAATAAACGAGCCAAACTCAAACTCTCAGGTATTCGGCTCGGCTCGGTTCGATTACAGCCCTACTCATCCCATAAAAATTGAATAATATCTTTTCTAAGTGATAAATAATATAAATGTTTGATACAAGATCTACACGGCCAATCTTTATGTCAAACAAATACAATTTCATTTAAAAAAAATCAAAATACATGATTAAAAAATTACATGCAAATACATACCAATGTTAAACCCGTTTATAATATATGAAAGTCATAAATCCCCAAATCTTAATAGCCACCAGACCATATGCAAACAAAATACCTTCTATATGTACATGTCATTCAAATACAACAAACATAGCTTAAACAAATACAGCAAACACAAACAAATACAATCCATGCAATCGTGCACATGATATAATGACATGACACCCTTGACGCTAGTGAGCCACCGTCACCGGTCATGGGTGAGGTCGAGTGGGTAGGGTTATGACAACTGTACGTGTAACGACCCGACCCCTTGGCCCCTTGGGCGGCCCAACTGGCGGCCCATTTGGCGGCCCTCAGCCCTTTGGGCGGCCAAATCCTATTTGGCGGCCCCTTTGGCGACCTCTTGGGCGGTCGTTACTCACAAGTACTTCCCACCTCTGGCCAGTGGATTTTTGCCTTCCTCAGGATTCGAACTCTAGACCTCTAGGTTAAGTACTAGAGTTTATGAATCCTGATACCAATTGAGCTACAACTCAATTGGTATCAGGATTCATAAACTCTAGTACTTAACCTAGAGGTCTAGAGTTCGAATCCTGAGGAAGGCAAAAATCCACTGGCCAGGGGTGGGAAGTACTTGTGAGTAACGACCGCCCAAGAGGTCGCCAAAGGGGCCGCCAAATAGGATTTGGCCGCCCAAAGGGCCGAGGGCCGCCAAGTGGGCCGCCAGTTGGGCCGCCCAAGGGGCCAAGGGGTCGGGTCGTTACAATAAAAGGCGCCTTTTTATTGTAACGACCCGGCCCCTTGGCCCCTTGGGCGGCCCAACTGGCGGCCCACTTGGCGGCCCTCGGCCCCTTGGGCAGCCAAATCCCATTTTGGCGGCCCTT
>JAGFNQ010002304.1:539531-639910 GCA_024364735.1 Boesenbergia rotunda | reverse complement strand
AAATCCGCAACGCAGATAGCCGTGGAAATCAAAGTCCTGCATCAAACACCAATCACTTAGTTATCAATCCATAAGATACTTATCCAAAAGTACCACTTAATTTAATTAGGATCAATTCTATTTAATTAATCCTAATTAAATCCCCACTTCTCTACATTCCACTAAGTTCCATTCAATAATTGTAATCAAACTATTGTTCAAGCTAAACGCCCAAACAGAGCCTGATTACCGTAGCTATACACCCTCGAGCATTGAACTGAACAAAGAACCCTAACAGCAAATCCAAGCACGCACCGAAACAAGACTCGAATACGAAAGGTAAGCAACTTCAACAGTCTAATGACCAAACAAGATCCAACTTAACCTAACCTAATCACAGATCAGATCGGCAGGAATCAAAATGAACTCCAAATAGAAAATAACAGAAGTACTGAGTTGAACAGATTTCTTGAGCATGAATTCTAAAACAACACACAACAATCATGATTCAAACTAATCGGTTCATAGACACAACCGCAGCCAATTCCTAATACAATCCAATACACAGATCGATCAGAGTATTAAATTCATCAGGAAACCTTACCTGGATTCACCGGAATTTGAGATCGCCCGAATCACCTTGCTTAGCTCGACGGCAAATAGAGAACCAGCCGAGTAAACGCCCTAGAAAACCTTAGATCGGAGCTAACGCCTTGCCCCAATCCCTATATCTGCCAAGAGACGCCCAGATCAAACTCAAGAAGGAAGACAACGAACACATCCAAGACACACGCCCGGAAGAACACGCGAAATCTTACCGGCCACGTCTTCCAGCCCAACTCCGACGAAACCCATCGCTGCGATCGGCGAAAAAGAAAGGATCGATTCGGAAACGGGGTAGGCAAGCACTGTTCGTCCAAGATCAGGGACGACCCGATCAGAAAGAAGAATGCTCTAGCCCCTCTTCGTTCGTCGGCGACGTTCCGGCAGCGAAGAAAACACCTCTCGGCCACCGACGATTCCAAGCGGAGAAAACGAAGAGCAGAGAAAGAGTGGAGAGGATTTGGGTTCGGCTCGAGTTCTGCCGCAAGTGAGAAGATATAAGTGGATGGCGATTTTCCATTCCGCCCCTCCACGATTGCTTAATCCTATAAGAACAAGGTAAATTTGGTAATTTACCTTTTAGCCCCTTGAAATTCTCAGATTCTCACATCCTCCCCCACTAATAAAAAATTTGGTCCCCAAATTTATTTTCTACATGCTAGGCAAAATCATATAGTATACGATACTGAACAACAGAAATACAGTATAAACACTGAATGAAATAACTCACACGTACCTCAAACAAATAGGTGGGGATAGCGAGCTCGGATGGAATCCTCGAGCTCCCAGGTCGCCTCGGCCTCCGAATGGTGCTGCCATCCGACCTTAACCAGTCGGATTGTCTTGTTCCGCAATCGACGCTCCCCGTACTCCAAGATCCGTACCGGAACCTCCTCGTATGTAGCATCTGGCTGTAGCGAACCCGGTACCTCAGATAGAATGTGTGCTGGGTCGGCCACATACCTCCTCAGCATAGAGACGTGGAACACATCATGCACACCGGCCAGGGAAGGAGGAAGTGCCAGACGGTAAGCTACGGCTCCGATCCTCTCAAGAATCTGGAAAGGTCCAATGTACCGCGGAGCTAGCTTACCTCTAAGTCCAAATCTCTTCACCCCTTTCGTGGGTGAAACACGAAGAAAAACATGATCGCCTGCCGAGAACTCCAGAGGTCTCCGTCGCTGATCAGCGTAACTCTTCTGGCGGTCCTGTGCCTCTGACATCCTCCGTCTAATAGTGCGTACAAGCTCTGCCTCCTGCTGAGCTCTCTCTGGTCCTAGCAGCTGGGCCTCCCCAACCTCCTCCCAGAGGGTGGGTGTCCGACATGGCCTACCATACAACGCCTCATACGGTGCCATCTGAATCGCCGAATGATAGCTGTTGTTGTAGGCGAACTCCACCAAGTGTAAATGATCCTCCCAGCTGCCTCCGAAATCCAAAACACATGATCTCAGCAGGTCCTCCAATGTCTGAATCGTACGCTCTGACTGACCATCTGTCTGCGGGTGAAATGCCGTACTGAAACGCAGATCCGTCCCCATGGCCCTCTGCAGACTCTGCCAAAAACGAGAGGTGAATCGAGGATCTCTGTCCGATATAATGCTCAGGGGTACTCTGTGCAATCTAACGATCTCTCGACAATATAACTCCGCTAACCTGTCGAGAGAATCCGTCCTCCGCATAGCTAAGAAATGTGCCGATTTGGTTAATCGATCAACGATCACCCAAATCGCATCGTGACCTCTCCTAGTCCTGGGCAGTCCCACCACAAAATCCATCGTAATGTGTTCCCATTTCCACTCGGGAATGGGAATCCTCTGAAGTAACCCAGCAGGTCTCTGGTGCTCTGCCTTAACCTTCTGGCAGACGAGACATCTAGCAACAAATCCCGCAATGTCCCTCTTCATGTTGTTCCACCAATAGGAACGCCTCAAATCACGATACATCCGAGTCCCGCCTGGGTGTATAGCGAACCGCGAACGATGAGCCTCCTGTAACAGCTCCTCCATGACTGGGTGTGACTCGGGCACACACAGTCTCCCTCGGAAACACAGGGCGCCCTCATCGTCCCGCGTAAAGTCAGACGGCTGCCCGGCGGAAATGCGACTGTCCAGAGACTGCAGATGCTGGTCACTGGCCTGTGCCTCTCTGATCCTGGACCTGATAGCTGACTGTGCAACCATAGTCACCAACAAACCCCTCTCTGTCTGGGACTGCTCCTCTAATCCCAGCTCTGAAAAACTCTGGATCAACTCTGTGACAATCACCCGCTGACAGGCTAAGACTGCTCTGGTCTTCCTACTCAGTGCGTCCGCTACCACATTGGCTTTCCCAGGATGATAGCCAATGGTGCAATCGTAGTCCTTCAGGAACTCCATCCATCTCCTCTGTCGAAGATTCAGCTCTCGCTGAGTGAAGAGGTACTGAAGACTCCGGTGGTCTGTGAAGATCTCGAAAGTGATCCCGTAAAGAAGATGCCTCCAGATCTTCAGCGCAAAAATAATGGCAGCCAACTCCAAGTCATGAACAGGGTAGTTCCTCTCATGCTCCTTCAGCTGCCGAGAAGCATAAGCAACCACCCGTCCATGCTGCATGAGCACTGCGCCCAGTCCGAGAAGAGATGCATCAGTATACAAGGTGAAACCCTCCTCCCCAGACGGCAATACTAGAACCGGCGCAGTAACAAGTCGCTGCTTCAGCTCCTGAAAGCTGGTCTCGCATGCCTCGGTCCAAACAAACTTCACGCCCTTTCTAGTCAGGCGTGTCAGTGGTGCAGCAATACTAGAAAACCCCTCGACGAAACGTCGGTAATAGCCAGCTAAGCCCAAAAAACTGCGCACCTCATGAACTGACTTAGGCTGCTCCCAACTAGTGACTGCGTCAATCTTCTGGGATCGACAGAAATGCCTCGGCTAGACACAATATGGCCGAGAAAACCCACAGAAGATAACCAGAAAGCACACTTACTGTACTTCGCATACAGTTGCTCCTGCCGGAGCGTCTCCAAGACGATGCGAAGGTGATGGTGTGCTCCTCTGTAGAATGAGAATAGATCAAAATGTCGTCAATAAATACAATGACGAACCGATCTAAGTACTCCATGAATACCCGGTTCATGAGATCCATGAACACTGCAGGCGCGTTGGTGAGCCCAAATGGCATCACCAAAAACTCATAGTGCCCGTATCGGGTACGAAAAGCTGTCTTCTGGATATCAGAATCTCTGACCCTCAGCTGATGATAACCTGACCGCAGATCTATCTTTGAGTACACTGATGTATCTCTCAGCTGATCAAACAGATCATCTATCCGTGGCAAGGGATACTTGTTCTTAATGGTGACTACATTCAACTGCCGATAATCGATGCAAAGTCTCATGGAGCCATCTTTCTTCTTCACAAATAATACTGGAGAACCCCATGGAGATACGCTGGGTCGGATGAAACCTCTGTCCAATAGCTCCTGGAGCTGAACCTTCAGCTCATCCAGCTCCTTCGGTGCCATCCGATATGGAGCCTTTGATGCCGGCGCGGTCCTCGGAATCAGCTCAATAGAAAACTCTACTTGCCTCCTGGGAGGCAACCCTGGTAGCTCATCTGGGAAGACGTCAGAAAACTCTCGGACCACAGGAACATCTGAGATATGAGGACTACTACTGACATCTGTACTGATCAACGAAATCAGAAATCCCCGGCATCCCTGTGACAGAAGCCTCTGAGCTTGAAGAGCGGTGATGACCGATATACCATCATCCCGAATGCCAAGGAAATCCCACGAGGGTTGGCCAGGAGGTCGGAAAGTGACAACCCTCGAATGGCAATCGACGGTGGCATGGGAGGCTGTCAGCCAATCCATGCCGAGGATGATATCAAACTCGATCATATCCAATACGGAGAGATCCACGGTAAGTATGACATCACCAAAATCTAGGGGACACCCTTTGGCCTCCTGAGTGACCTCCAATACCTCTCCTGAAGGTAGGGACACAGACAAGGGTTGTGCCCTAATAGTTGGTAACCTACAGACTTTGCTCAAAAACAGTCGTGATATAAAAGAATAGGTACTACCAGTATCAACAAGTAACTCTGCAGAATGCGCATAAAGGGAAACGGTACCTCTGAAAACGGATCCATCCGCCTGATGTGCCTTCTCTCGGGTAACAGCGTAAACCCGACCCGACTCCGGCGGCGGTGGAGGTGGGGCCAACGCCCGTACAGCAGGCACGTGAGGTAGTTGGGGTACTGATAGATTCCATCTTATTGATCATTTGAGTGCTTAAATCCATGTTTGATCTATGTTTTTATTGCTAAAATTGTGAAATTGCCCTAGGTTTTAGAACTTATTCATATTTTGGACTTAATTGCAAAATTACACATATTTGAGTTAATTGGCCACTAAATTCTTGATTTATTTTTGTAGGCATGAAAGGTTCCTGGACCTAGAGCATATTGGGTCAAACTCGAGTCGGAAGTGACCCGGATCAGATTATCAAGATCACGATTAAATCTGGGTCGTTCGATTCGAAAGCGGCTAGATCTGAGCCATCCGGGATGATCTGAAGCCATCCGAGCTAGGGCTAGGGTTGATCAAGCACCCTGATCAAGATCTGAAGGTTTCACCACAATCAGAGCTCAATCAACCGTTGGATCAAGCTTGGAGGGCTCTAGAGCATCCATTCAAAGATTAGCTTGATCTGGACCATCCGTTGCAAATCTGGAGGATCCGAGCTACCACGAGGCAGATCCTGACCCCAGATCATCATCATCAAAGTTTGGCTCCAATCAGACCAAGATCAGCCGTTTGATTGAAGCAAATCAATCTGGACCGTCCATGCATGAATACTTAAGGAAAATTTTGGCCGCAGCTTCCCTATCGCGTCTTCGCCGCTACAGTGTCTTCCCTTCCGTTGTTCTTCGTGTTCTTGCATTTTTCTCTCCATCCGAAGGCGTGATCCCTCGACTCTTGATTCAGAGCTAGTGCTAGGTCGTCGAGGAAGCCATCAGTGAAGTTTCTGGATCAGATTTGCTCAATTCGCAGTACTGTTGAGAGGTTTCCGCAGTTCTGGTCACTTGGCGTCTTTTGATCGGCTGTGCTCGATCACACCCCAACTGAGCTATCTAGAGGGGTTCCCTAGAGAGCTTAGATCATCATCCATCCATTTTCGCACACCGATGCAGCCGAAATGAAGATTCCGAGTGGAATTTCAGAAATGAAGCAATCTGAACTTGACTCAATCGCAGATGACATTTTCTCCACGATTTGCTGAGTTGCGGGTCCGATTCTCTCCCTTGCTTGACAACCAAGGAGTACCTGAGCTGAAGAAGGAATCGAGGAGTAGATTTCCTTAGTTTAAATCTTGTTTTAGCTGTAGGATTCAATTCTGTCGAAATCTGTCCTGTTTTCTGCGATTTACAGTTTTCAGTCATCTTAGTTGCAATTTCTGAATTGTTTAGCTTAATCAGGATTTTGATCTTCAAGTTAAGTTAACTAGGAACGTGTTTGATGATAGATTAAGTCAGATTTCAGTTTGCTTCAGCTAAATTTCTTGCGTGCCACTTTCATAAGTAGTGTGCCATTTCATTTCTGAATTTTTCTTGTAGTTTCTGATACAAGTTGTTGATTTATACATTCGAGCTAGGTAGATGCTGGCTAAGTTAGCATAGGACTTGGCATTAGTTGCCTGCAATTTAGTTCATGTTTTTAGCTTAGCTTGTGGTGTATCAAATCCAAAGTCATTGCCCTGTTTTCGGTTCCCAATTTCTGCACATCACAGTTTCTGAAACTTAACTCGTGACCTGCATTTCAGTCTGTAATCCCTAAGTTTACATCAGTTAAAATGTCAGTTCTAATGAATTTTACTGAGAAGTAGCGGAAAATAATCAATTTCGTTGATTGCTTGGTTTAACATCCAAATTATTTCTGAATTTCGCAAGGCAGTTCTTGATTTCTGCATTTTCTGCATTGAATCTTCTCAATTGCGTTTCAAATTTTAGTTGCTTGAATTGGTTGGAACTTGATCTGAAATTCTGCATCCATTCTTGTAAGGTTCCTCATCGATAGTTAGCTGCTCAAGTTGTATTCGGTTAGCTGAAATTCTGACTAACAAATCAGTTTTTGGTACACAAAAATTAGTTCTTGGCACAAGGAATTCAGTTTGCTTGCTGGACTGTTTGGGCACTGATTCGAATTCATTGTTTGCTTATCTTTTGGTGTAGGATAGCTCTCGAAATCTGTTGATAATGCCTTTGACCATTCTGAATTTTTCCTGCATTAGCTAGCTTCGAAAACTTCAAAGTTGAATTGAGTTTAGTGCTTGTTCAAGTTTTGAGTTTCGCATGCTGTTGATTGTGTTAAGCTTGTTAGTTCCGAAAATTCCCATCACTGTTTTTACTCAACTGCGTGGTTCATCTTTTGTTTACTGAAATCAGAAATCACTGCTCCCATAAAAATTTGGTAAGTGTTCACTTAGGTTTCCATTAGTTGAATTCTTAGTGCCAATTTCTTGTTAGGTTTATTAAATCGAGGTTTTCATTTTTCCATTGCAATTTCACTTTTATTGACAACCAAAAACCAACTTACTTGTTTGAAACCCCAAAACAAAAACGACTCATAATCACAAGTTTGAATCAAACTAGACAACTATCCCCGAGAAAAATACGACCTGTGGCCCCTATATTACATTTTCATATTTTTGATTGTAAAAGGGTTTCCAGCTTTCATTTATAAATTCTAAATTTGAAGCCCACATTCGTGACACATAGTTTGGGCTCGTCAGGTACCGATACTCCAGAAATCTAAGGCGGCTGATAGACCGGAAGCTGATACCCGGTATACAGCTGCTGCTGAGGCTCTACTGCAGAATGCTGCAATACTGCGGACGGATAAGAGTGTTCGGGACCCTGCCCGAACATACAGTACACGTGAACAGGTGGAGGAGCGATCGACTGTGTCCGGGAAGAAGTATGTGACCCTCGTCCTCCGCGCTGAGCTCGAGTCGGCGCCGAACTCCCCCCCTGGGATGTGACCCCCGAAGCTGTATCTTGTGCCCTCCGGGCACAATCGCGACTCTTATGTCCGGGTAACTGACAGTGAAAGCAAACCGGCTGCTCTAGAGTACACTCGGTCCTAACATGCTTCCTGGAGCCACACTGCGTGCAACGATGTCTAGCGGTGGTCCTCCGATCATGCTGAAAAGTCTGGGAGGAGTCCGTCGTCGTACGTCCGGATTTCTGAGGCCCGGATGTAGCCCCAGAAGTATCCTGCCCTGGCTGGCTCTGCCTGCCCCGCTTCCGCGAGGTCTGCTGTGGCTGAGGCTGTGCTGCGTCCGAAACTGGCTGCTTATCCTTTTTCTTGTCCCCGAATAGTCTATGTGGAGTAGACTCGATGATCAAGGCTCGCTCTAGCGCCTCTCGGTATGATGTAATGTCGCAGGTGGCTAGCTGAAGCTGAATATTTGAGGCCAGCCCCCGAATAAAATGCATCCTCCGCTCCCCATTGTCTGTGACTGTCAGGGGGCAATATTCCGCCAAGCGGTTAAACTCCGCATCATACTCTAACACTGATCGATCGCCCTGCTGAAGGCTCAAGAACTCCTGTCGGCGCGTCATCTGGAACGCAGCTGGGTAGTACTTCTGCTCAAATGCACCTCTGAACATGTCCCACGTGACTAATCGCTCGCCGAATATCATCTGCTGGGCCGTCCACCAAGTCGACGCCTGGTCACGCATGTGGTAGGCTGCCAACCCGACCTTCTCCCAGTCGGAGCAGGTCAAATATGAGAATGTATCCTCCAGAGTGCTAAACCATGATCGGGCTACACCCGGGTCGGTCCCTCCGTGGAACAGTGTGAAACGACCCTTCACGGATGCAGCCAACGCTGGAATCCGTGATCTATCCATGGCTCGACCCGTAGGGGCCGTCGGTATCACAGGCCGTACATCTGAGATCACTGGCTGCACTGTCGGAGGTACTATCGGACCCACTGTCTGCCTTGCTGGCGGTGCGGCCAGATCCGGCTGAAGCACTGGTGGTGTGGAAGGTGGCACCGGCTGTGCAGAGGGAAGTATAGGCTGCAGCGTCTGTATCAGCTGCTGCAGGGTCTGTAGCACCAACTGAAGAGGCTGTGGTGCCGACTGCTCAACTGGTGGTACTGGGGTGGGTACCGCTGGTGGTGCTATGATGGGTACTACCGGAGGTGCGACAGGGACTGCTGTCAAAAATGGCGAAGGGACTCTCGGTGATGGAGGACCCTGAACTGGAGGAGTCCGTCCTCGACGACCTGGCTCAACCCCGAGTCGTCTCCCTGGAGACCCTGCCTCCGCTCCGACGGTCGCAACTCCCGTAGGCTCCAGAGTCGTCCTACGTGGTGGTCGCCGCGGCCCACCACGTGGACGGGGCGGAGTCAGCTCGATACGACGGGGCATACCTGTACGGATATGACCCAATATCAAAACAGTTATCTTATAAACACTAACAAGTCTTACCACTTCTCTCTGATCGCCTGGAGATGTCCCGTCGCTGCCATGTCCCAAACACGTCCATCGAGAAAAACGACTCCGACTCAATCCGAAAACACCCACAAGGCCACTAGGTATCTCGCAACCTGGGCTCTGATACCAAATAAATTGTCACGCCCCGAGGAGCTGCTCGTCCGATACCGACCGGTCAGCTACTCTCTCGTCTCGGCGGACAATCCGAAAACTAAACCACCACGACTACCTCAGCCTGCTTGTACCGCAGCCTATAGGGCTGGAACAAGCGACTGTACAAAACGAAAACGAAAACGACAATAAAGTTGCGTACTGGTACGACTTACGACAAAACCAAAACGGAATCGAGGGCCTCCATGGCACACAAAAGTACAACTATACTGCCGTAAAATGAACAACACCACAGAGCACAACATATAACAGCGGAAGTGAAAAGAAACAAAGAATAAAAGAAAAGGGTACCAACATGTACCACAACCAAAACATAACAACCGTGGAAATCGTCCCAGAGACACATGTACTGGGACAGGCTGCTGGGCAATCCTGACGATCATCCTGAAAAGAGAAAAAAAAACAGAGCTAACGGGGTGAGTCCTAAGAACTCAGCGAATACAGTCTAATATGCACAGTAAGAAATACCAGCAGTAAGTCACCATCTACCACAATAGTAAACATAAGTACAGTAAGTGGGAAAACAGAGCTGAACCATAAGTACAAGTACATACCTACCTGCGTCGATCCAAACCCGATAGTATGCATGTCAACCAAGTGCAGCAATCAAGTGCAGCAAACACAACCATGTGCAGAGATGGAGAGCATGCTCATAATGCAACATGGGTCACCCCTGACGCCAGTCGGTGTAGGTCGCGGTACACGCGAACCGAGTGGGTAGGGCTCTGACCTAGTCTTCCCTGCACGAACAGACGGTCTATGAGGTGGTACACGCGAGACCGAATGGGTAGGGTCGGAGACCATAAACGTACCCCACCATCGGGTGGAGTAACGCTCTAAACATCCCTCGCTATCATCGGATAGGTAGGGGACCTGCTGCAGCACCGCGGAACGCCACCAGAACCACACGACAGGTCATGTGGCAGGTCTGACGGCCCATCTCAACCACTAGGGGAGTCAAAGGTCGCCTACATGTGCCCCTACACGAGCAGCAAGTACGACGACCCATCTCCACCTCCAGGGAGTCAAAGGTCGTCCCCTATGCTACGTGCAACAATGATGCATGTCACTATCCCATGCATCATCCACTATCTATCCCTGCTGTCATCTACATGATATGCAGTAGTCCAGATAACCAGTATGCACCAATACCTAAGTCCTAGCGTAAGGTATAAGGTAAACTGTGCATCATCAATCCATAGAGAAATAGTAAGCAGTAAAGCAAACGGATATACTACCGAAGCAAGAGTACAGAGATAAAGATATCGGATATCCCTACTGCTAACTATATCTAGCTATGCATAAACAGAGGTACCCGCCTCGATATGAAGAAGTCCAGGCGCCGAGAACCCCCCGTCCTAAATAATAAAATCCGCAACGCAGATAGCCGTGGAAATCAAAGTCCTGCATCAAACACCAATCACTTAGTTATCAATCCATAAGATACTTATCCAAAAGTACCACTTAATTTAATTAGGATCAATTCTATTTAATTAATCCTAATTAAATCCCCACTTCTCTACATTCCACTAAGTTCCATTCCAATAATTGTAATCAAACTATTGTTCAAGCTAAACGCCCAAACAGAGCCTGATTACCGTAGCTATACACCCTCGAGCATTGAACTGAACAAAGAACCCTAACAGCAGTAATCCAAGCACGCACCGAAACAAGACTCGAATACGAAAGGTAAGCAACTTCAACAGTCTAATGACCAAACAAGATCCAACTTAACCTAACCTAATCACAGATCACGATCGGCAGGAATCAAAATGAACTCCAAATAGAAAATAACAGAAGTACTGAGTTGAACAGATTTCTTGAGCATGATTTCTAAAAACACACACAACAATCATGATTCAAACTAATCGGTTCATAGACACAACCGCAGCCAATTCCTAATACAATCCAATACAACGATCGATCAGAGTATTACATTCATCAGGAAACCTTACCTGGATTCACCGGAATTTGAGATCGCCCGAATCACCTTGCTTAGCTCGACGGCAAATAGAGAACCAGCCGAGTAAACGCCCTAGAAAACCTTAGATCGGAGCTAACGCCTTGCCCCAATCCCTATATCTGCCAAGAGACGCCCAGATCAAACTCAAGAAGGAAGACAACGAACACATCCAAGACACACGCCCGGAAGAACACGCGAAATCTTACCGGCCACGTCTTCCAGCCCAACTCCGACGAAACCCATCGCTGCGATCGGCGAAAAAGAAAGGATCGATTCGGAAACGGGGTAGGCAAGCACTGTTCGTCCAAGATCAGGGACGACCCGATCAGAAAGAAGAACGCTCTAGCCCCTCTTCGTTCGTCGGCGACGTTCCGGCAGCGAAGAAAACACCTCTCGGCCACCGACGATTCCAAGCGGAGAAAACGAAGAGCAGAGAAAGAGTGGAGAGGATTTGGGTTCGGCTCGAGTTCTGCCGCAAGTGAGAAGATATAAGTGGATGGCGATTTTCCATTCCGCCCCTCCACGATTGCTTAATCCTATAAGAACAAGGTAAATTTGGTAATTTACCTTTTAGCCCCTTGAAATTCTCAGATTCTCACAGTACGCACTCTGCCGTAACTATTTCTGAGTGACCGAATGAATAGGATGTTGGCGGAAGATACACTTATCCTACCCAAATCATATGGGGGAGTACCGCTCTCATATCCTCGTATCACGGAGAAGAGGAGAAATCTGCCTGCTATTACGTTGCAGATACTACTATCAATGAGCAATCGAGTGGAGCTTTAATAGGGCAACTGTACACATCCTCCTGATGATATCACTAACCAATGAGTGACAGTGTGTGCAGATCCTGATATGACAACGATCTATCTCAACCACAAGGGAATCAAGGAGGATCGCCAATTATACAATAATGTAAAGATTATGCATGACACTAACACATATAACATCCCTCAAGCAAATCTCAATATGATATACACAAGTTTGAAAACATAAATCATAACCTACAAATAAACTATTAGGCATGCAATAATGTTTAGTATCAATAAATGCCAAGTATAATATGACACAAATATTCCTATGCACACGTGCACATCTTGTGCACATATGTGTACTCTATAGAATCAGAGTATCAAACATTGAGATTGTATTTAAAATAAACTTTGAGTATCTCAAAGAGACAAGTAGTAAGTATCAAGCAGGATAAATAAAAATAAATATAAGGTAAATCCTACTACTATCCGAAAAATAAACTATACATAGAAACCTGACAATATATATAGAGATAAATCAGAAGGTACCCACCTCCGATGTAGTAGCTTGTAAGTGACGAGAATCCTTGTCCAAAAAGCATGGGATCAAGGAAAATAAGCTCGACAAACTTATCCGTAATTCCATCTTAGCTCACGGTAGTGTATCAACACCAACCACAAGAGCACAACTAACCTTCATCAAACAATTAAGCTCACGGCAATAAGGCGAACAATAAAACAAAACAACTTTCCACAGCTCAAAATGAACCCGTAGTCAGCACATTCCACTCCGCCAACTCTACAACCTCAAATAACTCCAAATCGAAGTTTTATATGATACACGACAACCTCACAGCAATAGGAGAGCAACTAGAAAACATCCACACAAAACACCAATCCACAAAAGATCAAGATAGCAAATCTGATCAACATCACAACTCAACCGTCAATGGAGACTCACGGAAATAGCAAATCCGAAACAGGACAACCCTAATTGACAACATAGATTCCTTTAAAAGCAAATACACACAACACAAGGAAATGAGTCATTCATCCTCACTACCCAAAATCTGAAACCTACGCGGTCACGCCCCCAGAGGTCCATGCTTGCTCGAAAATCAAACAGCATCTCCCCTGTACAACGGACAATCTGAGACATTTATACTTAACTCTCCATAAAATATAGCTTAGCCTCGCACAATTAACATTACAATAGTAAAATAAACTCACAACCATGCAGATAATATCGTTATAAAAGATAAAAATAAAAAAGAGCATATATTCAGATTAAAACTCAAGTTTAAATTCAAATACCAACCTACCAGTCTATACATAAGTCTATTAAGAAAATAAATATCAATCTAATGAAATAGATGCAGAAATAACGAAAGTGCAGAAATAAAGTAACTATGAAAATAAAATAAATATTGAAAAACTTCACAAATACTCGACACCAGGGATTGACAACTAGATACTCTCCTGGCTCCAGGTAATGCATATATCTGTTACCTGAAA
Source organism: Boesenbergia rotunda (assembly GCA_024364735.1). Taxonomy (NCBI): domain Eukaryota; kingdom Viridiplantae; phylum Streptophyta; class Magnoliopsida; order Zingiberales; family Zingiberaceae; genus Boesenbergia; species Boesenbergia rotunda. The sequence continues at coordinate 626,435 of JAGFNQ010002304.1, read as the reverse complement.
CAAAATTAGATGGTGGGGATGGTGAATCCGGACGAACTCTGCGAGTATAAGAGCAGATAAATGCATGATATAACATAAAATATTACAAGCAGAAAAAATAACAGTATACAGTTTCAGAAAATAAAATATCATCTAGGCATGTGTGAAATAGAATGATAGCAAAATAACAAAACATACATATCTGTCAACCAAATACAATAATTATAGCTCATATAAATTCAGCAAACACATGAAAATGTAAAATACAATAAGTGCATATGATGCAATAACATGTGTCACCCTTGACGTTAGTCAAGCCGTCATCACATCATATATGTATGGCCGAGTGGGTAGGGTTGTAACAACTGTACGCACTCAAACGATTACCACTAGTATAAGTGGTTGAGTGGACAGGATGCTGGGGAGCCAACTAATCCAAAGACCCCGAGAAAAAGGGGGAGCCACCAACATCTCTGGTATCCCTAGAAAACAACGACGAGGGTGTCAACTATTTATCTACAATTCCATCATCCACTATTCATGAGTGGTCGAGTGTGGCATAACAGGGCAATTGCTCGCACTCTAACAACTACCACGATGAGTGATTGAGTGAGCAGAGCAACTAAATAACTGACGACGGACTTAACCATATGAAAGCCAATACTCGTCAGCATGGGAATTGGGAAGCTAGTTATGTTCCTTGACTTAGGGTGAATTGGAAGTCTCTGGATCGGTCTGGTGACCGATCAAGGAAGTTGGCACGAACTCCCTTTGTGGATCGGTCTGGTGACCGATCCAGAGAGGGCTAATCGGTCTGTGGATCGATCAGGGAAAGAACAGAAACATTAGTTGACTTCTGTTTGGCTCTTGATCGGTCTGGTGACCGATCAAGGAGACCTCCTGATCGTTCTGGTGAACGATCAAATATCGCAAGTTCCCCCTTATGACCGATCAGAATGGATCCTGATCGGTCACCAGACTGATCAGGCCACAACCTGATCGGTCTGGTGACCGATCAGTGGGTTTGGCTTGCGAAGCTGGAGAAATACTCAGCAAAGGGGTGGATCGGACGGGTGACCGATCCACGACCTGGGATTGATTTGGTGATCGATCACAAGTAGTCCGCGATTTCCAGTTTCTCACTGTACCGATCAGGCTGGAGCCTGATCGGTCAGGGCTAACCCTGATCAGTCCGGTGACCGATAAGGGTCCTCTCTGATCGGTCTGGTGACCGATCAGTAGCTGTAACTTTAATTTGAAATCGCTGTCAGACTTCTGATCACATCTGCGTTTTCTCTGCTACCTGCTGATATTATGTGATATTGTTTGATATGCATCTGCTAAGCTTCTGTTGTAGTGTGCAGACTTTACAGGGATGATTCAAACAATGAAGGTGGGTCAAATGGGGACTTTCCATCGAGCAGGTTTGGATGTTTCCTTTTCTCAGGTTTCAACGGCTTCTGAGGCACGGCTGCCGACTGACGGAGGCTCAGCTGAAGAGGTCTTTAGTGGACTAAGTGCTCAGAGAAGTCAGTGGGTTCAGGCTGTGCTCAGGGGATGCTGATGGAGCCTGGCGATGAAGCAGGAGCTTAAGAGGAAGATAAGGAGCAGAGGAGCAAGGGAGAACGAACAGGAAAACAAGCAAGTGTGGCTGTGGGTTTCGTTGCTGTTGTGCTCCTTGTGTAGTTTCTCTCTTGAACTTTCTTGCTACTTTCTTGTGAGAAATTTCTTCTTAGTCTCGTGAGCTTATCTTGTATCCTATTGAGACGCTTGTGGAGAGGTTTCTCCACCGAGAAGGAGGCGTTGTTTTATCCGGGGTCACCTGGGGCTTGATCTGCCGACGATCAAGGGATCGCCCACCTCACGGGCACGCCAAGGAGTAGGGGCAAGTTATCCCCGAACCTTGTACATCGAGGTGTTAGCATCTATTTGGTTTGCTTTTCATTTTTGCATATTTCTGTTTGTGTTGTTTGTTTCCGCTGCTGCTAATCTGATCACGCAGAAAACTTCAAAGAGCAAGTAGTTTAGTGTCTGGCTACATTCACCCCCCCCCCCTCTCTAGCCATCCAACCACCGACACTATGTAGATATGGTGCATGATACTAAATGCACAATCAACCAAGTAACAACAATGCAACGATACAAACAATAAATATCAAAATCACTAAACATGCAATTAAACTACTGGGTAGGATATCTCTAATGACAACTAAACCCTAATTGTGTTTAACGATCATTTTCAAATACTCGCGTACATGTGGTACTCTATAGAATATAAAATCAACGGTGAGACTGTATGAGTATAAAATTTGATAGCTCGAAAATCAAGCAAAGAAAGTATCAACGGATGATATTAAAAGATAAAGAGTAAGGTAAAACAATCATACTCAGAAATAAAGCAGTCATGCATTTAAGTTCAATAATCTACAAGAAACAAATGAGAAGTATCCACCTTTTATTTAGAGTATATCTAAGTAAATCTCACATCCAAATGCTCGTATTAAATCAGAGTCATGTACCAAGAATAAAATGTAGTTATTTATACAAGTAATTAAATTAACTAAACTAACTACTACACATTATTATAAACTAATCATAATTCAACATCCGTTTCAAAGTGGCACGCGGCAAGGATACAAAGTCAAAGGACTAAGCTAAAAACTAATTCGCGGCAACATCAACTCTAAGATCTATCATCCCGAAATGGAAAACCATTTGGTAACCAAATCAACAACTCACTAATCGACAACTCCTCCAAAGACTCATAACAGTTGAGTTTCACCAACTCAAACCCATCCCCGTCACACACGGCAGTGAAGGGAAAAGCACTAAAAAAATATATGCGACAAAGTTTGACGGGTTAAATCTTCATACCTGGATAACAGAGGGAATCTGTGAGAACTTGATGCTTCGTTCATAGATTCCACAATAATATGCTCAAGAGAATCACTCAGAGTAGCCAATGTTTCTGGCTCTTCTACTAATCTAGATAATGTGTCTGCAAGGATATTGAGTTTACCGTCTATATGTTCAAAGTTTACCCTTACTCCTGTGCCTGTTATATAGTCGGTGAATGCGAGCCATCTGATCCTTGAGGGTTTATTCCTTGCAGTTTTGTTGTGGAAGCTAATAATGGCCTGACAATCTGTCCTTAGTGTTATCTCCTTCTTGTCCATGTAATGAATTTTTAATGCAGTCATTGTTTCCATGGCTACATAAATTTCAGCGTCTATTACTGACTTAACAGTTGGGAATTTACCATGTGCGTATGCACATATTCTTTCCATATTCTTTGAATCGTGCTTAGTGGACTTCCATTTGCAAATACCACCCCAGCCCATCATACTTCCATCTGTTTCAAGGATTATATATGCATTTTCTGGGGGTATCTCCAGATCTGGCAATTGATTAACTTGGGCCTTTATTTCTTTAATCAGTGCCCAATCCGAACTTTTCATCCTCTTATCTCCATGAGGTGAAGTCTTTTCATAGAGAGGTCCAAGCTTAGAACTTAGGTTAGGAATATATGTACGTGCATAATTTAAAATTCCCAACCAGGATCTAAGTCCTTTCTTTTCCTTCAACTGCTCATCCTTGAATTCTGTAATTTTCTTGATGATATGGGGTTGTAATTTTAGCATCCCTTCACCAATTTCTGCTCCGAGGAATTCAATTTTTGGAACTCCAATCTTACATTTAGTTGGAGAGAGTACTAGGCCATGCTTCTCACAAATTCCAAGCATTATTTCTAAATGCTTAATATGCTCCCGTTCTGTATTTGAGAAGACCAAAATATCATCAATGTAAACATAAATAAATTCTTCCGTACCTTGAAAACATTGATCCATTTTTCGCTGGAATATTGCTGGTGCGTTCTTCAATCCAAATGGCATTACAAGCCATTCAAATAAATCGGATAGACAGATAAAGGCCGTCCATTCAACAGAAAGAGGATCCATAGCGATCTGATGAAATCCAGATTTCAGATCAAATTTGGAATATATTTTTGAATTACCCACCTTCTTCAATATAGTGTTGATCCCTGGAAGGCTATACTGATCCTTGTAAGTATTGTCATTGAGTGTTTTATAGTTGAAAACCATCCTTTCCTTGCCTTTGGTTTCTTTGCCAGTAATGGGATCAATAGAAGTACCTGATTGTACAATCATTGCCATTGATCTGTGTCGACTTTTGCTTGGTTGAATTACCTTGAGTTTGAGGAGTGCATCCACATGTCTTTTAAAGGCTTCTTTTAAGGCTGGTGAAACATTATTAAGGGGCTTGTCTTGAATAGTAATGTCAGGATTAATAATCTCTATTTTACATAGAATACCATTCTTTGCCCAATGCTGAAGAGGATTTTCTCCTATGTATCCTTGCTCTTTTAATCTGTTAAATAAAGAGCTATGCTTGTGCAGAATATTCTGGTTAGAGATAGTACCCGCAAAATATACTTCCTCCTGGAGTTGGATATACTCTATTTCTTCAAGTCCAAGCTCTTCAATTGCGAACGCAGCATTCTGATTTGTAGCAATTGTAGTAATATTTTTGTAGAAGGTTACAGTGTTACCTTCTATTATGACTCCTCCTTGCATGCTGCGTATGAAATTACATCCTAGTACCATTTGCACCCCTTTTCCTAATGTCATGTCAAAAACATAGGTGAAAGGAATTCTGAATTTGTTTTCTCCGATTATCATTTGTCCCATCTTAAGCTTCATCTTAGCTTCCTGTTGAAAGTTAACTCCATTGATTAGTATAGTGCAAGAATTTGGTTCAGTAGCCTTACTTGGGATGGATCTGGCATCGATGCAACAGGAGGTGGCTCCAGTATCTAGTATAGCATTAACACTGAAGGGCTGTACATCTGGTATTTCCAAGCTCACTTTGATATTATAGAGCCGATTGGTTATATTCCTCTGAGATACCTGGCCATCCGTTATTTTGGAAACCACTTGCTCTTCAAGGTAGGATACTTGCTCTTTTCCTTTCTGAAAGTCTTCTGGTGAGAGTTGTAGTAAATCTTCCATTAATGCCTTTGATAATTCTTCTTCTGTCTTTTGATTTCTTTTAAGAACTCTGGATAACTCTTCTTTCAGCGTCTGATTTTCTGCCAATAAATATTGGGTGTAATTAATCAATTCTGAAATCAGGCTCCTGCCATCATACTGTACCGCAGGTGGCGGTGATGGCTTTAATGAAAGTTCTAAATAACTTCCTGCACATAAAGCACATGTCGTACGTTAGTCTGCAAATTAGACAATGGCCTCTTGACCTTTGACTTGTAATCCTTTTGCAAAAATTGCATTTAATGAATTGAGAATTTATCTCTTGGTTCAGCTGCCATTCATGGATGCATGCATACTGTTCTTCCGGTATGTCTACCTGAACCTGCCATCCTTGGGTTTACCCTATTATCACAAATAAGGTTTCAGGTAAAGAACTTGTTACCAGACTGCAATATTGCTCTGTATCATGTTCACCCTCAGATATATTGTAGATTGCATCACTATCTGTCTCTTCAGGGTCTACAGATACTACATCAAATTCCTCAGGTAGGTCAAGTTCACTTAGCATTGCTACTCGCTCCTTGTTTCCTACCTTATTCCTGCATTCACGAGCAAAGTGTCCTTCTTCACCACAAATAAAACATTTGCATTTGCGTACCTTTGCTCTATCATTCTGATATTTCTTCTTAATGACCCTCACATGAGATTTGTGAGGTTTTCCTTTGTAAGATTTTGCCTTCCTTAGACCATATCTTCTCACCGGCTTTTGATAATGATATGGTAAGGGGATTTTGGAACAGAATTGAAGGTCCTTTAAACTTCTTTGAAGAGATGTTTGCTTACACATCTCCATTAATTCTTAGTAAGCATGATGTATTCGAGGTAGTACGCCAATGGTATTTCCTCGATGCTTCTCTTGGAATTTCTTCTCAAGATAACTGCCGATAAGAGGTGGCATTTTTCTGTAAAACTTACTGGAAAGTTCCTCATTTACAAACATCCTTCCTGTCTTGGCGGCCAGTACCTTGTATTCGTTCATGTATGAAATTAAATCTTTAGTATCATAACATACCAGTCTCTCCAGGTCAAGGTAAGCTTGATTCTGTTCCACCGTAGATCCTGATGTTGGATCTTCCAAAGTAATTATTCTGCGAATTTGTGTTAATATATTTTGAGTTTCATCAGCCATTCCAACTAACTTGTCACTTGTAAATCCACTTGTAACTGAGCAAAGCCAACAAGCTTTAAGAGAGGCAGGTTTTCAACATATCCACATCGGCCTTATTATGGTAAGACTCTATGCTCTTCACCGACGAGATACAGGCGTTATGGCTCTGGCGGTTCTAAGAGACACTAGATGGAGAGATGATAGATCTATTATCGCAACTATGGAAATGAATCTAACAAGGGGGACACAAATGGTCTACGTCATTCCTGACATAATGATGAGTCTGGAAGATTTTGCGAATCATATAGAAATCTCCTTCCAGGCACATGTATTCTATGCCACTTGTAACTGAGCAAAGCCAACAAGCTTTAAGAGAGGCAGGTTTTCAACATATCTACATCGGTCTTATTATGGTAAGACTCTATGCTCTTCACCGACGAGATACAGGCGTTATGGCTCTAGTGGTTCTAAGAGACACTAGATGGAGAGATGATAGATCTATTATCGCAACTATGGAAATGGATCTAACAAGGGGGACACAAATGGTCTACGTCATTCCTGACATAATGATGAGTCTGGAAGATTTTGCGAATCATATAGAAATCTCCTTCCAGACACATGGACATACAAAATGGCAAGGCGGTTCCAGTAATTTGCTCCTCACCCGGATGATGATAGGAAGGTTAACTAATACAAGTTTTACTAATTTTGCTTATAATGTGCAAAATGTTGCAGACTACCTAACCAGCCGAGGAGTACATGCCTTGCCCGACACCCGATTTACTACTGAACAATTGCAACAACAAAGATGGATATTGAGGCCATCAATCCGAAGAAACCCAGTTGTACCTACCCAAGTGAATACCAGAACATTACTGGACGGAAGCATAAGTATGCAGTTTGAATGATACATTCCAGTAGCAGAGCAACCAGTGGATCAATATGAAAATATGGATTCATCAGAACAAGAAATTTTAGCTTTCCTAGAAGATGAAGAGGAAATTCCAATACTAAAAGTTAAAAGGCTTCATCCAGAGGCCATGCTCCCGCAACGGCAAACCATGGGGGCAGCAGAGTATGATTTAAAAATTATTGATCATTATGAAATAAACCCTGGGGATAGGGCCTTGCTCTCTACAGGAATAGCTATACAAATTCCGGAAGGACACTATGGAAGAATAGCAACAAGATCTGGTGCAGCTTGGAAGCAAGGACTTCATGTGGGCGCTGGTGTCATTGACCAAGATTATAGAGGAGAGGTAAAAATTTTGGTATTCAATTTAAATTATGAGAGTATTAAGATTTTCAAAGGAGAAGCAGTGGCCCAGCTTATTATTGAAAAGATAAGTCTTCCCGAAATAATTGAAGTAGAAGAATTCACAAGTACTCAAAGGAATGATTAAGGATTCAGATCTACCAGCCAACGAATCCAGGACCCACCAAGTCCTCCGGTATCTTTTCAAGAACTGCAGCAGAAGGGTAAACAAACTATCTATGCCGCACCACATGAGTACATTACACCAGTTGAAGAATATTGGCCAACAACTCTTCACAAAGACAACCCTGAAGTTTCAAGAACCAAAGAATATTATGATGATCCTTTCAGAAAATTCCTAGATGGCCAAATCTCAGTAGAAGAATACTGTGAAGAACAACAGCAGCTGGAACAGCAACGACGAAATAGGCGTCCATGGAAACCTGCTGAACATTTATATGTGCTCTCGGATGACGAATGGATTAATCCATTTGCGGAAGGTGATGGGGAAAGAAACTATTCCCCCTATTCCCCCGCTTTTCCTGACAATTATTTTCAGCATAAGGTTTCTGAAGACCCTAAATGGGATACACTAGGAGAGCCTAGTGGAAAATATGATTATTATGTATCATATGCAATCCCCCAAAAGCCGGATTATTATTACACGTACAAGCCAGAAAATCCCTCATGGGACGATGGGGCATCAGATGAGTCTTCCTCCTCACTTACTGAATTTCATTCTGTTACTACTAGTTTTGAATTTAATACAGATGATTATCAAGAGGAATATGTGGCTACTATTGACGAGCAAATAGAAATGGATTATCCAGCACAAAGGCCCAATGAAAGTTTACTGGCCTCAACATCAGCCGTATCTGAATACCATCCACCTCCAGATGCTACTATGGGACCTCCTCAATATGCACCTGCAAATATTAAGAAGGAAGAACCAAATGTGTACAATGACCCTAGATATTATGGTGCAAAAATTGGAAATATCCAGAAGATGTATTCTAATGAAACCTGGACACTACCATCTGCACAGCAACAGACAGGTGCTATACTAGTTCTCCCTGATAACATTAGCTTATACCATGATGTTATTTCTAGGTGGGAATCAATTACTACCAATGTGGTGGATTCAAAAATTTGGAGCGACACCAGAGCTAAGGTACAATACGTTGAAAACCTTTTGGGAGAAACAGAGAAAAAGACTTTTATCCAATGGAGAATGATGTACCCGGACCAGTATGACAAGTTAGTTGGAATGGCTGATGAAACTCAAAATATATTAACACAAATTCGCAGAATAATTACTTTGGAAGATCCAACATCAGGATCTACGGTGGAACAGAATCAAGCTTACCTTGACCTGGAGAGACTGGTATGTTATGATACTAAAGATTTAATTTCATACACTACTAGAAAAAATACATTTAACAACAGTGAATTACTGTTGTCGTAGGCCAAATACCACTGTTGTTAAAGGCCATGTTATTAAAGGGGGGGTGTACGACAACAGTGAATCACTGTTGTCGTATATCACATTCGACAACAGTTTGACAACAGTTTTCCACTGTTGTCGTATATCACATTCGATAACATTTTCACAACAGTGTTTCACTGTTGTCTTTTATTATATTCGACAACAGTTTTATAACCGTTGTCGTATATCAATAACAACAGTTTATCACCGTTGTCGTATGCCATATTCACCGTTGTCTTTTATTATATTCGACAACAGTTTTTATAACCGTTGTCGTATATCAATAACAACAGTTTATTACCGTTGTCGTATGTCATATTCACCGTTGTCTATTATTATATTCGACAACAGTTTTATCACTGTGTTGTCGTATGCCACCGTTTATCTACAACAACAGTTTAGCTTTAAAAAAATCTGTTGTGCGTTTGCACTGTTCCACAACAGTTTCATACCAATTTGACAACAAAAATATTTCCATTATATTTTCAATTAAAAGGAAATAATTTAACCTCGAAACAAAAACTATATATATCAAACATCATCAACATATTTACAATAACCTTTATACAAAGATCCACCACAAGCTTTCTACAGATGAAACCATAAAAGTATCTTTTGTCCAAAAACCATTATACAGACGAAACCACTAAAGTATCTTCTGACCCAAATTACAAGAGTTCATAATTCTGACCCAACTAAACTTACAATGAAGTTCAAATCACAAAAATTATAGCTTGGAAGGTCAGATTAATGGTCTTCAAACATGATCACGAACAAGTCCCTGCAGCTGAAAAAAAAAGAACAAACACTCTAATTAGTTATTCTATTAAATGCATATGTCCAATAAAAAATGATCCATGAAGATATGTATCAACAAACAACAAAAATAACAAACTAACAAACAAACAAACAAAAAAGATATGCATATATCAGCACTTGCAATTATAAGGAAACTGCTAGCTTGGCTTATCTAGACATTTACAGCCTTGCAACCACTTTTCAAAGAAAATACTCAGACGACCATATTAAATATCTGACACATGTTCTTGTTTGATTGTTTGTGATTCAGAATCATATTCTGAATCACAAACTGTGTCTGTTTAGGCAAATAAAAAAATATATTGAAGAATTGCATCCAATCAGGGATGTTAGGCAGAACTGCTGAAGCTCCAAAATATATTGAAAAAAAATGTATTGAAGGAATTTCTATTGGATGAATGTGTTTATATTTATGTTAATTTCATACGATCATACAATTAGTCATGCCAAATTGACTCTGTCCACTACTATTTCGAGTAATATGATATTTGAGTTGAATCGTATCTAGTAGTAAATGCAGCTTGTTGAAAATTTTAATTCAGTGTTCCTCACCTTCTGAACACATTTCATCTAACACAAGACCATAACATGCAAAGAATGACTAGCACAAGACAAAAACATGAAAAGAATGTACTCTATTAACCTATTGATGATCCATAAAAACATTGGTTGCCTGTCGCAAGCAGATCAAATTCCAACAGTGCTATATTAGTTTGGCAGAGCAGTTGCACATGATATAAAGCTCTGAACAACCTATACCAGAAAAACTAGTAATGTCAAACATCATTGGCAACATTAATATGTATGATATGATACCTTTCTCATACAAATTGGGTTTTCTGCTTTTAAAGTCATCGACAAGATTATTACTTTTGGGTGCCACATATGTGCATGAGACTTGGATATTGCAGATGCTCCCGTATCTTTGGTTGCAGGATTTACTGCGCAAAGAATATACTCAGTGAATAATATAGTAATATCTTCCACGAGCCCTTGTAATTGCCTTATCTTGAAGCACAGAATTATACAAGTTATGCAATCTCATCGCATATACAAATCTATTTAATTCAAAAACTTTAACACACCTTTTTGTTTGCCATAAGTGGAAGAATAGACATAAATAGCGCTACATATGTCGCAACAAAATGAAGTTTCATCATTGTCATATGAACAAATTGGGCATTGCCAGATTCCATGCTTACTGCCATCCTTACTAAGCTGAGATGTCACATCTATTCCAGGCAGTAATGTGTAAACCAAAAAAGGAATATTAGAAGATTTAAGTTAATTATAAGGAAGATATTTAACTGCAAAATGCAAATCCATGGCAAAATAACACAAAAATGATTGCCTAATGAACTGCATCAAATTGACACAAACCAAGAAGGGAAAGAATATCACTTACTATCTTCATAGTCATCGTACCCATCAACTTTTACTTCATGCTCATAATCATAGTCATCAAAAGTGTCATAGTTATCATCATAGTCAAGCCCATAACTGACTTTTCGAGGTATTTCCCTGAAAGAAAAATTCAAAGAATCTAATATTAATAAGCAAATTAACTGATGAAAGAATGTTATTGATCCATTGAAGCAAAAAAATAAATATACTACAAATGGAAGTTCACAGAAGGAACTATTCATAAACTCTACCGATGATAACACTCCCAAAAAGGGGATGAAAAAGAAGTGCTTCAGCTTCCATTCTGAACAGAAGATGAGAGATAAATGGTACAAAGCTTCTATTCAAGTAGAAATGAATGGCTTGATTCACCCTTAACCCTTACCAAAAGCATCTTAAGATGCTTCCATTAAAGATACCAATATATAATACAAGATAGAATAAAAATGTCAAGTCTTGTTAGTATTATTAGTATTAGTAGAACATCATTAAATGGGCATGAGATGAAGAGCACCAAAAAATAATTTGACCAGCAAGTCTATACGAAAAATGACCATCATCATTAGACAGTGCCAGATGTGTTTGCGAGTCTTTTATCTTTGTTAGGGAAGGAGATTCGAGAAGGTAGATACAGACCACATTACAAAGAGGATACATTGAGTAAAAAACAAAACCCTCGAATGCCAGAGAAAGGGAACAAGAAATTCTATAGGGAATATATCTTCAAAATTTCCAAAATCAGGAAATAGACCGCCATGTTTTCTGTAATTCAAAACAAAAACAGATATAAAAGTCAAATTTTTCAATAAGCATGATAAAAATGAAATTTGGCACTGCTTCGACAACATGGAACATAGGCAAACCACGTTTTAGAGGAACTCATGACTTTCAAATACCAATTCTATTCTATAGACAATCGATTCTCCAAACACCAACTATATTAAACTTAGCTTTTCTCAGTTTGGCGCTAAGGAATATGTATTCGTTGAATAACCTCATAATGGTACACATTAAACAAGAGTTACTAATCTACCCAAAGCCACTGTGAATGTACCACCGTATCCCTGAAATTTGCTAATTTTATACATATGCAACTGAAAGGCGTACAGTATGTATCACACTCAAATCACACTTAAACAGACTAAAGTGCAAAACATAGCATCACTAACTTCCACTTGAAACAAATTGAAGAGTAATTAAAGCATGACCTGCATTAGCAACTGACAAAAGTCTCGTATTTCAAAGCTAAAGAGTTCAAAAATAAATATCATCTTTTTAATAACAGAAAGAAGAAAATGAATGAAGAAATATCGTCAAAGTCTCGCCAAAGAGGAGCACAAAAGGATTTAAAGAAAAATAGGTGGAGACGTGATAACAGAGTGGAGACGAACCTTGCCAGGAAGAATGGAGTGATTGCTGCTCTCAAAAAATTAATTATGATGTGCAATAATGGAGTGATTGCTGCTCTAGGAAGTAAATGATTTCAGTTCTACATCATGACTAATGAAATATTTATGGAGTGATTACTTTAAAGGAAGGTTAACTCAGATTTGGATATTTCACTTATGTTAGTGTTTATTTATTTAATTTATTAATACAAATACATAAAGAGTATTATTCGTTATTCTTTATATCTTACAAATTTAGAATTTTTAGTTATACATATAAAAATTTTATTTATACAATTCATAGTTTAAATTACAAGGATAGCTCTGTCACTTGTTTGAGCTCGGTAAAAACTCATAAGACTTGACTTTAAAAAACGTACCACTGTATCAAGTTGCTCGATCACTATATTAAATGTTTGAGGATGTCAGACAGAATACAGCACACGAGTATTCTGTCCAACAATTTGATTCATTCTCTTTTGAATGTTATGGGATATCAGGCCACTTCCTTTTGAAAGATAATTAGCAATGTTCTTCCATGTTCTAATAGAAAAATTATATGCATTACTAAATGACTTACGAAGCGTAATTCAAGCAAACAGATGCAACCAAAACATAGCATGAAACGAGATACCATCAAGGAAAGAGATCCTTGCAAAAAGAAGCGCCTTTGGGATTGGACATTCACCTGTCTGTCACAAGGCGAAATCTTTGAGGTAACTGGGATCCTTCCGGGCTCGTTCCTGGAACTTCTTGAACCAACGGTCAAGGATATCCATGGGCACGACGAGAATGCCGCAGAAGGACTGCATAAAATTGAAGAGGTTCTCGCCAACCCTAAGAGCGAGGCGCTCGGCCCTCTTCTCCGCGCCGGCATCAGCGACGGGTGGTAGGGAGGCGATGTCCTCGACCGAGACGCCGATCTTGGCGGAGGTGAGCGCGAGCTGGAGGGGATTAGGGTTAGGGTCAGGAATGGGGGGTTCTTCGGAAGGGTCGGGCCAGGGGAGGGAGAGGAGAGCGGATGGGCGGGCAGGGTGGATGGCGCCGCAAAAGAGGAAGGGGTGACCAGGGGGTTGAACGTAGACGGCGAGGGCCTTCCCGGGGGGAGGAGGAAGCCGCGGCCGGGAGGAGAAACACACAGAGTTCTCTGACGTCGCGGTAGGCATCGCCGACGAGGGAGTTCATGTCAAGGATCCAGTGGAGCGGATCGATCTGCGCGAACACCGACGCGTCCATGGGGAAGCTCCGCTCCGGGAAGACCACGCCAAACATCGCCGGTTTCTTCTGCGAATTAGGGATTCGAGAAAGAGGCGCCGAGGACAAGCAGCGACTCGGCCAGGAAGACGAGAGATCGTCGATTATGAAGGCTCGATTGCGGCGGCTTCCTGATCTTTCTGCAACAGCGGAAATGGTCGGGGGTTTGGGTGGTTGGTGGGCGAGGAAGAAAAAAGATTAGGGGTTTGTCGTCATTCGTTGTTTTTTTTTACAGTTGGATATCCACCGTTGATTTTGTTTATTGCTTGAACAGCACAACAATACAACAACAACAGTTTAATAGAACTGTTGTCTATTGTCATAATAGACAACAGTTTATCACATCAGTTGTTGTAAATCCCGCCTATAGACAACAGTTATTTTATAACTGTTGTCGTTGAGTATACATACGACAACATTTTGTTATTACTGTTGTCTTTTTACGTATACAAACCAACAACAACAACGGTTAATACTAAAACTGTTGTTAAATTGACATAAGACAACACTTTATCAAAAAACCGTTGTCGATTATGTGTTGTTGAATGTAAAAATTCTAGTAGTGATACATGAACGAATACAAGGTACTGGCAGCCAAGACAGGAAGGATGTTTGTAAATGAGGAACTTTCCAGTAAGTTTTACAGAAAAATGCCACCTCTTATCGGCAGTTATCTTGAGAAGAAATTCCAAGAGAAGCATCGAGGAAATACCATTGGCGTACTACCTCGAATACATCATGCTTACCAAGAATTAATGGAGATGTGTAAGCAAGCATCTCTTCAAAGAAGTTTAAAGGACCTTCAATTCTGTTCCAAAATCCCCTTACCATATCATTATCAAAAGCCGATGAGAAGATATGGTCTAAGGAAGGCAAAATCTTACAAAGGAAAACCTCACAAATCCCATGTGAGGGTCATTAAGAAGAAATATCAGAATGATAGAGCAAAGGTACGCAAATGCAAATGTTTTATTTGTGGTGAAGAAGGACACTTTGCTCGTGAATGCAGGAATAAGGTAGGAAACAAGGAGCGAGTAGCAATGCTAAGTGAACTTGACCTACCTGAGGAATTTGATGTAGTATCTGTAGACCCTGAAGAGACAGATAGTGATGCAATCTGCAATATATCTGAGGGTGAACATGATACAGAGCAATATTGCAGTCTGGTAACAAGTTCTTTACCTAAAACCTTATTTGTGCTAATAGGGGAAACCCAAGGATGGCAGGTTCAGGTAGACATACCGGAAGAACAGTATGCATGCATCCATGAATGGCAGCTGAACCAAGAGATAAATTCTCAATTCATTAAATGCAATTTTTGCAAAAGGATTACAAGTCAAAGGTCAAGAGGCCATTGTCTAATTTGCAGACTAACGACATGTGCTTTATGTGCAGGAAGTTATTTAGAACTTTCATTAAAGCCATCACCACCACCTGCGGTACAGTATGATGGCAGGAGCCTGATTTCAGAATTGATTAATTACACCCAATATTTATTGGCAGAAAATCAGACGCTGAAAGAAGAGTTATCCAGAGTTCTTAAAAGAAATCAAAAGACAGAAGAAGAATTATCAAAGGCATTAATGGAAGATTTACAACAACTCTCACCAGAAGACTTTCAGAAAGGAAAAGAGCAAGTATCCTACCTTGAAGAGCAAGTGGTTTCCAAAATAACGGATGGCCAGGTATCTCAGAGGAATATAATCAATCGGCTCTATAATATCAAAGTGAGCTTGGAAATACCAGATGTACAGCCCTTCAGTGTTAATGCTATACTAGATACTGGAGCCACCTCCTGTTGCATCGATGCCAGATCCATCCCAAGTAAGGCTACTGAACCAAATTCTTGCACTATACTAATCAATGGAGTTAACTCTCAACAGGAAGCTAAGATGAAGCTTAAGATGAGACAAATGATAATCGGAGAAAACAAATTCAGAATTCCTTTCACCTATGTTTTTGACATGACATTAGGAAAAGGGGTGCAAATGGTACTAGGATGTAATTTCATACGCAGCATGCAAGGAGGAGTCATAATAGAAGGTAACACTGTAACCTTCTACAAAAATATTACTACAATTGCTACAAATCAGAATGCTGCGTTCACAATTGAAGAGCTTGGACTTGAAGAAATAGAGTATATCCAACTCCAGGAGGAAGTATATTTTGCGGGTACTATCTCTAACCAGAATATTCTGCACAAGCATAGCTCTTTATTTAACAGATTAAAAGAGCAAGGATACATAGGAAAAAATCCTCTTCAGCATTGGGCAAAGAATGGTATTCTATGTAAAATAGAGATTATTAATCCTGACATTACTATTCAAGACAAGCCCCTTAATAATGTCTCACCAGCCTTAAAAGAAGCCTTTAAAAGACATGTGGATGCACTCCTCAAACTCAAGGTAATTCAACCAAGCAAAAGTCGACACAGAACAATGGCAATGATTGTACAATCAAGTACTTCTATTGATCCCGTTACTGGCAAAGAAACCAAAGGCAAGGAAAGGATGGTTTTCAACTATAAAACACTCAATGACAATACTTACAAGGATCAGTATAGCCTTCCAGGGATCAACACTATATTGAAGAAGGTGGGTAATTCAAAAATATATTCCAAATTTGATCTGAAATCTGGATTTCATCAGATCGCTAAGGATCCTCTTTATGTTGAATGGACGGCCTTTATCTGTCCATCCGGTTTATTTGAATGGCTTGTAATGCCATTTGGATTGAAGAACGCACCAGCAATATTCCAGCGAAAAATGGATCAATGTTTTCAAGGTACGGAAGAATTTATTTCTGTTTACATTGATGATATTTTGGTCTTCTCAAATACAGAACGGGAGCATATTAAGCATTTAGAAATAATGCTTGGAATTTGTGAGAAGCATGGCCTAGTACTCTCTCCAACTAAATGTAAGATTGGAGTTCCAAAAATTGAATTCCTCGGAGCAGAAATTGGTGAAGGGAAGCTCAAATTACAATCCCATATCATCAAGAAAATTACAGAATTCAAGGATGAGCAGTTAAAGGAAAAGAAAGGACTTAGATCCTGGTTGGGAATTTTAAATTATGCACGTACATATATTCCTAACCTAAGTTCTAAGCTTGGACCTCTCTATGAAAAGACTTCACCTCATGGAGATAAGAGGATGAAAAGTTCGGATTGGGCACTGATTAAAGAAATAAAGGCCCAAGTTAATCAATTGCCAGATCTGGAGATACCCCCAGAAAATGCATATATAATCCTTGAAACAGATGGAAGTATGATGGGCTGGGGTGGTATTTGCAAATGGAAGCCCACTAAGTACGATTCAAAGAATATGGAAAGAATATGTGCATACGCACATGGTAAATTCCCAACTGTTAAGTCAGTAATAGACGCTGAAATTTATGCAGCCATGGAAACAATGACTGCATTAAAAATTCATTACATGGACAAGAAGGAGATAACGCTAAGGACAGATTGTCAGGCCATTATTAGCTTCCACAACAAAACTGCAAGGAATAAACCCTCAAGGGTCAGATGGCTCGCATTCACCGACCATATAACAGGCACAGGAGTAAGGGTAATCTTTGAACATATAGACGGTAAACTCAATATCCTTGCAGACACATTATCCAGATTAGTAGAAGAGCCAGAAACATTGGCTACTCTAAGTGATTCTCTTGAGCATATTATTGTGGAATCTATGAACGAAGCATCAAGTTCTCACAGATTCCCTTTGTTAGCTAGGTATGAAGATTTAACCCGTCAAACT
Organism: Boesenbergia rotunda; assembly: GCA_024364735.1. Lineage (NCBI taxonomy): Eukaryota > Viridiplantae > Streptophyta > Magnoliopsida > Zingiberales > Zingiberaceae > Boesenbergia > Boesenbergia rotunda. Next base: position 608,909 of record JAGFNQ010002304.1, on the reverse strand, counting down.
TTGTCACATATATTTTTTCAGGAGGGCCATGACAAAAGGAACCAGATGGCAAAAGTTGAGGATAAAGCGATAAGTAATGTGCTGGAAAAACTTCGAGAGCTAGAACTAATCATGCAAGTAAAAGAATATGACTTTAATTCCAGGCGATATCAAAATCAGAATGGAGTAATTGACAACTACTACCACAAGCATCTTGAGGAGATTCGAGAAAGCAGACGTGACATCTTCCAAGAGGTCCAGCGCATCCAGCAAATAGGACGAGAAATAAAGAGGGTACTCCCATGAAGCATGATGGGCCCATTTCAAAGCAAAGTTAGCCCACTTTATGTGCTGGAAGGATTGAGCATCTTATCTAGCTTTAGTGATATGATATAAAGTAGTTTACTTTATGTGCTGGAAGGATTAGATATACAACAAAATAGGATACACAAAGGAGCTCATGGTAGAGAAGAAAAACACTAAGGGTGCGTTTGGTTGAGGATTATCCTTGATAACCCTGGTTTCCATCCAAGATTATCAACAAAAACCTTGTTTGGTATAGATAATCAGTGATTCCCAAGTAATGATCGATGCCCGACATGTCAGCAAAAGGGGCATGCAACCCGGAATCAGAAAACCTTAGGGAAGTAAGGTTTTACGTGATTCCCAGGTTATGAAACTTATCTTTTCAAAATTATCCTCCAATATTTACATTTAAGACGAAAATAATCATTACAATTTATTAACTTCCGAAAATATTATTCGCGACCGACGACCGACAACGGCGGTCGGTGGTCGGCGACCACCGTCGATCGCCGGCGGTGTCGCCGGCGACCACCTCTGATCGCCGGCCGCCGCCGATCGCCGGCGGCAGCGCCTACCGCCGGCGGCAGTGCCTACCGCCGGTCGGCGACCACCGCTGATCGCCGGCGGCCTCGCCGGCCACCGGCCGCCAGTCGGCGGTCGGCGCCGAGTGTCGGCGGTCGGCGCCGAGTGTCGGCGGTCGGCGCCGACAATCGGCGGTCGGCGCCGACAGTCGGCCGCCGATGTTGGACACCGACTGCCTACGTGAACACTGACGATCGACGTAGACGCCCTTAAGTCTAAGCAAATAAAATTATCTAAACAAATTCTAAAGGGTAATACGGTAAAATATTATATTAGGTTATAGACTATTACCTCCAAACAAAAAAGATTTTATTTGATTACCTAAATTGAACCAAACAACTTTAGGTTATGTTTCATTCCTCATAACCTTGGTTATGTGATTACTTGGTAATGATATAACCGAGGTTATATATGATAACTTGAACCAAACGTACCCCAAGATTAGTTAACTCAAACCTAGCTTCCCAAACTCTGGATTAAATCCAAACATACAAAACTATTGTTCGCAAATCCAACCAACAACATCAACTCTGAACACAACCAATAAGAAAAAACTCACAGCTCTAAAATATACCCAACAGCTCTTCAAGCTCCAGAACAGAACACAACCAATAAGAAAAAACTCACAGCTCTAAAATATACCCAATAGCTCTTCAAGCTCCAGAACAGAACAGACCCGCAGCCACAACCTTTGAATTCGAATCAAAGCAAATCAAAGAAAATACTCATGGCAAGAACACCCATGATCAGCTGAAGCATGCTAAAATCGAATCACAACATACATACTTCTACGATTCCCATTCCAATCACAGCAACAGATCACTCACATCCACCTCTGATTTCCGATCAAAGCAAACCAATGCAATTTACAACCAAAATTTTAAATCAACTACTCCTCTTACCTTCTCCCAACCAAAAATCACGATCACGCATCTGAGAAGTAAACGGAGGTCAATGCTCGCGAAACCAGCCAAAAGATAGCACAGCAAGTTTCGGGAGGTTAAAGGGTTCACTCGATTGGGTCGCGGGGAGAAACGAACCAAGAGGGGCTGCAGTTTTCGGCGGTGGCTGAGGGAGGAAGATCGCTAGCCCTAATCCGAGGAGATGGGGTCTCGTCAGAGGACAAGGGAGGTAGGATGAGAGAGCGCCGACCGACGGCTTCGTGTGGAGAGGAAAAATCACGAGGGTCGGCGGTGATTTCTGCGTCAAGGGAAAGAAAAAAGAAAAGTGAAAGGGGTTTTCAGGTTTTGGCCTTTTTGCAAAAAGACCCCTTACCTTTTGTAAATCCAAATCAAACCTTTAAATTTCATTTTTATGCATTTTAAGCCATCCAAATATCCGTATCTAACATGCGCAAGTTCTAAGATCTGGATACAAATCTAAATCAAACACCACACCAACTACAGATCTACCATAATCCAAAGTACAACTTACCTAGATTTGTTGCTGGCGGTGGATTAGGGAGAAGAAAAGGTGGCGACCGGCTCCGTGGTGTCTCACAGGAGGGAGTAGAAGATCGCCGGCTTCGGTCGAGTGAGGAGAGGGTCGGCGGCAAGATCGCACCGAGAGAGGAAGGGGCTGTCGTAGGTTTGCTCGCGCGAGGAGGATTCGGAATCAGGCTTGCGTGAGAAGAAGAAGAGGAGGAGAAAGGCGTCGGCTTGATAAGGAGAAGAAAAGATGCAGTTCGCGTGAAGGCTCCGATGCAAAGACGGTGTGGAGAAGAGAAAAACAGGAATCAATAAGTGGGGTGGTATTTTGCAAAAAAAGTCTCTTTTAAAAATGATATTTCGAATCCGGTCGTTAATTTAGGACTTTATACATTTAAATCTTCAAAAAAATTTATATTTAACACGCGCAGAAGCCGGCCATCGGAGCTTCCAAGTCCCCAACCCCAAAGCAATTGAATGGTTATGCCGTTCATGTCAAACTCCTGCCTCTCCTCGATCTGCGTCATCTCTTTAAAGATAAATCGCAGGCAATGAAATCATCAACGCTGTGTATAAGTGTATTACTTCCACAGTTTACTCTCCGCGGGAATTTACCAAAGGATAATACTAAATAGATAAAATCTGACCGATCAAAAAAAAAATTTTAATACCTTTTTTAATTTTAACTTTTCTTATTTATTTTTTTATTAAATTAAATTATTTTTTATTTATTTTCATAATAAATTGTATTCTTTCTCATTTATTTTCATATTAAATTTATTTTTTAACTTAAAAAAATATATAAATCTATTATAAATTTTTTTATAAATTTTATTATCATTATTAAAAATATCTAATCACAATTATATTTTTTTAATTTATTACTTACTAAATATATTTTTTCATATTTATTTTTTTATTAAATTATTTTTTATTTATTTATAAAAATATATTCTGGATGGTTCTGACCACCCAACTATCTTTGATTGCAAGTTGTATCATATTTTAGTAATTATCATTAATTTTTTAGTCTTTCGATTTTATCCTTTCTGTCAACCATATATAATTTATTTTCTTCTCTTCGTTATTAAGTAAATCTCTCTTCTGTTCTTCTATTTCAATTAAAAAATAGTTGGTTGATATTTTAGGTTCTGATATATTCTCATATCAGGATTATATTAGACTGATACGAGAATACTAAGTTCGACCTATGAGAAAATTAAAAAAAATAAAAAAAGATATATTTTTTTCAAAACTTTTACAACATCACTAAAAAAAGATCGAAAATAATAATAGAGAACATATATAAACTTTTTATAATATTAAAAAATCATATAACCTAAAATGAATACAATTTGAGCTCTACATGTGATAGACCTAGACAGGTCTAATTGAATCTATTTTAGATCATGTAAATTTCTAAATTTGTAAGAAGTTCAACGATGTCCTCAATTATTTATTTCGACTTTTTCAAAGATATTAAAATATTATTAGAAATTAATAACAGTTAACGTTGAGCATGATATAAACAAATTAGACATACGTTGAACCTGATATGAAACATATCGAGCGCTGACACTGATATGAACATATCCCTTGGGTCTGAAATGTTCCATATCAGGCTCACATTAAGCATGATATATTTCATATCAGATTCATATTAATTAGGCATGATATGAATCATATCAAGCTCAAGTTGAATTTGATATGATTATATTTGGCCCAAAATGAGTTTAATATGATCATATCAGGCAATACTAATTAATTTTTTTAAGAACATTTTAACATATTCAGAGAAGGTGAAATAAGCAATGGAGAGTATCGTTTGACTCTTTACAGACTCAAAAATCTACATAACTTGAAATGGATCCAATCAAATCTGTATATATCCATCAGTGAATTACAGTCAAAATTCATTGATTAATAAATATCCATCAGTAAATTTTAATCAAAATTAATTAATTAACCTAAAGAGTTTAAATTACACACATTTAAGGTTCTATGAATTTCTAAGATGATAGGAATTTAAATATGCCCTTCGATACTTTTTTGATCTTCCATAATGATGATTTAGAGATTTAAAAAAAATAAATATCTTTTATTTATCGGCAATTTACCAAAGGGCGTATCCAACTATTCGTAATTACCGAATAGTGTACCATGGTTTCTATTATACCAAAGGGCGCATCCCATATAGTGAAGTTACTTTTATACCCCTCCCGCCATATAATGGCTTTATGAAACTCATTTTCGAGACAGCCGAACCACTTTATCAATAAAATATTAATTTGTTGTTCGGATGGGTAGGAGTCGAAATTTTCTCTGTTCTCTCTCAGCGCAACAACGTAAATGGAAGTCCTTCATTTCGGATAAAAGCTCACTCTCAACCTCTCTCAGCGCAAGAACTCGGCTTCTTGCAGTCCTACGTGCCCTAGCTGTGATATAGTCGCGAGCTCATCCCCCGAATCCCTGCGGACAACCAAAACCTAGGCATTGCTCGAAAGCGTTTGTGGGCTATCCTGAGGTGAGTTTTAGTGTGAACGTTGAAGTCGAGACTGATCGACATTATACACCAAGGGGTTAGGGTTTCTGCACGTTTGATTTATTTGATAATGTCAGGAAAAAGGTCTGTGGGAGGTTCAGCGTCTTCTTCCTTGGCATTATCCACCAAGGTATGTTAGCGATATGCTTAGGTCAAACTTGCATAGTTTGTCAAGATGTTTAAAATTATTTTGCTGAATAAATTTGTACTGTATGTATATAAACTGTAGGATTCAGATGACATTGGACAAAAATTACGTTGGTGCAGTGTTTTAGGACACTTTAAATAATTTTTTGAAGAATTTGACATTTTAAATGATCGACACATTGCGAAGATCAAAGGGTCACCTTTCAGTTTTTTCCTGGACATACAAGAATTGCAGCATATCCGTGGAATTTTGGTTAATATATTTGAAAGTTGGGATTCAACCTCGCAAGGATTTAAATTCTCAGGTAATAGTTTTAGTTATGACTTGTAGACAATATCTATAGTATCTATAGTAAGTTAAGACAGTAATATAGATGGATTGAAATGATTAGTTTTTGATAAAGTTTAATCATTTCATTTTAGGGCTACTGACGGACTGAAGTGAAAATGACTTCAGGCCCTCGGTAGGCCTGAATTAAAATCATTTCAGGCCTACCGAGGGCCTGAAGTTAAGTTAGTTCAAGCCCTCGGTAGGCCTGAAATGAATACATTTCAGGCCCACCTCGGGCCTGAAATGAATTCATTTCAGGCCCTCGGTAGGCCTGAAACGAATACATTTCAGGCCCTCCTCGGGCCTGAAATGAATTCATTTCAGGCCCTCCTCGGGCCTGAAATGTATTAATTTCAGGCCCACGTTGGGCCTGAATTGAAATCATTTCAGGCCCAACGTGGAATAATTTCAAGCCTATATTCTTGATGATAACTAAATATTGTAACTGTTTCAGGTGTACCGGTTGCGTTCTCCAGACGAGATGTTGCTTTGATACTGGGTATGGTGGACCGTGGTGTTTCGGTCCCTATTAATTCAACTAAAGCATCGGGTGACCTCTATCGAACTTACTTCTCAAAAGAAAAACAACCTACAAGAACAAGACTTGAGGAGTTACTTAAACATTTTTCTAAAAGGGTTGAATCAGAGGATGATGTGTTATTAGTGTGTAAATTTTATATTTTGTATATATTTGTTTGTGTTTTATTTTCGTCTAGTACATATAAGGTTCCTCTAGGTCTTGTAGATACAGTAGACGATTATGACAATCTAGGTACATTCAATTGGGTAGAAGCTATCCATCAATTTATGTCTCCACAATTACCTAAGATTGGGGACTTATTTTCATCAACTCAGGGAAACCAGAGCACCACCAACCTCCCTTACCTAAAGGGATTTGCAGGGCTTTTGGCAATGAGTAGAATTATCTTGTTAAATTTTATAATATTTTGATGTCATTAATGTATTTGGCTGGAAAACTTTGTGTAGGCATGGTTTTTGGAGCATGTACCAATTCAAAAACCATTCAATATTGAAGGGCCCCGAATAAATAAGTGGAGGAATATTCCTTCGCATATTAGTAGGGTGAGGGGCCTTGTCGACCGACTCTCGTCCGAAGAGGTAAATATTCTTAAATGTGAGCTATCTGAGTTAGATATAGAGGTAGTAACATTTGTGTACTTCGTAATTGACAGGTTATTGTTGAATTAATTCCTACCCTACATGAGAACACATTGTTTGAGAACCTTGATATCGGTGATGACATACCACGGCCAATGGAGACATCAGAAGGAGATGTTAGTCTATGTGGTCAATGCATTCTTAAGGACAACCGAATCAAGGAGCTAACGGAGGAGAATATATGTTTGAATGAAAGGGTTAAGGAATTACTTTCAATTATTGAAAAAAAAGGCATGGAGGGTCAAGAAAGCTATCCTGTAGTCGATCCTCTCTCTGATACAATATCTTGTACACCTAGGAGAGGACGTGACCGAACTCGGTATGATTACAGGGATACACCAATTGACAGTCCAGTATGGCACCAGCTTTTACCTAAGGGGAAGCGGGACAGGAAACAAATATCAAGTGTCATGGACAAGGGAAAAAGGAAACTTAGTGAGGAGGATATGGATGAAGCAAGAGAGAACATTAATGTAATGGAAGTCATGTCTGAAGAAGACATAGAGGAGGAAACAAGAAGAACCTCCGAACTATACAAAATGAGGCAACAAGACATTGATGTAAGTGTGTTAATTTCATTTAAAATACGTCAATTGTATTGAATTTGGTCAATAATTAGTTTGGTCTAAATAAATTTTATCGATGTAGTTTGTGAAGAAACATTTTATGAATACAAAGAAGAAAAATCAAGATAAAGAAGTGGCCTACCTGATAAATAGATTGGAGAATCTAAAGTAAGTTACAAAATATTATAGTTTACTTTAGTTAATATATCTTCTTATGAAATCGATATAGTCTTATCAATTTAAATGGCAGGTTGGCAAATGAATTTATCTGGGAAGATGCACCCTTTGCTTTGAATTTGCATTCATTCTTACAAATCCTCAATGGAGAGGTTTTTACAAAAGGCGAGGTCATTGATGCCTTTTGTAAAATTTTATTTAGGGGAGCATCCGCATGTGGTAGGTCATACAACAAGTCAATATATTGTTCAACCTTCTTCACAGTAAGTGATGTATATTAATTAAACAGATATATTGTAGAAGACCTAATATTATGATATGGGTATTATTAATTTTGTGAATGCATATTTGTAGGCATCAATCAGATCGTCAAGAAAGATTTCTCTGCAACAAGTGATGAAGACTGATATGCTAGAACAAGGGTTTAGATTTATTTTAATCCCTTTGTGCAGTGATAATACACACTTTCACTTGTTGGCGGTGGATACAGAATCCATGACTTTCAATCATTATAATTCTCTTGCTAGTGGCCGTAAATATAAGCATGAATTTGACACAGCGGTGAGCTACCTTCCTTTATTCTTATATATGGTCATCATTTTGTCTAAAATGTCATTGATAGTGATTAATAAATTCATGATATGTTTGACAGGTAAAAGAACTTAAAGAATATAATCGCGAGGAACTTACGGCTATTCATCCGTATCTACAAAGTCATCATCCCTTGGACAAATGGCCTTCCGTCAGACAAAAATGTCCCCAACAAGAACATAGGTAACTAAATGAGGAAGAGGTTAAAAATTTTTAAAAATAAGAAAGTATTTTATAAACCCACTTATTGAAATCTAAAAAAGTGTTTGTTAATTTCAGCGTGGACTGTGCCTTCTTTGTCATGCAATATATTCGATGTCTCCTATACGATGAGAAGATGGATTTCAAACAAGGAGACATGAGTAGAATCAGATTTGAGCTGACAGTTAATATCCTGAGGGACATGTTTTGTAAAACTTGAGATAATCTGAATGCTGTATTGGTGATGTAAAAATCCATTGCTGTCGATTGACCTGCATTTGTATCGAAAAATCTCATTATGTGGATGTTGTTATGATTATGTAGATGTTGTTATTCTATATAATATATTGTCAACAAAAACAAAAGAATTGGGTGATGTTTATTCAAATCTAGTTGCTACACTGTTGTGTGTCAAGTGATACGGTCAGATATAATAACTGATAATGCACTGTTGTGTGCCAGTTCCTGCACTGTTGTGTGCCAAATAATCTATTCTGTCACATCTTGTAGGTAATATAGAATATTATTATAAAATTCATTATATAATCTAATCAACAATATATATTATATAAATCAGATATGGGAGGTCCATCAGTGGGTTTTGAGTAAAACCCACTGATGGAAGTAAACTAGACCTATAGGTATGGAAAAAATTAGAATTTGATGTTTGCGACACCTAATCTACATTCTCCAACCTCAACCCTAACTACTGATAATGGTTTTTCAGAAATCCAGATATGGGAGGTCCATCAGTGGGTTTTGCTCAAAACCCACTGATGGAACTAAACTAGACCTATAGCTTCGGAAAAAATTATAATTTGATGTTTGGGAGACCTAAATTCCTTTCTCCAACCTCAACCCTAACTACTGATAATGGTTTTTCAGAAATCCAGATATGGGAGGTCCATCAGTGGATTTTGCTCAAGACCCACTGATGGAACTAAACTACACCTATAGCTTTGGAAAAAATTATAATTTGATGTTTCGGACACTTAAAATACTTCCTCCAACCTCATGAATGGGTCCATGAGTGGAATTTAGGTGTTACAAATCTCAATTTAAAATTTCAGGCCTACGTTGGGCCTGAAATAACTTTATTTCAGGCCCAAGGTGGGCCTGAAATAAAGATATTTCAGGCCCATTTTGGGCCTAAAATACATTTACTTCAGGCCCAAGGTGGGCCTGAAATACAGATATTTCAGGCCCACGGTGGGCCTGAATGAAGAAAATTCAGGCCCACTGTAGGCCTGAATTAAATATTATTTCATGACCACCCTTAACCATATAATATGTTGACTTCATCCCCCAAGTTCGATTACATATTTTATTCCTAAATCCTAAAATACTTTCTCCAACCTCAACCCTAACTACTGATAATGGTTTTGTAGAAATCCATATATGGGAGGTCCATCAGTGGGTTTTAAGCAAAACCCACTGATGGAAATAAACTAGACCTATACCTTTGCTTTGAACAAAATTATAATTTGAGGTTTAGGACACCTAAAATACTTTCTCCAACCTCATCCCTATCTGTTGATAATAGTTTTTCAGAAATCCAGAAATGGAAGGTCCATCAGTGGGTTTTGCTCAAAACCCACTGATGGAACTAAACTAGACCTATAGCTTCGGAAAAAATTATAATTTGATGTTTGGGAGACCTAAATTCCTTTCTCCAACCTCAACCCTAACTACTGATAATGGTTTTTCAGAAATCCAGATATGGGAGGTCCATCAGTGGGTTTTGCTCAAAACCCACTGATGGAACTAAACTAGACCTATAGCTTCGGAAAAAATTATAATTTGATGTTTGGGAGACCTAAATTCCTTTCTCCAACCTCAACCCTAACTACTGATAATGGTTTTTCAGAAATCCAGATATGGGAGGTCCATCAGTGGGTTTTGCTCAAAACCCACTGATGGAACTAAACTAGACCTATAGCTTTGGAAAAAATTATAATTTGATGTTTGGGAGACCTAAATTCCTTTCTCCAACCTCAATCCTAACTAATGATAATGGTTTTTCAGAAATCCAGATATGGGAGGTCCATCAGTGGGTTTTGCTCAAAACCCACTGATGGAACTAAACTAGACCTATAGCTTCGGAAAAAATTATAATTTGATGTTTGGGAGACCTAAATTCCTTTCTCCAACCTCAATCCTAACTAATGTAATGGTTTTTCAGAAAATCAGATATGGGAGGTCCCTGAAAACCCACTGATAGAAGTAAACTAGACCTATAGCTTTGGAAAAAATTATAATTTGATGTTTGGGAGACCTAAATTCCTTTCTCCAACCTCAATCCTAACTAATGATAATGGTTTTTCAGAAAATCAGATATGGGAGGTCCATCAGTGGGTTTTGCTCAAAACCCACTGATGGAACTAAACTAGACCTATAGCTTTGGAAAAAATTATAATTTGATGTTTGGGAGACCTAAATTCCTTTCTCCAACCTCAATCCTAACTAATGATAATGGTTTTTCAGAAATCCAGATATGGGAGGTCCATCAGTGGGTTTTGCTCAAAACCCACTGATGGAACTAAACTAGACCTATAGCTTCGGAAAAAATTATAATTTGATGTTTGGGAGACCTAAATTCCTTTCTCCAACCTCAATCCTAACTAATGATAATGGTTTTTCAGAAAATCAGATATGGGAGGTCCATCAGTGGGTTTTGAGCAAAACCCACTGATAGAAGTAAACTAGACCTATAGCTTTGGAAAAAATTATAATTTGATGTTTGGGAGACCTAAATTCCTTTCTCCAACCTCAACCCTAACTACTGATAATGGTTTTTCAGAAATCCAGATATGGGAGGTCCATCAGTGGGTTTTGCTCAAAACCCACTGATGGAACTAAACTAGACCTATAGCTTCGGAAAAAATTATAATTTGATGTTTGGGAGACCTAAATTCCTTTCTCCAACCTCAATCCTAACTAATGATAATGGTTTTTCAGAAAATCAGATATGGGAGGTCCATCAGTGGGTTTTGCTCAAAACCCACTGATGGAACTAAACTAGACCTATAGCTTCGGAAAAAATTATAATTTGATGTTTGGGAGACCTAAATTCCTTTATCCAACCTCAATCCTAACTAATGATAATGGTTTTTCAGAAATCCAGATATGGGAGGTCCATCAGTGGGTTTTGCTCAAAACCCACTGATGGAACTAAACTAGACCTATAGCTTCGGAAAAAATTATAATTTGATGTTTGGGAGACCTAAATTCCTTTCTCCAACCTCAATCCTAACTAATGATAATGGTTTTTCAGAAAATCAGATATGGGAGGTCCATCAGTGGGTTTTGCTCAAAACCCACTGATGGAACTAAACTAGACCTATAGCTTTGGAAAAAATTATAATTTGATGTTTGGGAGACCTAAATTCCTTTCTCCAACCTCAATCCTAACAAATGATAATGGTTTTTCAGAAATCCAGATATGGGAGGTCCATCAGTGGGTTTTGCTCAAAACCCACTGATGGAACTAAACTAGACCTATAGCTTCGGAAAAAATTATAATTTGATGTTTGGGAGACCTAAATTTCTTTCTCCAACCTCAACCCTAACTACTGATAATGGGTCTGACTTAAAAATTCAGGCCCACCGTGGGCCTGACTTAAAAATTATTTCAGGACCACCCTTAAGCATATAATATTTTGACTTCATTCCACTGATGGAACTAAACTAGACCTATAGCTTTGGAAAAAAATTAGAATTTGAGGTTTCTGACACCTAAAATACTTTCTAGAACCTCAACCCTAATGGTTTTTCAGAAATCCTAACATGGGAGGTCCAAAAATATCCTTTTACTTCAGTGGGCCTGAAATAATTTGACTTCAGGGCCAAATTGGGTCTGAATATTTTTATTTAAGGCCCAAGGTGGGGCCAAATAATTTTATTTCACGCCCTCCGTGGGCCTGAAAAAATTTTTTCTGGCCCACCGTGGGCCTGAATAACTCTTATTTCAGGCCCACGGTGGGACTGAATTAATTTTATTTCAGGCCCAGCGTGGGCCTGAAATAATTATATTTCAGGCCCACCTTGGGCCTGAAATAATTTTATTTCAGGCCCACGCTGGGCCTGAAGTAAAATAATTTCAGGCCCAGCGTTGTACAATAAAATTAAATACATAATCAATTAAAATAAATTTATATAAATTGTAGAGTTTGGAAAAGTAAATATAAATACATAATCAATAAAATGCACATGATACATCTGAAGCATGTATATCAAATATAAAAAATTATTTATATTTTTATAAATAAAATATATTTATAATACATATAAAAAGGGCCGCCTAGGGCCTGAAATCATTTTAGATCAGGCACAGCAGTCACTCTGTTTTATTCAGTCCCTGGGAGCCTAGTGCGAAGCAATCGTCTTCTAGCTCAAAATTTGTTGCGATTTCAAGGTAGCGTGCTTGACTTCATTCGAGTAATTGAGGGCGACAATCGACGTCATCCAACTAGTCGAATTGTACGTACCCTAATTTGTATTTTGTCATTTTAGTTCTTGCTTTCACCTAGGGTTAGCCATACTTTTCAGTAAAAGACTTAATTTGAGGGTTGCAAAGTTCAGTATGGGTAAAAAAAGATCAGCTTCAAAGAAAGCTGCTCCCACAAAGTCTACGAAACAGCAACTCCCTAGGGCTACTCATGAGAAAAAACAGCTGCCAAAACGAAAAATCAAATTGCCTACCCAGTATTCAAGTTTTGCCAACAGAGGTCGAAGTAAAAGAATGAACTGGTAAAGTAGCCTATGCCATTTCAAAAACTTTATTGATTCAGTTCCACCCACACCACCACAAGAACAGTTGCTTCGAGACACACCCTTTTCTTGGGTCCTCGAGCTTTCTACTAGTTCTTGTGTAACACCCCAAGTGCAGAACATGTTTGATAATTGGAATGAAGAAGAACAGAGCTTTGTATTCCATGGGAAAAAACTCAATTTCACAAAGCTTGATATATCACTTATTCTAGGGCTACCTGACCATGGAGACATAGTCCAACTTGATTTGAATCAGGCCTCCAGCCCACTGTACAAGGAGTTTTTTGAAGATTCGAGTTGTTCTGCACGCCATTTGGAGAAACTGCTAATAAAGTCTACATCCAATGACAAGCTGTACTGTCAGTTGTATATACTCTATTTTTTTAGTACAGTGCTATTTTGTGGTACTAGCAGCATACTTGCCATTCCTGCCCTGTCACTTATTGATTGCGTAGATGATTTTGACAATCTACAAAACTATAATTGGTGCAATGCCGTGTACAATTTCATGGCTCCTCAGTTGGGAGCCATTGGAAAGGAGGTGACATTGAGGCATAGGCATGTAGGTGATTCAACCCAACCGGCCAAGGCTCTCTTGCTCAAGGGATTTCCAAATATTTTGGCTGTAAGTTAAAGTACACTACCTGCTGAAATAATTTGATGATGGATATTATTTACTGATTATAATGATATTGCAGGTTTGGATGACTGAACATATTAGTATTGCTGCTCCTGAACATCCACATAAATTGCCAAGAATACTTCGCTGGACCTGGCCTAAAGCCCACGTTGAGACTATCAAGAGGATGATAGACCGTGTGTCCACAGATTTAATTAGGATTGATTTAAGTCCATTTGATATAGAGCATTATTTGGTACCTGACTACTCTCCTCCAACTCAACCACTTGAGGTAGAATGTGAGGTTTTGCAGGAGGCACCAGAAGGAAGCCAGGCAGCACAAGGAAGGCAACATGCCTTACAAACAGAAGCCTGCGATATATGTATACAAAAACAAGAAGAAATTGAGAGCCTACAGCAACAATTAAATATAGCACTTAAAAGTTTGGAGGAAGCCACAAGTGAGACGGCAACAACCATCAGTGCCAAGGATCAAATGATTGATCAGAAAGAAACAATAATTGCAGAGAAGGAGTCCCAACTGCAAGTAAGAAATGACATGATTTTTGAGAAGGATAAATTGATTAGTAAATTATATTCGCAGCTTAAAGTACAAGAGGAACAAAATGATAAAAAGCTAGCTGTAAGAGAGAGTATCATAGTTCAGTGTAACCAAAAAAATAAAGAAGTTGTTTGAAGACTTGCAAAGCAAAGGGTCAGCTGAAGGTGAGCCACTTGGGAAAAAAAGGAAAATAAGTCAGGTCAGAGAAGACTACCAGGCCAAAGGCAAGGGCAAACAAGTTGTTCAGGGTGAGGATGAGGATGACGACGAAGATGAAAATGATGATGAAGAGGAGGAGGCTCCTGTCCCATCAATCTCAGATACTACTACGCAAACAACAAAATATCAGACCTCCACCCAAACAAAATTATCTGATCATCACACAGCTAAAGCTAAAGAATTTCAAAAGGTCAAAAGCAAAATCTTGAAGAATTCCAAGGCATTTTTTAAGAAGACTAAAGATGCAGAGATTGCTGAAACATTATTAAAGCTTAGTAAATTAAAGTGAGTTAGTTGCTATTGCGTTTGGAAAATTATTGTAAAACATTGATGATTATTGACATTCATTAATAAAATTTAATCATTCAGAATTAGACCTATAAGTTGCTTATCTTATTTGCATGTAGGTATGAGTTGAAACCAGTATGGTCCAATGGGACCTTTACATTAGATATGATATCTTTTTTGACAATATTTGATTGGAATGACTACACCACGGGGGATTGCATCAATACATACTGGACTATTCTTGGAAATGAAGCAAAATCGTGTAACTCACCATACCACCCCTCCATATTATGTGGGGTGAGGTTTGATGTAAGTCAAATAGTTCTTTTTTTGTTGTTGTTTTTTTCAATGATTTACTCTACTGAGACTTCCTTTTTAATAACCATAGGAACTTTTTGACGCAATGCACGCTCAGGCTTTTGAATAAACTATTGCTACTGATACGGATAAGCCAATTAGATATATCATCTGTCCTCTAAATAATGCAGATGATCATTGGCATCTAATGGTTATTGACCTCGTGGAAGGTAATATCCATCATTATAATTCTCTCGGCGCCACAGAAGGGTACACTGCCCAATTTGAAAAAACTGTAAGTTTTCTAATTCATAGATATACCTCAAAAAGAAGTTTCATACCAATATAATTATTACTAATGTCACTTGTGTCTAGGTGACGTTTTTCAAAAATATGACCTGGTCTTATTACAAGACATGGAATAAGGGATTGCCTAACTTATGTGGGACAGAGTTTAATAAAATTGTTGTACAAGGACCCACCCAAACCAGATCGTAAGAGGATCTTTATTTTTGTCAAAATTACCAATGCATTTCATGGTTGGATTCATAATATGACAACAATGTTAATATTGGTTTTTCAGGTTGGATTGTGCATTTTTCATGATGCGGTATGCAGAAAGTCTAGTTTTTCAAAGATCTACACAGTTTACACAAAAGCAAATGAAAAATTATCGATTTGAGGTGGGCTATAAAATTATGAGAGACAAGTGGTGGAAGATAAATCTGTAAATAGTTTTTTTATGGATACAATGCATATGTTATTGTGATCACAAACATTGTATATTTGTAATTATACCATCCATGTACTCCTTTTAAAATCAATGAAACTTTACTTCGGATCATTGTGTTTGTCTCATATATGATCTGTAATCTGTAATTGTTGTCGAACCCATCAGTAATATTGAACCTTGCTTTTGCTATAATAAATTGAATTCAGGACCACAGTGTGCCTGAAACAAAAGCATTTTAGGAAACCGACTGAGGGCCTGAAACAAAATGATCCTTGTTATTGTGTAATCTCTAATCTATAATCTGTCCTCTTGTCCATACTATAAGTAATATTGAACCTTACTGGTACACTACCCTAATTTTAAATCACAGCCCACGTTGGGCCTGAAATGAGATTATTCAGGCCCAGCGTGGTCCTGAAATGAGAATATTTCAGGCCCATGCAGGGCCTGAAAGCTATTATTTCAGGCCCAAGCCGGGCCTGAAATAGAATTATTTCAGGCCCAGAGTGGGCCTGAAATAAGAATGTTTCAGACCCAAGCTGGGCCTGAAATAATATCATTCAGGCCCAGAGTGGGCCTGAAATAATCTCATTCAGGCCCACTCTGGGCCTGAAATAACTCAATTTCAGGCCCAGCGTGGGCCTGAAATGAGATATGTTCAGGCCCACGCAGGGCCTGACACAATAATCTCATTTCATTTTTCAAATTAATCAATTTTAGATTGATTAAATATTTTATATAAATATACATGTTGTGAAATTATTTTTAATATTAAACAAAAAGGAGAGTACCTTCATAGACATTGCATACCAAAATTAAATTTCATCCACATCATTACCTCATATTTAGAGGATTTGACACAGCAGGAGGTTTGTTGCTACAATCCTTGAAGCAAAATAATGAGAGACAAGTTCTGAAAACAAAATCTGTAATTTTTTTTTCTACAATCCATATATGTAAGTGTAATGTATGTAATTGATATTGAAATCAATGGAGCATTTCTTTCGATCCTTAATTTTGTGTAATCTCTAATCTTTAATCTGTAATTGTTGTCGATAATATCAGTAATTTTTTAGAGAACTATTTTGATTTCAGGCCCAAGGTGGGCCTGAAATGACATTATTTCAGGCCTAGCTAGGGCCTGAAATCCTATTATTTCAGGCCCACAATGGGCCTGAAATGATATTATATCAGGCCCTAGCTGGGCCTGAAACGACATTATTTCAGGCCCTGCTTGGGCCTGAAATGATTTATTTCAGGCCCAGCGTGGGCCTGAATTTATTTATTTCAGGCCCACACTGGGCCTGATTCAGGCCCAAGCTGGGGGTCCACGCCTCTAGTTGCAAAAAAATTATTTACAGTATAATTAAATATTTATACGCCAATATTTTTAATAAATGAACATGTTGTGACCACATTTTTAAAAGATAAACAAGAAGGAGAGTACCTAAATACACATTGCATATCACTATTTAATTCCATTCACATGAAGACCTCATATTATCAGAATTTGACACATCAGGAGGTTTGTATGATGGACCTATCATATTTGGATTTTTCAAACCTCATTATCAGTTGTCAGACTTTACCTAATTATTATTATTTTAGCTACAATATGCTATTTTTCGTCTCCAAACATAGTCCTAATGATTATCTAAAACTGTGTTGATACAGTATCAATTGGCACACAACAATGATTCAACAAAGAAAAAATCAAATCGGTTAAACAACAGATATTCAGAAAACATAGGACTTCAGGACTTCATGTTCCTGAAATAACATTATTTTGGGTTTGCAAATCATACGACTTCAATTCTGATATATTTTGCTTATATTGATTGGACACAAGGTAAAATGCATCATAATATTGAAATATTTCTATAAGTCACAACATTAACAACTAGTTTTTTTAAGAATACTATACATTCAGTTATCCTCCTTACAAAATAAACACTTCCATCAGTGATAATACTCTGCAATACATAAACCAATTAACTCAAGACCTTGGGGCTGGCGGCATTCTACATGTCCTTTTATTATGGCCAAGTTGTTTGCACCGGCTGCATTTAAGTTTCACCTTGCCATTGTGTCTTGACTCAATCCGTGCCTTCTTTCGTCTACCAGGCTGCACAAGGCTACGGGGACATCGAACTGTAATGTTGTTTACTCCACTAGGCCAAAACTCCTTGCTTCTACAAGGGTAAATACGATCCATGTAAACCCACTTCCAAGTTTCAGAATAAAAATAATGCTCACAATATCGGAGTGTATCGATGTTCCTGTGAATTATTACAGCTATAGCATGTGAGCAAGGGAGTCCTGAAATTTGAAACTCCCCACAATGACAAAACTTTTTTTCCAAATCAACAATGTATGAAGTGCCCCATGTTTCTACCTCCATTTCTGATTGAGAGTAAGGGTGAACCTTATAAGCTCTAGCTTTCTCTCTCCTTGATTCCATTTCTTTTGTAGCATGAGGAGTCAAAGCAACATGCCATTTGGAGACTTCCTCTCTACGGTTATAGAACCATTGAGCTACCTTTCTTCTTGTATTATCAATTAACCTATTTATAGAAAGCTCACGTGTAGACTTAAACAAAGCATTCAAGCTCTCCACACAATTCGTGGTAAGCATTCTGTACCTTCTCCCAGTAAAGTGTGCATTTGCCCACCTTTTAGGGTCAATGTTCTGAAGCCACTTATGAGCATCTGGATGTTTTTCAAGCATTGTCTGTATTATCATATTATATTGGAGTGTTGTGTTGGCTCGTGCTGCTGCCCAAAACAAACCTACACTAGCTCTACTTCCAGTATCAGTTACCATATTACAAGACATGTGGTGGCAACAAAAAGCATGATGCGCGTTTGTGAATACTTTTCTGACTGCTGATATAATGCCCCGATGTCTATCTGATACTATGGTCAGTGAGTGATCATCAACAGCAAAGAACCTCTTTGTATGCTCCAAAAACCACTCCCAAGCAGACCCACATTCTACTTCAGCTATTGCAAAGGCAACTGGGAGAACATTGTCATTACCATCAATCGCCGTTGCAATCAACAATACTCCTGGATACTTTCCTCTTAGGTGTGTCGCATCAATTTCGATAAGTCTACGCAAATAAGACCTGAACACCCTTCGGCAAGCACCAAAAGCCCAAAAACACCTCTGGAATTGATTGCCACCATTCGTGCATAGTGCCACATAAGTTTCAGGATCTCTAGCTCTTAACTCACGCAGATATTGTGGGAGATCTCTGTATGCATCATCATAATCTCCAACAATCTTTTTCAATGCTTTCTCCCTAGCTATGTATGCTTTTCTGTATGATATCGTCACTCCAAATCTAGCTTTAATATCTGAAATAATCATACTTGGTTTGTATTGTTCATTATGAAGAAATTGCTCTTCAACAAAAGAAGTAACAAATGATGAAGAGCATGCATGATGATCAGCACTTTCCCTAACACTTCGACATTGGTGTTCCTTTATATATTTTGTAACAGTGAACTCTACTTCCCCCCTTCCAACTACTCTCCATGTACATGGTTGGTTAAAACACACTGCTTTAACTCTGTTTTTCCGGGTGTCCACTGGGTTATATCTCATATGCTTAACCATCGCATGTTTAACAAGTGCATTCTTGAATTCTTCTCTAGATGGAAATATCTGCCCCATAAAAAATTCATGCTCATCTCTTGCCTCTAGCTCTCGAATTGGCCCAGCAAGCAATCGAGAATTCAAAATATATGGATCTTCAGCTAATGGAAACTCCTCCTCTAAATCACTGTACTGATCTGGAGGGAATTCATATTGTTCAATCTGCATATCATCACCTTGGAATTCTAGTACACTTGTACTGGGTACAAATTCTTCTGCATTCCAGATTTCAAATTCTTCCTCCCCACTCCATGTTGGCTGAAAGATTTCAACTACTCTTGTAGAAGAATTCAAACCCTCATCTTCTATATTATTTGCTTCTTCATTTAGATCAATTACCAAATTTCTTGTAATGCTATTATCACCATACTGGGAAGATAATGGAATATTATTACTAGCTATTTCTAATCCTTTCCCCGTACCCACGTTATCATCAAGAGTATTCCATATCTCAGAGAGAATTTCGTCAACAACATTATCATCCCTGAAAAAAAATTACAATTAACTTTATCAAACTTTGAAATTGATAATAAAGGCCCTAGGAGCCCTGAGGGCCTGAAATCATTTGATTTTAGGCCCAGGGATTTTATTTCAGGCCCTACCAGGGCCTGAAATAATTTTATTTCAGGCCCAGGTCGGGCCTGAAATCAAATTATTTCAGGCCCAGGCAGGGCCTGAAATCATTTGATTTCAGGCCCACTCCGGGCCTGAATCATTACATTTCAGGCCCAGGACGGGCCTGAATCATTTGATTTCAGCCCCTCCTTGGCCCTGAAATAAAATAAATTCAGGCCAGCCCTGGGAGGGCCTGAATTTCTTTTATTTCAGTCCCTCCGAGGGCCTGAAACAAATTATTTCCGAGGGCCTCAAACTAAATTTTTCAGCCTCTCCTCTTGCCCGAAACCTAATGACATCATGCACTCCCAGGGCCTGATATCATGTAATGCATATCACCCTAAGCCTCCTCCAAACATAAAAATAGTAGAAAGAGTTTATCTTCATTAAAACTATATCTGATACCATATCAAAGATGACAATCATACGTACATTTCTATTTCTCTTAGTTACCAATCTGTTGCTTCCTTTTTTTCCTTCGACAACCTATTTTGTTGCTTCCTTTTTCTCCTTCGACAACCTATTTTCCTCAGGTGCTTTGGTGATGAATCGAGTTGTGCAAGGAAGCAATATATACGTACCTTCGTGATCATTCGACTTGTGCAAATCATTTCATATATATATATTGGCTGAGATAAATTCCACTACTGCCCATCCGAACCACAGATTAATATTTTATTGATAAAGTGGTTCGGCTGTCTCGAAAATGAGTTTCATAAAGCCATTATATGGCGGGAGGGGTATAAAAGTAACTTCACTATATGGGATGCGCCCTTTGATATAATAGAAACCATGGTACACTATTCGGTAATTACGAATAGTTAGATACGCTCTTTGGTAAATTACCGTTTATTTATTGATTTTGTTTTCTCATATGTTGGATCTGATATTTTTATACTAAGCTCAATAAAATTTATTTTACACAAGTGGAGGGAGGGAGGGAGGGAGGGATTGGAGGGGGTAAAATAAAAAGATTATACTAATTAATATACCTTTTGATTCCATTCGAAAGTATAATGTGTATTTTGACCGATTCGGAAAATTACTTGGGTCTTTCATAAATTCCCGTGCCTGCCGCCTTCAGATTCCATTCCAAGCAACTACACGACAACCCAACACGCCACCACACGCACCCCATTCATCGCCCTCTTACGAAACCTCATCTCCTCTGTCCGATTAGCTGATCTGGCAAATGCACGGACGAGATCGGCTCCTACTCGGTTCTTCGTAACGTGCTTCAGAAAGCAAGAATTACGTCATACGTTTATGACGCTGCGTCCATATACAGGCGCAGAAATTGGCAAAAGTGTATTTCCAAAATATTTTCAATTCTAAATAATGATAATAATATGGCATATACTAATTTATAACAATAAGAACATTATAAAATTATATATATATATTGTTTTAAATTTAGGGAACAATCAAAAGACACCTTTGTATTTTTTATAAACACCTCATTTTCAATAAAAGTTAAGTAGGCATCCCATCTGACTTGAATTACCCAAGATACCTTTACATTATCAGATTGCTCGACCTTGTAGAAATTGACATGTAAATTTTATGTGTAGAACTTAATTGCTAAATTCTACATGGGGTACGAACTATCATATAACTTTCACAATGTGTAAAAGCTAGTTATTATAGCTTCTATAATAATAATTTTATATTATTTTAATTTTATTTCTCTAGGTTTTAACTTGATGAAAATGATATTTCAACAAGCAAAATAACCGATGGGACTCTATGACACGTATTACATTTCAAATAAATATTAACTAATCAATGATTGATCGGTTAGAAGTTAACATGTAACTTTTACACATCATAGAAGTAAGCATATAGTTTCTACATAGTGTAGTAGTTGCTAGCTTCTATAATATGTAATAGATACTTGCTCGAAAACAAACAATATTACATGACAGACAATCTGAAATTTATATACATAACTCTCAACACAAATAATATATAACTCAACCATCAAGGCTGACAACACAATCATATCTAGAAATAATACCACAATCACGTAGTTAAAAATGAAGAACAACAACGCACAAACTCTATAAATCTTATCTTGTCTTACAAGACGTGTGTGACTCCGTATGAAAATACTAATCCACAAGTATAATGACACAACTCAAACATGTCCACTAAAATAAATACAATTCGAATAAAGAAAGTAGGAAACAAACGAAAAGTACTCGACGTTGAAGGGCTGACAAATGGATTATCTCCTGACAGCACGAGTCGCAACTATCAATTATCTGAAACAAAATGATAAAAGCATGAGGTGGTGAGTCCGAACGAACTCTACAGGTATAATTAATAAATAAATGCATGGTCATAAACAGGATATGTCATGCAGAACAAAACAACAGTATATAGTCTCCGGAATATAGAGCATAAATCAAATATATAACTGTACGAATAGACATACATGAAATCCATATAATATGTAGGGGCATGATCAGAAAATTCCCATAATATATCAGTAAGTTGCTCATACTACTAAATAGATTTAGATTATATAACAAATGCAAATCATAATCCAAATATGCATATCTATCAGATGCAATAGTCATAACTCAAACAAATACAACAAACAAATAAAATGTACAATGCATTATATGCACATAATGTAATGACCTGATTTATACACACTCCAGCTATCGTTACACTAGGTGACCAGGTGGACAAGATGTAGGAAGCCCAACACATATGGCTATGTATGAAAAGCATAACACTTGTGGCTATAAAATCCCAAAAGCACCTGTGGAGACCCCTAACATTTGGGGTTATCAACTATTTGCATATAATTCTAATCCAGTGTGGCACAATAGCAATATGATCGACGATCCGTCTCAACCATAAGAGAGTTAGTGATCATCAGCATGCAAATAATACAAGGATGGTGCATGTCACTAATATACAGAACTTCAACCAAGTCAACAACCATGCAACAAACATGATACACATATATCAAATCAATATCATGATAAATGAACATGTAACTAATCTACTGGGTAGAGTATATTTAATATCAACTATATCCTAGATAGGTCATATGATAGTTTTAAAGTACTTACATACAAACGGTACTTTTTAGATCATAAAATAAGAATTGAGACGGTATAGATGAAAACTTTAATTTTTACTCAAAGGTCAGGCAAAGAAATACCAAGCAGAAATACAAGCAAAATAGAATTAAAGTAAATCTACCTATAATTAAACAAACATGTATTTAAGATAAACAAAACTACAAAACTAAAGGAGAAGTAGCTACCTTTAATGTATAACTACAAAATCAAAGAAAAAAATACCTGCCTTTAACGTAGAAGGTTCTATCTTCAGATCCATGAGATCATCTCCAGCTCTCCAGCTCGAATCCCTTTAGCCGACACTGGTCACTCCTCCGGCAGCCTCACGATGCATCCATTTTCCTCTTGAGGTGGCCCCTTATAGCTAGGCAGTGGCCGAAGATGGATCAATGGCTCACGGGGCAGTGGCGTCGGCAGCAAATCAGGGAAAAGAGAGGGTTGACAATCCGGTGATGCTTTCCCCTACAGTCGCGCTGCAGGGAATCGAGGAAGAAGGATCGGTGAGATGGGGGCAGGCGTCGATCAAGAAGGAGAAAGTCCCTGACGGTGCGTCGTAGAGAGGGAGAGGCAACATGGGCGGCCGGCGATAGGGTGATCCGAAGTGGGAGACAAGAGGGGCGCGATCGATGAGGGAAAGGACATGACGATCGCCAGGCCGGCGGCTCCCGCAATGATGCGACAATAGGAAGAGGAGGGAGAGGTTGACAGGTGGTGTCTCCCATGGCCGGCGGATCACCCATGGCTGGTGAAGAACTGGCGACGACGGCGATGAGAAAACCCAGTGAAACTCCCCTCCTTGGCGGTGATTGTCAGGATTGAAGTGCGAGGAAGGTGGATCGAGGATGCGAAGAGGGGATAGCTCGGCGTGGGTTTAGGGCAACAAATGGGGAAAACAAAATAAAAGTTTATTCTTAGAAAAATAAACTTTTTCTCGTTTAAATAAAATATTTAAAATAGATTTTTCACTTATCCTTTTATTCTATAAGTAAAATAGTCCCAGAAAAAATTCAAAAAAATCTCCAAAATTTTTCATAAAATTTTAGAAGATTATTTTCTGATTTAACCCTTAGAATTTAATTATCTTATTTTATAATTTGTATCATTTTGATTTTTTTTTCAATGATAATTTAATTAAAATAATATTTAAATGAGTAAAATAATCAATAGGGATTCCAAGATACTCATCTAATGATTTTGTAAATGATAGATGTCTTTTTTATTATTTCCTAAAATTTATGATATTCTATTGTGTTTCAATATTGTATATTTGTATTAGTTTTTGAAAAATAAATATAAATGTATTCTTGTTAAAAGTACTGCCATCGTGTAATCGTATAATTATAAAACGATAAGAATATAATTATATTGAAAATGTTTTTTATAATATTAATTATACGTACTGTGATTTAATAAACTATTATAAATTATGTGTTGAAAACTATTACAGATTATTAGAATATAAATAATTATTTATTTATTTTATAATGATACATTCACTGTACTATTTTGTACTAATTTATTATATTTTAGTAGTTTTTTTAGAACGATCAAGTTCCCATATATGCCTTTGAAAAATTAGTTTGGCCATGAAACTCCGAGTAGTTCAACGCTGAGATCAGGGTCGGTCCTAGGTTTTGAAGGGTCCCGGTTAAAATTTTTTTTATATTTGTATAAAAAATAAAATCATATTATAAAAAAATTTCATTAACATAAATTGGTGAAGTCCTCTTTAGTATTTTTTGGATAATTTTTTAAAAAATACATACTATTTTAAAATTTATATTTATATTATTTTAATTTAATTTTTTGATATAATCTTTTTTATTATATATATATATATATATATATATATATATCCTTTTAATTAATTTAGTTCCCATAGATACATATTCATTGCTACTAAAAAATATTTAAAAAATTTAAAAGAAGGCCCCACCTCAGGTGGGGCCTTGTGCAGCAGCCCCCCCCCCTCCCCCAGGTTGACCACCCTGGGGCCGGCTTTGGCTGAGATCACCATCATCACTTTGCTATGGATCGAATTAAATTATGAATTAAATAATCTATTCTTTCATATTCCTTTGTAATATAATAGGGAAGTTAATTTGTTTGTTTGGAAGGCTACTCAACGATCTTAATTAAAATATATTAGCAAATAGAAATTTTACTAACATTTCTTCATAAGTTAACGAGCTAGCTAGCTTGCTCGTTAGTAAACAAACTAAAAATCAGGAAAGAAATTATCTTTTATTGATACATCATCTCTGTGTGCCGAGATTAATCTCTCTGGATTTTACACACATATATATACTTAAGCCACGGTATACAAATTAATCCACAGGCATATATATAATATATCCATGATTAATCAACATATATAAATTACTAATTAATTAATTAGATAGATAGATCGTCTCTCCTGAAGATTCTACAAATACAGAGCCTTTTCTCCTTTCTTGTCTTCACTACTTGGTCAATTAATTAACCTATACATCGACCTCGAGCGCAAACCGAAAGCAGAAAAAATAAAAATTTAAGCCAAAGAGAACTTGTGCTACCTTCGAAGAAGAATATTTATCCATCCTCGCGAAATATATGTAATTTCTCTTCCCAAAAGGGGGCATTTTGGGAAGATGCGGGGCTACCTGTTGTGGAGTGGATCCGGGCAGCTCGGCACTCGCCGCTTGCTCTCTGCCAAACCAGAGCCAGCGCCTACCGGAGGAGGAGGAGGAGGAAGAGGAGGAAGAGGAGGAGGGAAGTAGGGGAGCGATCTCCTCCCCGGAAACGGCCGCCGCTGCCCTCCGTAACCCCGAATTGCGGCCTGATCTGCTTTACCGTTAAAGCACAAAATTAACCACACGGTCATCAGCAGACCCAGGGACCGCGCCGCCCACCTTCCGGCCATCGGCAGCGCGTCACACTGCCGGGATTATGCTCATCGCTGCCGCCGCCGGAACAAAAAGATTACCGACCGATCAGAGTACACTCGTCGTCGTCGGAAGAGGATCCTGATTAGGACGCTCTGCTGCCCTTATGAGGCCGTGTGTTTGGGTTTTGACCATGATATGCGCGTTTATTTCATAAATGCCCCTGGTACGTCGCCATCGATGGCGGAGCGCTGTCGTCTTGGCAGTGCGCTGCATATGACAAACGTTTGGGGGGTGTCGAATAGGAATTAAGACAATATGGCGTGTAAACCGCAAACATCCGCTCCATGTTAACAAAACCAATTAATTAAACAGCTGGAAGTGTGTTCTTATGACTAGGTGTTGAGGGTATTTTTGTTTCGGCCTTCTGGAAAATAAAATAAAAGGTGTTTAATGTCCTCACAATGTGACAAATTCCCAATCCACCGGCATATTTTTCGCTTATCTTATCCTTGGGACAGTTGGACTTAAATTTGGAGCATTCATGTTTCCATCGATCGAGTTAAATTTGTGGGAGGCATCAAATTTGCTTTATCATATTGACAAGTTGTACACCAAAGTCTCCAAATATATATATATATATATATATATATATATATATATATATATATATATATATATATATATATATATTGATCCCGGGTCAGTTTACGTGTGGCTTGGCTTGGCAGCTTGACGCCTCGTCAGCAGAAGATAGATTTATGGGCTCCGGGAGCCCATGGGACGTAAGAGTTGTATTGATGGCTCGGCCTAGTTCCCTCGAGAACGGGAAGGATAGGCCCGGACAAGAGGTAATCGTCTCGATTAAGGGGATCGGAAGTCCCCGAAAGGCCCCTGGTTCCAGCAAGGTCTGGATTGGGAGGCCGAGTTCCAGGAGGCACAATCCACAACATCACTGAATCTCAGTTCTCCCGAGTCGGGGAAACCCCAAACTCAGAGCATCTTCAAGACATACATAACTATACACTTACACATCACTCGATCGGCTCGGTGTCCCCGATCAGGCGCGTGGCGACCCACGTTCCTCAGAATCGGCCTGACCGAGCGTCCAGACTATCGCGAGCCTGCCCTCGCACCCCTCTCGACAGTTTGGTTGCCAGGCGACGCGTGGCGGCCCACGCTCCTGGGGTAAGCCCGAACCAAAGGAGGCTTTACTTGATGTATCACTAAATCGCACCAGCACTTCAGGCCCTCAGTCGACCTCCTCGTCTTGTGTCCTCAGCCGACACAGATACTCTTGGCTCGCAGTCGCCCTCCTCGTCTTGTGTCCTCTGCCGACACCAATACTCCAGGTCCTCAATCGACCTCCTCATTTTGTGGCCCCAATCGGCATTCGTCACGTCTCACCAGAACAACCACTCCCTGACACAGGACTAGCAGAAGGAATACGGGTCGGCACAGGTAAAGCATCATCCAGGCATTAATTGCAAGCATCTCGCTGACGCCATGATCTTCTTGCCACATCCTAAGCCCCGTACCCCGACCCCATACGTACCTCTGTGTCAGGTCAAGCAGTGCCCAACAGCGCTAACCATTAAGTTGACAGTGCCCTTTCCTTATTCCGGTGTGCGTCACGTTACCCTGTCACCTCTCGGTATGCCTTGCCCTGTCCTCGCTACGAAACAAAAGGTGGCAGGCTGGGTTGCAGCTGTCAGCTTTCCCGGCTATATAAGCCTCTCCACTCTGACGCCCGCAGGTACACGCAATAGTGATTTTGCTACTGTTGCATTGCCTTTTGCGTTCCACTCTCGAGGACTGACTTGACCGTCGGAGTGCCTTGTCGGGGACTTTTCCCGGTGGGTTTAATGGCCCTTGTCTTGTAGGTTAGGAGTGAGCTTCGCGGCCAGCCCAGCGGTTCGTGATCCCCGAAGGACCATCTCACTCTTGAGGCGTCAATATATATATATATATATATATATATATATATATATATATATATATATATATATATATATATATAAAAAAAAAAAAAAAAAAAAAAAATATAATATAATAAAAAACATATAATAAAAAAAATATATATATATATATATATATATATATATATATATATATATATATATATATATATATATATATAATACGAGTTTGATCACCCGCGCGACAAAAGACGTGCGCCCGTACGCAACCACGTGTCCTGATCGGTCCCATGACCGATCAGGCACATTCCTGATCGGTCACGGGACCGATCAGGACACTCTCCGAGGGCGTGAGTTTGATCACCTGCGCGACAAAAGACGTGCGCCCGTACGCAACCACGTGTCCTGATCGGTCCCATGATCGATCAGGCACATTCCTGATCGGTCACGGGACCGATCAGGACACTCTCCGAGGGCGTGAGCTGATGACTAGCAATGACGGGTGGAGGGTGCGACGAGCCCGACGGGTTCACCAATCCCTCTTGGTTATAGTATGGTGTTCAGGGGCGCCGGCCGGAGGCTGCCGTTGGCCAGCAATCCCCGACGGGTTCACCAATCCCTCTTGGTTATAGTATGGTATTCGGGGTGCCGGCCGGAGGTCGCCGTTGGTCAGCAAGCCCCGACGGGTTCACCAATCCCTCTTGGTTATAGTATGGTGTTCGAGGCGCCGGCCGAAGGCCGCTGTTGGTCAGCAAGCCCCGACGGGTTCACCTATCTCTCTTGGATATAGTATGGTGTTCGGGGCGCCGGCCGGAGGCCGCCGTTGGCCAGTAAGCCCCGACAGATTCACCAATCCCTCTTGGTTATAATATGATGTTCGGGGCACCGGTCGGAGGCCGCCGTTGGTCAGCAAGCCCCAACGGGTTCACCAATCCCTCTTGGTTATAGTATGGTGTTCGGGGCGTCGGCCGGAGGCCGCCGTTGGTCAGCAAGCCTCTCGGAGGGTGCCTGATCGGTCGCTTGACCGATCAGGAATGCGCCTGATCGGTCCCGCGACCGATCAGGCGCTATTGTCGCACACAGGCGCGTAATTTTTATCGCATGGGAGATCACTCCTATATATATATATATATATATATATATATAGTTTAAGTTTAATATTTAATATTATAATCACGTAGACAATTTTAAAAATATCTTGTACTTGATACCTATTTTTCCTCTCCACATGTTTTTTTTCGCTTGCCAAATGGATTGCTATATTATAACAATAGATTCAGTATGCATGGTTGTGAGATCATAAAAAGATTTTTTTTAATTATTTTTTAAATTAGTTAAAAAAATTTCTATCATAAAATTTTCATTGCTCTGCGTATGAAAATGATATTTGAGGTTATAAATATAATCAAAATAATAAGATCACATAAAAAGACTTGAATTTATGTTATTCCGAACTCTTTTGATCAATTATTCGATTTTGACAAAAATTGACTAATCGATCTAAAAAATTTGAAATGACATGAAATAAGATTTTATGTATTCGTCTAGTTTTCTTGATTATATTCATATCCTCAAATATTATTTTCATATGTCATATTGAGAGTAATAATTTTTTAAACACAATTTAAAATTGTAATCTATTGCTAAAATGTAGCAATCAATTCAGTACGTTTTTTTTTTGACAAAAATGATTAAAATGTCTTTTATGATAAAAATGTACTATTATTATGTTATATTGAATTGATGTTTGAGAGAATAGGTATAATCATAAAAATTAGATAAATATATACGATTTGATTCCATGTCATGTCATTTCGAGCTTTTTAAATTTATCAATTTTTTTTATCATGGAAGATTTTTTAATCGATTTAAAAAGGTTTTTAAATGATTATTACACTATAGTAATTGATTAAAAATATTTTTATCACAAAAATATACAAAATTGATTGATATATTATGGTAATCGATTAGGCAAGTAAATGTGAAAGAGCAGAAGGGCAAAATGGATATCCAATATGCTATTTGAGTATTTTCAAAATTTTCTTGAAATTTAAATAACGTGACACTTAAATTAGATGGTTCAATAATTTACTATATATATATTCTCTCGGTGATCGATCTGTCAGTCAATTTGTGGTGGTTAGAATTTAAGCGTAAGCTCGCTAGCTACTCTGAAAAGTCGGAACCAGTCCGTAAAGGCAACTGCTCTCATGCTATTTATAACCACGCACATCAATCAGCTCCGGCAAAACCCAAAGCGGCACAAGCTCGAACAAGTCGAATCGGGAACGCGCTGTGCATTCTTAATAATAATTCGTTCACCATCTGCAGTCCCAACGAGGTCAGAATATGATAGAAGAGTCCAACACAAGAAGCGCAGGAATCACTTTGCGAGGGCCAGGAAAAAGGTGCTAGCTAGCTTTCGACGCACCTCGGCTTTTGTTCTGCCTTTGGCTCCTTCTGCTCGTCTTCTTCGTGTCTCCGTGCCTTTTGTCTCAAGCATTAATTC
This sequence comes from Boesenbergia rotunda, assembly GCA_024364735.1. Lineage (NCBI taxonomy): Eukaryota > Viridiplantae > Streptophyta > Magnoliopsida > Zingiberales > Zingiberaceae > Boesenbergia > Boesenbergia rotunda. The sequence goes on along the minus strand of JAGFNQ010002304.1, from coordinate 578,727 downwards.
ATCAAGCACGCAACGCACAATGAATTCATCACACCTTCATCGAAAGCCGGACTCTTTTTGTCTCCCATTTATTAATTAATACTATAATCAGGGATCAGGGAAGTAAGTAAGGCAATAAAATTGTGCATAAATAATTCACCTGTTTCCAGCTCAGCCAATGAATGAGCCAATTACTGCCGCAATATATGCTGCTCCACCAGGGCTAGCTTCGTCGTGACCTGTCCCATCGTAATGAACGATCTCATCATATTTGAGTTAAGAGTCCGATAGGAATCATAATGGAGAAAATAATAATGATAGGGATGCCGCGAGACACGTCGAACCACAGTGCCAATAATTAATGACCGGACGAATAAATGCTGGGCAGGCGCTCCAGCCACCGCTGGCCCTTCCTCGCCGTGGGCAAGGGCAGTTAGCAATTTTTAGGATTTGAATAATACACCTTCATTACCTTGATCCTGCAGAAAAACTAAAGCAGGGGGGTTTGTTTCAGTAAAATCCAAAGAAACTAGGAGCGTGGATGATAATTCAATATCTGACGCAGTAACGTGGCCTAAAATGGTTGGGCATTGTGCCCGAGGACTGCAGTGTCAGCTCAGGACGGGGCAGTGGGCATTTGGGAACAGTCTTTCTTCCCGATTAAGCTGATCAGGTATCAGAAGGTCTGGCCTTGGTCGATTAATTATGCTCGATCACTAGCTGATTTCTCTAGCAGTCACCTGGAGTTCTCATGATCAGAATGATTGCCCTTGATCACCCACCAAATTGATTCTATATAGCAGATTTAATGAGCATGGAGCAGGGTGGTACCATCGTATGCAGGTATCAATGCCTCGACCAACCATGAATTTGAATTGTGACTGAGAGTGGGGGTGCCAGGATGGCTTAATGAATATCCATGTGGTTAATTAACCTGCTGAAGCTTGAAGTTGAAGAGTACTCCTTGGCTGGCTGCAGGCAGCTATCTACCACAATTAAGATGAGATACTATGTGAGAATTAGCACTACTGTCCATGCGTGTGGCATTCGTGCATGCATGCAGCTAGCCTTGCTTTGGTCTTTGCACATTGATTAAAAAATTGGGTGCATGAATAAATTCAGGAAACAAAAGGTATCCTAAAAGGTCAGAAATTAATTATCAGACGCAGTTGATGAAAGAATGCTCGTACGCCACGTCGCTTCAGTAGATTGAGGCTATTTATTTGCCCGCTTAGATTAATCTCTGCCTGTAATATGATGCCTTTTAGTAATTTGAGCATGCATGCTTAATTTGATCTTCTGGGATCTGAAGTAATTGGAAGCAAGGGATACATTAGAAATAGACTTGATCAATCGATCTTTCTTTACGCATTTGATCCTGACCTATCCTACGGATAGCTTGGTCGGCCAGCATGACGCCTCATGAAGATAGGTTATTATCAAAAGAGCTCCGATAGTCCGGCATGACAGGGCATGAAACGTTGTGGATAGTCATGGGCTCAAGTCCCACCCGGGTCGGGACACCCGATCGGACAGTTAACCAGATACGGTCTAAATTAACTCCAGCAAGAGACATTGAGTGCTCGACCTAAGGTCGCCCGGTCAGCACCTGGTCGACGTCCTCACTGTGGTATAATCCTATTCTCCGAAGGATGAGTCAGTCGAGCCGGGTCCGAGTACCCCACGACTCAGTATGGCACAAATTCTTCGATCGGTATGTCATTAGTCGCATAGCTAGGTTTCACTCGGGATAACCGGTCAGCGCACTCTTTTGGTGCGCTCCAACTAAGGAGTTGTCACTATCTATGACAGCACCTACCCTCTGACACCACACCGATAAAGGTAGTACCAGAGTTGGCGCAGCTCGGCTCGGGCCTTGACACAATTCGTGTCTGAATCGCGGATATCCCGTGGACACAATAACCTCCTAACAAACTCTGGCAACCCGTTCCACGGCGCCCCCTGCATATGTCAGGATGGGGCGGCACTGGTCAGCGAGCTGACAGCGACCCCTGATCATGTCTCCACATGAGACAAAATGTGACAGAAATAGGACAGAGCTTGTCGGCTCCCCGGCTATATAAGGCTCTCCTCCCTTCACCTACATGTATGCGTGATTTTTCTGGCTACAGTTCTTCTCCATTTTTCATCTTCTCCACCGAATATTGACTTGATCGTTGAAGGGTCTTGCTGGGGAATTCTCCCGGTGAGTTGCTGACGGTCATCTTTCTTGCAGGAAGGGCGCCAATGGGAGCAGTTCTTAGTGCCACCTCGCTCTTGGGAGTCAACCTTGCTTTTTGACAGGATCAACATTGTTTGGGAGGGGGTGAGGGAAGGTGAACAATGAGTAAATAAGGGGAAGGAGAACTTGACACTCTATTTGGGAGGAATTGAGGTAAGGAAACGAAGGGTAATGAAGGGTAATCTTTACCCTTCTTTCCCTATGAAACGAAAGAATTGTTTACACAGGGTGTAAGGCTAGGTAAGAAGGCTGAAAAAAATAATTTTTCAATTTTATTCCTATTTATTGTATTAATTCCCAAATTATTTGTTTCATAAACTCTATTCTTTCTGTACGCCGTGTTTTATCCAACAACGAGAAACCCGTACCATTCGACTCCAACACCTTTCCGACGTCGACGCCAACGCCAACCCCAACCCCAACCCCAACCCTGGTCACTACTTCTCCAGTACAGGCAATCCTAATCTTTTCATCTTCTTTTTTTCTATTCTTTGCTACTATGCTAAATCGTTTCTCTTGAACTACATTTGGCCCAAAAAAAAACTTATATGCATGTTGCTCTAATGCATGTTACTTGCTCCATTTACAAGTTAAACCTCATTAACATGTGGAAAACATACGTCCTTCTTTTTATTGCATTTAAAACCGAGTCATTCTTATTATTTCATATCGTCCACAAAATATATCTTTTAATCTATATCTGTATATTTCAATTGCAGAATAGTAGTACACTAATCTGATAATTTTTTTTGTATTATAATGATTCTTTTCTAACTTTTTAAAAATGATCCTCATCGAGAACATGTAGGTCATAGGAAATGACCGACACTACTTCTAGACATTTCAATAAAAGAAAATTTGTGAGTTAAAAAGGTAGATATAAGACTTTAGACTAGCTTGAGGGGAGCCATCTTAATAAAAGATTTTAAAAATTATTTTGAAAAGTAAGGATAATTTTATAATTTTATATGTTCAATTTTCGTTACCCTCCCTTTTCTCTCAAACAAAGTGACATATGTTACGTTAATGAACTTTCCCTCCCTCCCAAACAAGGGAAACATAAATACTTTATTTTCCTTCTTTCCCCTCTATTCCCCTTCCGTTAATGAACCTTCCTTCACCCCATCCAAACAGAGTGAGCATGTCGACAAGTGGAGAAGGTTCTTACTCAGACGATGTGATCAGACCAAGATGACCCAGTCAGACGCACGAGTTGCGGCAGCGTGTGAGTCGGGGTCGGGCTCAAAGGCAAACTGAGACAAAGTTGAGTTGGAGTCGGACCCAAAATGAGGGCACAAGAGGTGGACAGGAAAATTTCGACTGCAGAATCCCTTTTCTGAAGCACCCAAGGGGCCTTATATAAGGGAGGAGGAGACCCCTATCTTGTCAAGGCTGTCTTGTCTTATTAAAAGTTAACCTGCTGACATACTGATCCTTTAGCAGCCTTAGTCTTCCCGAGGTTCTGGCACAACCACGTGAAGGTCTGTCCAGGTTGTCACTTCTATCCCCATTAATGTCTGATACTCTGCCAGAATATGATTATGGCAGATGTCTTTTCCTTATAATGTGAATATATGGAGGATCTTAAAAGCATGATCATGATTAAACCACTTAGACAGTGGGGTCATCTTGGTTGATCTCACTAGGCGTAGTGACTACTCCACACAGATTGGCTAGCCGACCGGGAGTGATCACTTGGCGAGACTCTGTCACTCGGTCGTCACTCGGCTCTTGGATGAGCAGGTGGCCTGAGACGGTTTAATTATTCCTGTTACCAGCCAATCTGTCCGGCCGGCCGGACCTGTCCGAAATGCCGGTCGGGTATGCCCGCCCGGACAGTTGGACACAGGTCTTGACATTCAAAATGAGAGTTAGTGATTTGACAGGGTGATTAAGTCGTCCGGTCCGGGGTGCCCGACCAGAACCATCCCGGCCGGATCTACCGACCGGGGACACCCGACCGGCTATCACTGACCAAACCAAATCCGCTCGACCTCGAATTTTGATCCATCAATCTAGGTGGACACCCAATGAGGCTGATTGCCTTTGCTCGACCGGGCCTCCTTCAGACTGGGCTCTTAATCGATCCGGGTCAACTCCGACCATGCCGGCTTAACCCCTGACTGAATCACAAGCCTCCCCTTCAAGTCTAGTCGAAGGAGGCGACGAGTCTGACTGACTAGGCTATCCGCCCGATCGAACTTTCTGATCATCCTCGATTTCTGAGCCCGTTATGACCCTCAGATCTTAATTATTATGGGTCGAATCCTTAGTCACATCCACATTTAACGCCCTCGCCACGTGTCCAACCCCGACTGGAACTCCCTGGCAACGAGGCATCACCTGTCAGACTTGTGCGATGTCAGGGCGAGCGTCTCGAAGCATCGGTAAGGCCGGATCTACCGACCGGGGACACCCGACCGGCTATCACTGACCAAACCAAATCCGCTCGACCTCGAATTTTGATCCATCAAGCTAGGTGGACACCCAACGAGGCTGACTGCCTTTGCTCAACCGGGCCTCCTTCAGACTGGGCTCTTAATCGATCCGGGCCAACTCCGACCATGCCGGCTTAACCCCTGACCGGATCACAAGCCTCCCCTTCAAGTCTAGTCGAAGGAGGCGACGAGTCCGACTGACTAGGCTATCTGCCCGATCGAACTTTCTGATCATCCTCGATTTCTGAGTCCGTTATGACCCTCGGATCATAATCATTATGGGTCGAATCCTTAGTCACATCCACATTTAACGCCCTTGCCACGTGTCCAACCCCGACTGGAACTCCCTGGCAACAAGGCATCACCTGTCAGACTCGTGCGATGTCAGGGCAAGCGTCTCAAAGTATCAGTAAGGGCGGGAAACCGACTGTCGGGATCTAATCCCGCCTTTTTTACACCGCGCATCGGACGGTTCTCATGAGTCCCCTTGTAGTATAAATAGGTTCACCTATTCCATTTTAACCTTCTTTGTTTTACCTTCTGTTTTCACTTCCTCTTCTGTCCGACCTCCACCGACCGATCACCATGATATCCGCGTTACTGGTAACGATCACCGTAACTATTAAAGTCATCATTACCATGCGTTACAAGCAATAATTATCTGCTGAATTTCCTATTCTAGAAGGAGGGGAGGGTACTTGAAGCTTTGTTCTCTTATCCCTACGCTGCTCTTAGAGTTCAACTCTCCCGAGTTAGTCTCGGAGTCTTATCTTTCAAACTGAGTCGGAGACCTTTCTCATTCCCCCGAGATAGTCTCGGAAGCTCGAGCTTCAAGCCTAGCTTCAGGGGTCTTCTTCCATTTGCCCGAGATAGTCTCGGGAGCTCGAGCCCCTGGCCTGACCTCGAGTCTCTAGCTTCTCCCGAGATAGTCTCGACAGCTTGAGCCCCTGGGTTGACCTCGGGTCTCTAGCTTGGTTGGTCCTGTCACATAGCTTTTCCGTGCCACATGTCCTCCCCGATTACTCATCCCTATCATTAGGTTTTCATATTAAAACTATATTATGATTCCTGGATCAAAACAATCTTAATTTGCTGGTAGCTATACATGTGAATCTTTGGATTTTAAATCGTTTCTTCTAATAAGGATTGGTTCTCTTTGCTGCTATCTAATTATTTGTTTGTGATATCACTACCAAAAAAAAAGATACTTTGCGGTGGTTTTTGTTGAGATTTACGGCGGTTTAGCAACGACGGTAAATGTTTTACCGGCGGTTTACAAAACCGCTGCAGATAACGGCGCCCTTAAACCATTTAGCGGCGGTTTAATTGAACCGCTGGAATAACCGCCGCCATAATATGTTTTCCGGCGGTTCTCTTGGCGGTTACTTTATGGCGGTTCCATAGCAGCGGTTTGAACCGCTGATAAAACCTTCAAACGGTTTAGGCTGATGAATTTTTTACGGCAGTTTTTTCAATACTAAAACCGCCGCAAAATTTGATTTAGGGGTGGTTTGAACCGCCACAAAATACCAATTACCAGCAGTTCCATAGCCGCCCTTAAATAATTTACCGGTGGTTTTGAAACTGACATAAATCACATTACTGACAGTTTTGAAACTGCTGCAACATCACCGCAAAAAAATTTATTGGCGATTTTGAAACCGCCACAAATGACAAATTCAACCGAAAATATTTTTTTGGTTTTTCTTTTCAATATTTTAATTGAAGGACAAACAAGTCAAACATTTATGTAATCTTAAAGGAAAATTTTCATAGCTATTCTTAAACTTTTAGACAAATAATTAATGTGTATATCAAATGTAATAACATAATATTGACTAGTAGTTAAATACATTCAAATGTCTACAAAAGTAAATGCTCAAACAAAAAATAATAACAAAAAAAATGTCTGAAGTGAAATCTAAACCAAAATGGAGGTACACCACTCAACAAAAATATATAACATAGCAGTAGCAGTTCAAACTTCAACTTCTAGTCTATATAATGCTTCCAAAGTACTTGAGTAGCATAGGCTTCCAACCACATCAGTAAAAATTTAACCTGAATAAATTATGAAAACCAAGTTATATCTCTTCAAAATTAATCATTTTAGAAACAATAATGCATAGAAACAAGAGGAAAACCATAGAAACAATAATATATCAGAATGTTACAAGGCTAAACAAGAGGAAAACCATAGAAACAATAATACTCCACTATTTTGACTTTTCAACCCATGCTCTCGAGAAGGAGTTCTAAATTTAAATCCATTCACATTGTAGGCACTAAATCGTTTGGCTTGATCAAGTGGTCCAAGTGCAAGCCACCTTAATTCATCTGGATGTCTAGCACCTTCATTGGAGATCTAGCATCAAGAATTATCACACATAGTATTAACTATTAGTTAAACCTCTAAAATTAAATAAAAAAAATATAGCATAACTTCAACTCACGTACTTCTGAAACCAGCTAGGAAATTCCTTGTGTACAACTTTATCTATCTCTGATTGCAACCGTGTCCGATGCCTTAACATCCTCTTTGTTATTGTCCTAAATTCCCTATAAGTAAGAATAAACTAATGTAAAATACTAAGACAATTGAATTGCAACAAGGTTTGTGTAAAACTTTATCTATTACTTACTCAAGAAAAGGGTCTACTGCTACACAGTTGACCAACACGTGACGATGTGCTTGCAACTTCTCTATTGGTGTTAATATAAAATATGAGAAACCCCAACCGATCTGCCAACTTTTGGGAACATAGTATCGCTGTCATGGTGTTCAGACCATCAGGTTGATCATTAACACACCTTGGTCGATTGATTCTTGACTCCGTGTCATCCAAATATCTTGAACAAAAGGTAAGAATTTCTTCAGCCAAGTAACCTTGAACAATAGAGCCTTCTGGTTGTGCCTTATTACTCACATAAGACTACCTTAACATTAAAAAGTTTATGGATTCAGCTAAAACAATATACTACTTATTTAAAGAAAGTGAACAAAAGAAATTTGCCACGTTAAGTTTACCTTTCTATTGGATACATCCATCGATAATGCACTGTGCCAAAGCAATTGGTAACAGTTGTTCCATTAGAATATGATAATCATGACTTTTCAACTCAAACAACTTACGCTGTTTCAAATCAACACACCTTGAAATTTTGCTTGAGTAACCATCTGGAACAACCACATTCTTCAAGGTCTTAAGAAACATATCCTTTTGTTTATTTGACATAGTAAAAATAACAGAAGGATATTTCCCATTCTCATCTGGCCAAAGACCAGATCTTATGCCCATAGATTGTAGGTCTTTTCGGGCATTAAGATGATCTTTTGTCTTTCCACTTTCATTGAGCAAAGTGTACAAAATATTATTACACACATTTTTCTCAATGTGCATTACATCAAGATTATGACGCGATGCATTAAACTCCCAATATGGAAGTTCAAAGAATATACTCTTTTTTCTCCAATGTGATTCATCTTCATTGGCATTTCACTGCCCACACCCTTTTTTCCCTTTCACCTCCGGTGTCTTCCCAAATGAAACTTGGATATTCTCAACCTGACTAAAAATAGCTGAGCCAGATAATTTAACAGGTGGATTTCTTTTATCAATTTTACCATCAAATCGAACCTTATCTAATCTAAATTTGTGATCAGCATGTAGGAAACGACGATGACCCATAAAACACCATTTTCTACTATGATAAAGTTGGCAAGGTTCAGTATCAATATTGCATGTAGGACAAGCTAGCTTACCATATGTGTTCCACCCAGACAATGTCCCTAAACCAGGAAAATCACTAATTGTTCACATTAATGCTGCACGTATTTTAATGCTTTCATTCAATGAAGCATCAAATGTTTCAACACCATCCCACAACACTTTCAACTCATCAACTAAAGGTTGCAAGTAAATGTCTATGTCATTCTCTGGCATTTTCTTATCTGGAATGATCATCGAGAGAATGAAGTTAGTTTGTTTCATGCATGTCCAAGGAGGTGTATTGTATGGAATGAGAATCAAAGGCCAAATGCTATAATTAGTGCTCATATTTCCAAAAGGATTAAACCCATCACTAGCTAAGGCTAGGCGAACATTACATGCATCTGAAGCAAATTCAACAAATTTAGAGACAAATCTTTTCCATGCCTCAGCATCTCTCGGATGCCTTAAGAAGCCATCCTTATTACTGTCCACAGCATGCCATTTCATATCATCAGATGTCTTACTACACATGATCAATCTTTGCAACCGAGGAATTAGAGGAAAATAACGAAGAAACTTTGCTGGTTGTTATTTTTTTCTTTTTAGTAATATCAAGTTGATGTCCAGTAGAAGAATTTTTCCACCTAGATGTGCCACATCGCTTGCAGTCATTCAAACTTTTATCAGGTCCCCAATATAGCATGCAATCATTTGGACATGCATTTATCTTCTTATAATTAAGGCCAAGTTTTTTATAGTTTTTTTGGCCTCGTATAATGATTCTGGGATCTTTGCATGCTCGAAGGCATCATGCAACAACTCTATTATCATTGACAAGGCCTTGTCACTCATCTCACAAATGCACTTGATGTGATACAACTTTACTAAAAAAGATAGCTTTGAGTATTTTGAGCATCCTTCATATAATTCTTGTTCCCCATCTTTAAGCAAATCATAAAACTCTTTAGCTTTACCACTCGGACCCTCCTGTAGATGCGACATTCTTCCTTCACCTTCATTTATCGGATCATACATTGTGGAATCTTCACTGACATGTGGTCTAGGGAATATGAAAGCATCTTGTATCATGTCACGCATTGGATCTTCAGAAGATTTAGTATGTTGTGCATCATGCCTATAACTAGAAGTCTCTCCTTCACCTCTCTCACCATGTAATAGCCAAACTGTATAACCCGATGGAAAGGGTCTTAACAACAAATGATCATACACCTCTTCTCTAGTCTGAAATAGTCTAAATCCACAACGAGAACAAGGACACTTTATCCTATTATCGGATGATGCATTAGCAAATGCAAAGTCCAAAAATTTCAATAATCCATCCATATATTCAGGAGTATCTCGCGACTTCAAAATCCAAGTTTTGTCCATATCTAATTCAATAGTAGATAATTAAATTAAAAGCACACTAAAGTGGGGGCTCAAATAGAAACTAACTAAGACATATAAGAACTTGAAAGTGTATGAAAGACATTTCACAAACAACACATAACGCATAAAAAACCACGACCATATGAACTCAATCAGAAAATCTACCAATTATGGAGTTTTTTATCTATAAACTCAAAGCTACCCAACTACTAAGATTAAAATAGCAATCTCACCGAAATACTGAGTATGAGTGCTCTAACCACCTACACAAGGTTGAAAATTTGTATAAATTGTAAATTGTATCTCTGAATAATTGGTGAAATTATTCAAACAAATACTCAATAAAGCAACTGATTTAAATTGGTGAAATCAATACTTGAAATTTTCTAAATTGGTGAAATACTCTTTGATGTTTCTATGTTATGTATAAGAAAGTGAAGCAACAGAGATGACATAAAGCTCTTTGATGTCTGTAAAATGGACAAACTGCTTGTAACACATCACCCTGCAGCTCAATAAGCAATAAAAGTGACACGCACTAGCAATGGCATATTATGCTCAAATGAGTAACTTGGCTTTATTAATTTGATTGACCTAAACCACTAGAAAAATAACCGAACCCCATGTTAATCGAATTTAGACTTATACCATCCTTTAATGAGCTTGTAAGATCAAACAAGCGACTAAATTGGATTGTCATAATTTCCACCATTGAAGACTAAATATCCTGTGTCAAAGTTAGATGTATAAATCTTTGACAAGAATCAACCTTACAATGTAAGGCTCAATAGTGGCCTTGCTGTCACAGATAATCCCCTCTAATTGGATGAACTCTGCAAGCTAAGGACCTATGTTACTCGGACGTGAATGAAAGAGAGGAAAGAGAAGTCACACAAGTATGAGACTGAGTAAAGATGAGTTCAACTAACACAACTTAGTGCGAGCCCTTCTTCACGCCGCTTACCCCAGCCACGGTCCTCTGTGCCCGCGAGCTCAAGAACGCCGGCGTGCAGATCGTCAGGAAGATGGACACCGACAGCTTCCTCGACGTCACCTTCGCCAACAGGAGGCTGGAGATCCCCCGGATCCGAGCCTACAACGTGTCGAACACCATCCTGCAGAACCTGATCGCGTTCGAGCAGCTGGAGAGAGTTGTGTGCGGCGTTGGGAGAGAATAGGGTTGCTGCTGCGTGCGTGGGTTAGGAGAGGAGAGGAGATCGAAGTAAGGGTTGCTGCTGCTGCGTGCGTGTGTTGGATCGGTTTACTTTTGATCAGAGCCGTCTGATTTAATTGATGAAAAAGATTGATCTTGACCTTTGGATTTAAGTGAGGAAGGGGATCTGAGCCGTTCATTGATGTGATTAACAGATGAGAAGATCTGACCGTCCATTTAGTTATGGGATGGGATTTAAATCTGAACTTTTAATTCAAATTTTTCATTTTTTTTCAATTAGCAGCGGTTAAGAAAAATTGAAATCGCCGCGAATCATTAAACCGCCGCGATTCAAAAATTACCCGCCGCTAAATAATTTAATTTGCGACGGTTATTGTAAACCGCAGGAAAATACATAATATAGTGGCGATTTATCAAACCGCCGCTAAAAAATCGCCGCTAAGCACCGCTTTTCTAGTATATTGATGTCTTTTGAGTGTCTTCGCTGTATTATTGAACTGTTGCTTATTGTTTTGTAATCATCAAAATGATCATCATTTAGTTTAGTAAGTCTCATTGGTTTTGTTGCACGTATCTTCTCTTTTCAGTGTACCCCAAAAGGTTGTATCTTTAGCCGTATCAAAATATCTGAGTAGTAGTAGTTGTTGTTTCGCAGCAAACCTCTCCCTCTTCTCCTTCTTCCTCTTCTACATTAAAGATCAACATCAGCATCTTTGGTGCCTTTCTTCTTCTCCAACAGTTCCAACAACAGCAGTCCAAATTGCTGCCCTTTTCCAACCAACAGCCAACAGAGCAACCTTTGTTATTATTTTTCCCTTCCCTTCTGTCCTTGCAACTCGGAAGCAGTCGCTGGAGCTTGTCAGAGCAACCTGAGACCACCAACGAAGAGGAGAAAAGCAGCCCTAGTTGCTGCCCTCTTCCAGCAACAAAAGCAGGATTTTGTTGCCCTCTTTTCCAACCACTAGCAATCCTCTTTCCTTCTCCTCCAACAAGCTCCAACCCTTGCTTTTAGCAACCCCGGCTTTCTTTTTCTCCCCGCCCAGCCAACAACAGTAGTGACAACTCCTTCCTCTTTTTCCAGCAGCAACAATATATCTTGCTGCCCTTTTCCATCTATAGACCACCATGTACCCGCTCTCTTGTTAACCAAATCAAACAGAAAATTATGTTTTCCTTATTTTTGAACGTTTGACATTGATATGGGGGCATATGAGGTGCCTGGTCCACGGTGGGCAAGTCAAGGTCTAACAATTGACGTAGATTAACTAGACAACACGGGACAATAAAGATTAAGGATGCATTCACAAAGCTATGAGACAGACTAGTACGCCCGAGCAGACAACCCGGGCCGGCTTGGTCGTCTGAGTGGATGTCTCTCAGTCAGACTTGCGTCTGGATCTATTTTATAATGTACACATCCTAAGGGATAGGAAATTGACCTGAAGAAGGTCGGTGTTACTCTTAAGGGAGGATGTCAGGTTGAAATCACATAGCTAGCGTTCGACCGAGTATCTCAAACTCAAATACCAGCCGATCAGTGGACCTTAGTTTCATACTTATGATTGTATAGTACCTGCAACACTGGCCACACTGCAGGAAAGAGGGAATCCAATACATTTTACCACCTCGGCCAAATTACCTAGACTAAGCAGTCAACCATCAATTAATAAGATGATAGTCGATCGGTCAACTAGCTCCCAGTGTACGACCGATCAACCAACAGAATGGCTATGGCCGATCGACCATCATCTTGCTGCCCTTGAACTAGTCCGTTGTTTTGACTAGCTCAAAGACAAATCTCACATGGTCCATTGGGCTATAAGGAGGCCCCGTCATTGACCCTAATTAGGCTTCATTATAATTGGGTTGGGCTTTCTCATTGGGCCTCCGCGTGCACATTCAAACAAGCCTATCAACCCTATTATGCACAAATCTAGGTCAATCCCTGATAAGACCCAGATAAATCTTATCCTGTCATCATAATCACTGACCTACTCAGTAGACCATTGGCTCAATCATTGACTTGCTTAATGGACCATTGGTCCAATCACTAACTTGCTCAGTAAACCATTGGTCTATCTCTTTTTATTAGACTATTTGTAGGAAATCTACTACTATTATAGTTGTCTTATGACCGTCGTGACGCCCTGACGGTGGAGACTTGCCAAAGGGTGTCACCTATATAAAGAGGTCTCTCCTCCACGATTTAGTTTGAACCCAATCCAACTTTAACTTAGCTCTCTCACTTCATGTTCTACTATTTAAGTTATCTATTTATTATTAAATATTGTATTTTTAAAATTAAATACTTAACCTTCCAATTCGGTATATTTTATTGTAAAAGTAGTACCAATAGATAGTTTAGGTCGACAGCTTTTGAAATATGTGACCAATTTTAATACTTAATTGTAAAAGTAGTATCAATAGATAATTTAGGTCGAGAGTTTTTTAAATATGTGAATAATTTTAATTTTTCGATGGTGGTGAAACAACTAATCAAGTGGCGGCGAATTATGGTATTAATTTTTAAATAAAAATTTAGGGTTATCGCACCCCTCATCCCCACTTGGGTGTGTAGCCTACGCCCCTACCTGGACGCAAGAGCGAGGAGGACTAGCCATGGTCGGAGGTTGTTGCGGCGGGCAAGCTTGAAGATGAAGGCGGTGAGGACGACGCTGGCAGTGCGATTGGTGAAGAAGGCGGAGGAGACGACGACAACGAGACAGAGGAGGTTTTAACTCCTTGTTCCGCCACCAGAGCAGCACGTTGAGGTTGGCGAAGAGGTCGACACACTTCAAGTAGACTCTGCCGACCATCGTGCTAAAGAGGAGGGAGGTCGGTGGAGGCGAAAGCTTGCTCCGGAGTCATCGCGTAGAAAAGTAACAATGCTAAACTTACCCTGCCACGTAATGCCTTGGGTTCTAACTGAGCCTCCTCAATTCTGTTTTAGTATAGAACTGATCCGAATGAACTGGGGTGCCTGAGGTGCCTCGGTTGACCATTTGGTCAAAGTCAACATCCATATTGATTTTTCTCCATTTTCGTCCGCTTGGGTGATTTTCAATCAACCAGAGTTAGAAGTTAGACTCACCCAAATCTGACTCCTTCTCCTCGAACGAACTTCCTCCCCGACTTCTCGTCCCTCAGACATTGCACACGCCCTACTCATCCACTAATGTTCTCTTCTGCAGTCATTGCATCTCTTGAATGCACCGAACCCGTCAACTCTCTTTCCGTGCCATCCTTCTCGTCTGCTGTGTCTTCTGTTTGAATTTTTGTGCTCATAAGCTCCTGTACATAGACACAAGGATAAAAAATACACAGGACCTAACTTGACTTGGTTAATCACATCAAAACCAAGCCAGGTACTTACAGAGTCGTGTGAGCAAGCACACTTATACCTTGCTGAGAAGCAAGTGTCTGGAATGTCGATCGGAAGATTATATTGGATTGTGATAAGCCCCATTTTATCTTCCGTGATGGCATGCCGAGTAGGCGGCTGAGTCATGTGAGCAAGCACACTTATAACTTGCTGAGAAGTAAGAGTCTGGAATGCCGATCGAGAGACCGTATTGGATTATGGGAAGCCACATCTGATTTGCCGCGATGGCGTGCCGAGCAGGTGACTGAGTCATATGAGCAAGTATACTTAAAACTTGCTGAGAAGTAAGAGTCTGGAATGTTGATCCGGTGACCATATTGGATCGTGGGAATCCATCTTTGATCTACTATGATGGCATGCCGAGCAGGCGGTTGTGTCATGTGAGCAAGCACACTTATACTTGCTGAGAAGCAAGAGTCTGGAATGTCGATCGGGAGACCATATTGGATCGTGGGAAGCCACGCCCGATCTTCTACGATGGCGTGCTGAGCAGGCTATTGAGTTGTGAGCAAGCACACTTATAACTTGCTAAGAAGTAAGAGTCTGGAATGCCGATCGAGAAACTATAAGATATTGGGGAGCTATTTAACTCAACTCCCATCTACATAGTCCAACTTTACTTTAAGACCTTTGATAATCTCTCTGTTGGTGACTTCGACTTGCCCATTATTCTGTGAATATTCCACAGAGGTGAAAGCTTGTTTAATGCCATATGTTGAGTACCATTCTTGGATCTTCTTGCCCTGGAATTGTCTCCCATTATCAGAGACGAGCTTGTGTGGAATCCCATATTGACAAAGTATATTCTGCCACAAATATTTGATGGCAACACTTTCTGTGGTTCAGGCTAAAGCTTCTACCTATATCGACTTGGAGAAGTAATTAACCATCACCAAGAGAAACCTCTTATGAGCCGGAGCTATGGGGAAGAGACCTACAATATCCATTCTCTACTGATCAAATGGACAGGTGGAAGCCCTGAGAAATTCAGTCTGTCGGTGGGAGAGGTTCTATAACGACTCGGCCTCTCGGCCCCTTTGGCGGCCAAATCAACATTTGGCGGCCCAACAACCTGGCCCCTTAGCCCAACAACCTGGCGGCCAAATCAACATTTGGTGGCACAACTTTGACGACCCCTTAGGTCGTCGACCGTTGGTCGTGTCGTTACTCACAAGAACTTCCCACCCCTGGCCAGTGGATTTTTACCTTCCCCAGGATTCGAACTCTAGACCTCCAGGCTAAGTACTAGAGTTTATGAATCCTGGTAGCCAAGTGAGAGCGGCTCACTTGGCTACTAGGATTCATAAACTCTAGTTCTTAGCCTGGAGGTCTAATCATGCAGAAGACAAAAATGCAATGGCCAGGGGTGGGAAGTTCTTGTGAGTAACGGCACGACTAACGGTCGACGACCTAAGGGGTCATCAAGGTTGGCGGGTTGTTGGCCAAATGTTGATTTGGCTGCCAAAGGGGCCGAGGGGCCGGATCGTTATAATAAAAAGGCACCTTTTTATTGTAACGACCCGGCCCGTCGACCCAACCCCTCGGCCCCTTGGGCGGCCAAATTTAATTTTTGGCGGCCCAACAACCTGACCCCTTTGGTCATCAACCGTCGACCGCCGTTACTCACAAGAACTTCTCACCCTTGGCCAGTGGATTTTTGTCTTCCCCAGGATTCGAACTCTAGACCTCCAGGCTAAGTACTAAAGTTTATGAATCCTGGTAGCCAAGTGCCTTTTTATGTAGCAGCCCCGGCCTTAGGACCGACCCTCTTGGCCCAGCGACCCTACGATCTTCCCACTCCCGGCAGTGGATTTTTACCTTCCCCAAGATTCGAACTTTAGACCACCAGACTAAGTACTAGAGTTTATGAATCCTGGTAGCCAAGTGAGCCGCGCTCACATGGCTACCAGGATTCATAAACTCTAGTACTTAGCATGTATGTCTAGAGTTCGAATCTTGGGGAAGGTAAAAATCCACTGCCGGGAGTGGGAAGACTGTAGGGTCGTCGGGCCAAGAGGGTCGGTCCTAAGGCCTGGGCCGCTACATAAAAAGGCACCTTTTTATGTAGCGACATGACCCCTCTAGCCCTATCAGGCGGCTCTCTAGGTTGTTCCCTACGATCTTCCCACTCCCTGCAGTGAATTTTTGCCTTCACCGCATTCGAACCCTAGACCTCCGGGACAAGTACTAAAGTTCCTTGAATCTGGTAGCCAAGTGAGCGCGCGCTCACTTGGCTATCAGGATTCATAAACTCTAGTACTTAGCCTGGAGGTCTAGAGTTCGAATCCTGAGGAAGGCAAAAATCCACTGTCCAGGGGTGGGAAGACCTAGTGAGTAACGACACGGTCGATGGTCGTCGACATCGGTTGTTGGTCGACGACATAAGCCAGGTTGTTGGGCCGCCAAATGTTGATTTGGTCGCCAGGTTGTTGGGCCGCCCAAGGGGTCGAGTGGCCGTGTCGTTACAATAAAAAGGCGCCTTTTTATTGTAATGACCTGGCCCGTCGACCCGACCCCTCGGCCCCTTAGGCGGCCAAATTCCATTTTTGGCTGCCCAACAACCTGGCCCCTTTGGTCGTAGACAGTCGACTGTCGTTACTCACAAGAACTTCTCACCCCTGGCTAGTGGATTTTTGCAGGCTCACTTGGCTACTGGGATTCATAAACTTTAGTACTTAGCCTGGAGCTCTAGAGTTCGAATCCTGGGGAAGACAAAAATTCACTGGCCAGGGGTGAGAAGTTCTTGTGAGTAACGGCGGTCGACGACCAAAGGAGTCAGGTTGTTGGGTAGCCAAAAATGGAATTTGGCCGCCCAAGGGGCCGAGGGGTCAGGTCGACAGGCCGGGTCGTTACAGGTTCTGATGTTTTTGGCAAGAGAGGCAAGTAGCCACTAGCCAAGTGACATCTCTCTGCAACGTGGGTCAGAAGTATCCGACCAACAAGACTTTTTTGACCACTGAATGTCCTCCTGCACGGTTGCCACGGGAGCATTTGTGTATCTCCCTAAGAATGTAATCAACATCTTCTGGTTTCAAGCACTTGAGTAGAGGTTGAGAGAAGATCCGTTTGTATAGCTGATCCCCAATGTGGGTGAATCGGTTGGCTCTTCTATTGAACAGTCTGATTTGTCCTAGATCGACTAGAAGGGTTCCCTGCTGGAAGAAGGATATAAAAGGAGTGCGCTAGTCCTCTCCCAAATCAAGGCTTGCTTCTTGCAGCACTTGTGCAATCATCATAGCTTGTGCCACTGGCTGATAGAGAACCCAAGGAGTAAGGGAACCAGCCAACTTGGCTAACTTGTTTGCTATTAAGTTTTTCTCCCGTGGGATTTGATGTAGTGTGACTTCTTGAAAGCCATTTTTTAATTTCTCATATGCATAGACATACATATGCAAACGTTCATTATTAATCTCAAAACCTCCAGTCAACTAGGAATCTGAATCAAGTAACACTCGGGCAACACCCACGTGCTTGGCCGCCTGAAAGCCAGATATTAGGGCTTTATATTCTGCTTTATTGTTGATGGCTCTATAATCTAATCTGACTGAGAGTTGTAACATATCTTCTTTGGCAGAGATCATGAGGATCCTTATATCACTACCATGTTGAGTGGATGAGCCATCTACATAGATCTTCCAAGTTTCTTCCGTGTTTGGGTTTTGTAATTCGTTGAGAAAGTCAGCTAGAGCTTGGGATTTGATGGCCTTTTGGGTTGATACTGTATATCGTATTCACTCAGATCTATGATCCACTTAATTAGCCAACTAAAGGATTTAGGGTTGAGGTGGATCCTTCCTAAAGTATTATTAGTAAAGACCACAATGCGATGGGCCAAGAAGTGTGGTCTCAACCATCGAGAAGACAACTCCAAAATATAAGCTAACTTCTCGAGTGTACTATAATGGCACTCGATTTGCTTTTGAAGATGGCCAAAAAGTACACTGGATATTATTCTTTCTTATATATTCTTTCGCCAATAATGTGCCTACAGCTCCCTTTGTTGCCGAGTGACATAGATATAGTGTTTCACCCATTTTTGACCTAGCTAAGATAGGTAAATTGGACAAGTACTCTTTTAGTTCTTTAAAAACTTTGTTGCAATTCTCATCCAATTGAAACTTGGTCGCCTTGCGTAATGTCTTGAAGAAGGGTAAGCTACGATTAGTCAATCTGGAGATGAACCTAGACAAAATCATTATCCTTCCGGTCAACCTTTGTTCTTTCTTTAAGTTGCGTGGCATGTTTCTTCTATATCAACAATGAGATCAGTTGATCGGTCAGTCTTGATGAGGATGTCATCAACATATACTTTAATGTTTCTTCCAATCTGCTCCCGGAAGATCTTACTTATCAACTTCTAGTATATTGCCCTTGCATTTTTAAGACCAAAGGGCATTACGGTATAATAGCACGTAACATTTGTTGTGTTAAAGCTAACTTTCTCTTTATCATCTTTGGAGAGCGACATTTGGTACAAGCTTTGTTGAGATCTCTGAAGTTTATACAGACTCACCATTTGTTATTGGGCTAGGAAACCAACACTACATTGGCTAGCCAAGCAGAAAATTGGATTTCTCATATATGCCCACCCTCCATCAACTTGTCAACCTCAGTTAGGATGACTTGATTTTGCTCGGTAGAAGTCTCTCTTCTTTTGTTTCACAGGTCGGGCGTCCGGGAACACATGCAACTGCTATTCCATAATCTCAGGGATTATCCCCTTCAGCTCTTGTGGCGGCCATGCAAATACATATTTGTTCTGGGTAAGGCAAGTAATGAGCTCCTGCTTCAGCGTGGGCGACAGATCAATCGCTATCTTGACAATTGCCTCTGGGTGAATAGGATGGATTTGTATTTCTTCCTTCTCTTCTAACAACATATACCATGGTGATTAAGTTATAGTGTTGCACTCAGCTGGTAGAGCTCGGAAGGCTTTCCTAGCTTCAACCTTTACACCATCTACATAGCATTGTCAAGAAACCAACTGATTTCCTTTTACTTCTCCAACTTAGTCCTCTACCGGGAACTTGATCTTAACGTAATATAGACAGACCACCGCTCGGAACTCATTAAGAATAGGTCTATCTATGATGGCGTTGTAGGCAGAAGGAGCATCTACCACTAGAAAAATGGAACGACGTGTTCTCTTCAACGACTCCCTTTCGAGGGATATGGCCAGACGGATCTGGCCGAACGACTGCACCTCATAACCAATAAAGTCAAAGAGTGAGGTGGCCACTGGTTGTAGGTCGGCTGCATCAATCTGTAACTGATCAAAGTTTCTTTTAAAGATGATATTTACCGAACTACCTGTATCTACAAAGGGGCGATAAACTTCATAGTTGGTAATAACTACCATGATAACCAAAGCATCTTCATGGAGCACCTCCACCCCCTGCAAATCCTGCGGTCCGAAGCTAATCTGGGGTCCTGTAGCTTAGGCTTGACTGAATCCGATCTCATGGACTTCTAGTCTCTGAACTTGGGCTTTTCAGGCTCGGTTGGTGTCTTTATATATGGGCTCTCCCGAAATGATACCCACATTGCCACACACGACATTCCACTGATTTTCTTGTTCTTTGTCAATGGGGAATAGAGTGAGCTACGTTTGTTCAGCGGGTGGAAATGTCTGATCAGTAGCTGGGGTAGGTTAAGGCCGACGCTCGGTTTTCTAATTGCCTTGAGGAGGGCCTGGTTGTAGAACTCTTTATTGAGCTTGTCGAGCTTGCTCTTGGGTTAACTGTCTGCAGTCCTTTGTGCCATGCATCTGACTCCGAAGGTACGTGCAAAAAGATTTCCACCGGCGGCTCCAACTCCATTGTTCCTAGCTATCTTGACTTGTTGTATTTATCTTTGATCGCGCCCTTGATTACCAGAAGCCGATATGGGACCTCTGATTGGGCCGATTTGTTTGGCGACTTTTTGCTGAGTCAGTTGTGGCGAAACTGGCACTACTTCCTTCCGTCGAGCGGCTTGCGCCTCTTCCACATTGATGTAACTAGAAACTCTTCCCAAGAGATTACAAAACTCTTTGGCAGCTTACGCATCATAGAGCAAAAGAACTCCACATCCAGGTGTCCTTGAGAGAAAATATTCACCAATATTTTTGGTATGGTTGTAGGAACATCCATAGCTACCTAATTAAATCTCTTAATATAGGCTCTTAGGGATTCTTTAGGGCCTTGCTTCAAAGAAAAGAGATGTATAATGATCTTATGATATCTTTTGCTACTGCAAAATGTTACAAAAAGATCTTTTTAAACTCTTTGAAGCTGTGGATGGAACCATGGGGTAGTCTGTCAAACCACCGTTGTACAGGACCCGAAAGGGTTGTAAAAAAAACTTTACACTTAACTCCATTTGAGTGTTGATGCAATTAAGCAGGATTTTGAAATTTCATCATATGCTCTTTGAGATCCATTGCTCCTCCATACTCTCCAATAGAAATGCCGTCGAAATGACAGAGTAAAGGATCATCGAGAATCTCCATAGAGAACGACATCTCGGTTGATCAGGTGAACGCTGAATAGAATAGTGGTCGCTTTACCCTTTCCGGGAGTCGCGTTGTAGTGTGTGACTAGAAGAAGTGGTGCCCATCTGATCAACTTGCTCTTCATCGCCATCGTTTGGCCGCAGAAGGGCTCGAGGAAAACGAGCTTGTCGTGCAGTCCCTTCCACATCTTGTGGAGCCGTGGTTGAGACAGTTGGAGATTAGGGAACAAAACCACCAGGTCGTTGTGGTTGTTGCGCCAGAAGTTATGCCTTGGTTGCTATCAAAAGCTCTACGTCTTCTTGAGAGAGAGAAATAGTAGTTATCTTGTTATTAGTAGAATCCATCATTTTTCACGTCGTGGATCAGGTGAAGATTCCCACATATGCCATCAATTTTGATCTTGTCCATGAGAAGTGAAGGTTGACGTGGCTAAAGTATTTACTTTGATTGTACCGGCACTACCGTCGTAGAATCCTGAAAAAAAAACTCAAGAAAAGAGCATTAATAGCAAGTTAAGGGGGTCTTTGGCGCATATACTTCGACGCTCAAGTTAGTAATCACAAGAGGTGGAGAGAATGAAAGAGAATTTAGAATGTAACGGAATAGAACTTCTGAAAAAAACATACCTATGTCGTAGAGGAGAGACCTCTTTATATAGGTGACACCCTTTGGCTACCTAAATCTATTTTGAATTGTTAGATGGGAAAATTTGAGAAAACTTTCCAATCTCAAACTCACCTTTGCATGCAGTCCCCATCCTAAAATTTCTTTGCATGCACTCCTTGATGGGATTGATAAGACAATTTTGTGTGTTATTTTTTTATCAGAATAAAAGAGTAAAAATTCAGTATACATTATAAAAATTTGAGTATAAATTGATTGAGATTGAGTACTAATTTAAGAAATTTGAGTATTATTTCAAAAAATTTGAGTATACATTATTTTAATATATAGTAAAAATTTCAGTATACATTATAAAAATTTAAGTATGAATTGATTTAGATTGAGTATTATTTGAAGAAATTTGAGTATAAAATTTAAAAATTTGAGTATATGAGATTGCTTTAAGATCATAATGGAGGGGCAACCGTATCAAGATTTTCACATGAGGGGTCACCGAAACTTTTTACTTAAATGTTTTAAATTAGTACTAAATCTTAAACAATTTATACTCAAATCTTTATAATGTATACTGAGTTTTCACTCTTTTATACTCAATTCTATCAGAGAGTGAATGCAAAGAATTTATCATGTAGGGACTGCATGTAAAGGTGAGTTTGGGATTAAGGAGTTTTCTCTAATTAACCGTTAGATTAGTTTATATGCATGCTTAAGTAGTTGAATAAATCTTTTTTAAATTTCTTGATTACTAGAAAAATTGATTCGATGATGTATTTCTAGATTAGATTCGTTTTTAAATTTTTTTATGATAGACAAAAATTATATCTATCCACAAAAAATATTTAGGAATTTTTTACTATTAGATAATTTTATGAATTTTTCAAAAATTATATTTTTAATTTTAAAATTATTTAGAAAATTATTTTTGAAAAATCTGATTTTTTTTCAAATCTATATGTTACATGTTGAACTTTGTAAAAAATTATCAGATTTTTTTAATGTTAATATCTAATTTTGAAAAATATTTTTTCAAACATTATCAATTATGCCATGAAAATTATTTTTCCTACACTTAGAAAAATTACTTTATTTTGAAAATTTTCACGGAGTTGAGTTTACTGATTTCACCTATTTTAAAAATTATTTATCAATAATTTTTATTTTCTATAATTTAATCTATTTTTTGATACTCAGAGAATTTATTTCTCTCTCTCTAAGAAATTTTCCAATATTTTTAACAAAAATCCTGTTTTTATTATGTGATCAAAGGGGGAGAATTTGAGGGTTAAGTTAAAAGAGATCCTAATTGAAATATTTTTCATGTGCTAAAATATTTTATCTTTTATAAATAATATTATTTCTATATTTTATTTACCCTAACTTAACTTAGGTTGATGTACATCAAAAAGGGGAGCATTGTAAGTACACTGGGTTAATTTTGATATGATCAAGCAAGTCAATTTATGTCTAAGTGTGCAAGAGTTTAGTGTTGGTGCAATCTTGGTTAGGTCAGGGTTGACCTAGTTTGACTAAGCTTGGGTGAGCTTAGGTCTGATAAGCTTGGTAAGCTTATGGTATGGGCGTATGTTTTGATGTTTGATAATGATGTTTGAATATCGTATGATGTCAAATGGGTCAAGGTTGACTGGAGTCTTGACTGAGTACACCTAGTGGGACTAGGTGAAGTCCAGCTGGATCGGGGAGATTGCAGGCTGGCAAGGGAAAAGACCTAGTGGGACTATGCACACCTAATGGGACTAGGTGAAGTCCAGGTGGATCGGGGAGATCGTACGCTGGCATGGGAAAAGACCTAGTGGGACTAGGCACACCTAGTGGGACTAGGTGAAGTCCAGCTGGATCAGGGAGATCGCAAGCTGGCAAGTGAAAAGACCTAGTGGGACTAGGCGCACCTAGTGGGACTAGGTGAAGTCCAGCTGGATCGGGGAGATCACAGGCTGGCAAGTGAAAAGACCTAGTGGGACTAGGTGAAGTCCAGGTAGATCGGGGAGATCGTATGCCGGCAAGGTGGACGTCTACCGAGAGACTAGACCTAACTCGAGGGTTAGGCGAATCTGGTTGGGAACCAGAGTAAGTCCGAGCTGGGAGCTAGGCAGGAGAAATCCAAGTTGGTCAACGGGGTTGACCGGACACTTGGTAGGGGATCCTAGACTTGTGGAAACAAGTTAGGTTGGACTCAATCGATTGGGTAATCGATTGGGTGAATCGATCAGTTGATCGATTAGGGAGGTTTATGCGAGAGGACAGAAGGTAGCTGAATCGATTGGGTAATCGATTCAGCCTTCCCTTAATCGATTACCCAATCGATTAAGGTGTCTCTTGATCGATTGGGGCAATCGATCACGGAGGTTTGTGCGAGAGAACAGAGAAGCTCTGAATCGATTGGGTAATCGATTCAGGGCACTGGTAATCGATTGGCTAATCGATTACGGTTCGAAAACTAGCCGTTGAACGGCTAAATTTTACGTGGTAATCGATTGGGTAATCGATTACCAAACCCTAGGCGTCGGGTATAAGTGTTTTCGCGCAGGTTTGGAGCAAAGTTCTTCTTCTCTTCTTCTCCAACTTCATTGCCATTTCAAGGGAAGCCTTGGAGCTTAGTGCTGCTGCATTTCCAAGGTTCAAGAGGCAATCACAAGCTTGAAGATAGCAAGGAAAGCAAAGAGAGTTCATTTATTGTAAATCTTGTAAGATTTGATTTGTATTTTGCTTTGTTCTTGTTGTATCTTTGTAAAAGCTTGTAAGAGGTTTTTCCACCTCAAGAAGGAGATCTTTCATAGTGTATGAGAGAGTGAGGAGAGTGGACCCTTAGATTAGTCACCCGACCGGGGTGGATACCAAGTAAAATCCAAGTGTTAGCATTGCTTGAAGTCTTCCGCGGCGACAAATCTTCTACAAGCAAATCGGAGCTAATCACCCCCTCTCTAGCTCGCCAATCGGTCCCAACATTTAGAAGTACAAGAAGTCGAGTAGAAGATGCGACATAAAAGATGGATGGTACAGGAAGATAGCCGACAGGCTTGATGCGTCTGAGGGACACAAAGATTGCGTAAGAGTATACCAGTGGATGAGAAGGGTGTGCGCGACGTCTGAGGGATGAGATGCCGAGGAAAAAGCCTGTTCGAGGAGAAGGTCGGAGTCAAGTTTGGTGAGCCTAACTCTGGTTGGTCGGAAATCACCGAAATGGGCGAAGATGGAGAAAAGTTAATGCGAATGTTGATTTTAAATAAAGGGTCAACTGAGGCGTCTCAGTTGCCTCTGGAGGCACCCCAATTCATTCAAATCAATTGTGCGCTAAAACAGAACTGAGGTGCCTTAGTTGGAACCTGATGTTGGACCTTGGATGGCTAGAGAGAGGGGGTGAATGTAGCCAGACACAAAAAACACTTTCACTTATCAGATTTCTGCACTTAGGGTTAGTTGTACAGCGGAAGCAATACAAAACAGAGATGCAGAAATTAACCCTAAACTAAGAACAAGCACAAAACGCTAACAAAGAGGATTTACAAGGTTCGGGGATAACTTGCCCCTACTCCTTGTCGTGCCCGTGAGGTGGGCGATCCCTTGATCGTCTGCAGATCAAGCCCCGGAAAATCCGGAGAGAAAGAAACCTCCTTCTCGGTGGAGTAACCTCTCCATAGTGTTTCAACAAGAATGAAGTATTAAGCACAATGAAACACGAGAAGAAATCTTACAGAGCACTTAGGACAGAAAGAACACAAGCGAACTCCTCACCGAGCTCCACTCAGCACAGATCTCACGCAAGACCTCCCTCTTCGTGTCTTCTTGCTGATGGACTCGCCGAGCTCCTTGTTTCTTCTTCCAAGCGCTCAAGTATACAATATCTCAATAGGTTGCTTCAAGGATCAGAATATGTGTGTAGCAACCTCACTTCTCAGTTGTAGCTCAAGCAAGAAGATGTCGCAAGAGTTCTCTCTTTTTTCATAACACTACTCTGCTTCTTCTTCACCCAGCTCTTAACCAACGTTGCCACAGACGCTCCTCTGCAGCTCCCAGCTGCTCATTTGAGACCACCCAGTTACTCTGACCTCTCCTGGACTCCCTGAGCTCTCCTCAGCCGAGCCCCAGTCGAGCCCCAGGTCAGCTTCCAGCAGCGCTAGCGTCCGTTGCAACTTGAGATGGAAAACTGCCAAACCTGAAGTAGCAAAAGCCTCAGTTTGACTCTCCTTGAGTAAACCTGATTCACCTGCACACTTAGCAGCTCATTAGCTCAGCAGATAAATAGAGAATCAACAATCTGAAGTTAAGAGCAGAGATCAGTAGCGAATCAGTAGAAATCAGAACTCTGACAGCGTTTTTGAATTAAAGCTGCCAGCTACTGATCGGTCACCAGACCGATCAGAGAGGACCCTGATCGGTCACCAGACCGATCAGGATAAGTCCTGAACGATCAGATCACATCCTGATCGATCCAGTATCTCTGTGATCGGTCCCACTGACCAATCAAGGTTCGTGGATCGGTCACCGGACCGATCTACCAGTTCATTAAGCTTTCAAGCCACTACCCGCAGCTTTTCCCAATCAAAGGCGCCTGATCAGTCACCAGACCGATCAAAGTGTTCCTTGATCGGTCACGGTGATCGATCAAGCCACTCCTGGACCGATCAGGACCCAGCCTGATCGGTCTGGGAGGCATTTGATCGATCATGAAGACCGATCAATGGTTTCTCCCTAAACCCACTGCCTCTTCCCTGATCGTTCACCAGACCGATCAGGAGTCGATCAGTAGCATTTTCCTTTTTCCCTGATCGGTCACCAGACCGATTAGACACCACTGGATCGGTCACCAGACCGATTCACAAAATAACATCGTGCCAACTTCCCTGATCGATCACCAGACCGATCCAGGAAAGGCCAAATCCACTCTAAGTCAGGAGAACTGGCTCCCAACCTCCCCTGACTTATGCTCAGTCTCCCGAACTAAGACTCCGTGACCAGTCTCACTCACCGGGACTTCAACCTAGCCCTCCAATCTAGGACTTGGCCCTCCAAGCCAGGATTTCATCAACCTAACCCTCCAAGCTAGGACCTGGATCTCCAAGCCAGGGTTTCATCAACCTAGCCCTCCAAGCTAGGACCTAACCCTCCAAGCCAGGGTTTCATCAACCTAGCCCTCCAAGCTATGACCTGACCCTCCAAGCCAGGGTTTCACACCTAGCCCTCCAAGCTAGGATTTTTTCACACCTAACCCTCCAAGTTAGGACTTTTCACACCTAGCTCTCCAAGCTAGGACTTTTCACACCTAGCCCTCCAAGCTAGGACTTTTTCACACCTAACCCTCCAAATTAGGACTTTTCACATCTAGCCCTCCAAGCTAGGACTTTTTCACACCTAACCCTCCAAGTTAGGACTTTTCCATGCCAGCGTGCGATCTCCCGATCCACCTGGACTTAATCCGAATTCAACCAAACTTAAATCGGTGTCAAACACAAAACAACAATTGGGCCAGACTACATCAACACCTGAGGCACTTTAAGTCAGAACTAAGGTGTTTAAGGTTGGAATTGAGGTCAGAACCGAGGCGCCTCAAATCAAAAAGTTATCAGCATTTACTGTTGACGCCGTGATAAATTCTTATCCAACTAAAGTACCTCATATCACAACTGAGTTACCTCAGGTATACGTCAGCACAACGGTAACTTCTGTTTTCGTATTATAAATAACCCCTAGAGCTAGGAAGAAAAAAAATAACAACTACTATTCATTTTTCTACTCTTTCTGTGCGCTTTCAAAATGTAAGAGACTTCTCCGCCTTCAACGAAGGAGCATTATTTTATTCAAGTGTAAAAGCTTCTCCACCTTCAACTACTATTCAAGTGTAAGAGCTTATCAACACCTTAGATTTGCAATCATCCTGGTTGCAACCAATGTTATTCACCTCCCCCCTTCTAGCCGGCCTGCACGGGACCAACAAACTCAGCCGCCTGCTCGGCACGCCATCATGGCATATCGAACGCGGCTTCCCACGATCCAATATGAGCTCCCAATAAACATTCCAGACTCTTGCTTCTATGCAAATTATAAGTGTGCTTGCTTACATGACTCAGCCACCTACTTGGCATGCCATCGCAGCGGATCGAATGTGGCTTCCCACGATCCAATATGGTCTCCCGATTGGCATTCTAAACTATTGCTTCTCAGCAAGTTATAAGTGTACTTGCTCACACAACTCAGTCGTTTGCTCGACATGTCATCGTAGCAGATCGGACGTGGCTTCTCACGATCCAATTTGGTCTCCCGATTGATATTCCAGACTCTTGCTTCTCAGCAAGTTATAAGTGTGCTTGCTCACACGACTCAGCCACCTGCTCAGCACGCCATTGCAGTAAATCAGACGTGGTTTCCCACAATCCAGTATGGTCTCCCGATCGACATTCCATACTCTTGCTTCTCAGCAAGTTATAATTGTGGCATGCCCCCTGAGGCACATGCTTGCTCGAAAATCGGGCAGCATCTCCCCTGTACGGCAGACAATATGGGGCAATTATACAAAATATCTCACCAATATAGCTTAGCCACAAGCGGCTGGCATCACAATAATGAACACATCCACAAGCGGCTGGCATCACAATATAGCTCAGCCACCTTAATCATAAAAGAAAATCACAACCAACGAGAACTCAAAAGTCTCTGTCATAATAATAAGAAAACCAGTCCGATAACTGATAAACAAATGAAATGCGGAAAACTAACACAATACCGAAATATAAACCACTAAACCAAACCGACAAGGTGGGACTGAGGGACTGACAACTGGATCATCTCCTGGCTCCAAGCAAAACATTTACCTGCTACCTGAAACAAAAATGGGAGGTAGCGGTGGTGAGTCCGGGCGAACTCTGCGGGTATGAGTAGACAATAAGCATGGCATGATAAAGGTACAATAAGTAGAGAATCCAACAGGGTACAATCCATAAGGAATATAGAAACCTAAACATGCATAACATATATATAATAACAGGTTATAAAAACCGAATAACAACTAAAAAAGTGTAAAACCACGCAACAACAATAGAACCAAGAAATACATGCATGTCAATCAAGTGCAACAACCATAGCTCATATAAATGCAACAATCATAGGAAAATGCATAAACGAATTACGTATGCACATGATGCAATGACATGTGTCACCCCTGACGCGAGTCAAGCCGCCAACACATCCCATCTATGTGACCGAGTGGGTAGGGCTGTGACAACTGTACGCACTCCAACAACGAATACCACAAGGGTGTGGTTGAGTGGACAGGATGCTGGGGAGCTTACACTCCAAACCCCTGTACATAGGGGGAGCTACTACAGCTACAATATCTCTCGAAAAACAACGGTGAGGGTGAGCCACCAACAGCTCTAATATCCCTCTAAAAATAACGGTGAGGGTGTCACTGTTTGGCATAACAGGACAGATGCTCGCACTCTAATAACTACCACGACAACAAATGTATAGTGAATCGAGCAACAATATGACTAACGACGGCTTAACCAAATGTAAGCCCAACAGTCGTTAGTATGCAACGTGCAAGTATGGTGCATGCTATACGATGCACGAACAACCGGAGAAACAACGATGCAATAAAATCCAATGATTATACGATGCATCAATACAACCAACCAGAAATCGCAAACCAACGATTATGCACCTACACTAATAGGTAGGATATTTCTAATGCCAAAAAAACCTAATTGTATTTAATGGACTTCTAATTGCTCGCGTACAAACGACACTTTACAGAATAGAAAACCAATAGAGGACTGTACAGACACAAATTTGGAATACTCGAAGATCAACGAAGAAAAAGTATCAACGACGATGTTAAAATAACAAACGACAAAGAACAAGGTCAAGCAACCTACTAGACAGAAGTTAGCCATGCTTTAAGGTAAACGAAACTACTCGAGTACAAAGGAGAAATACCCGCCTTTTAATTGTGAAACGTGACCGAAATAACCACTTCATGATCAACCGAACGAGTCCAAAGTCAAGGTCCTGTATAATAATTAATGTTTAGCTAATTATTGTAGATGCAATCATGCCTTAAATGAGATGTTTCGATGATTGACGGTTATTTAAGTTTAAGCTAATACATTGGATCTAACATGATGCAAGGAGTCCAAGGAATGGTCGGGGACTGAATTCTTGGCATGAAGACCCGGAGTTGAGGAAGCTCCAGGCAAGAAGTTCAAGGGATGGTCGGGGACGAAACTCTTGGCATGAAGACCCGGAGTTGAGGAGGCTCCAGGCGTGAAGTCCAGGAAACGAGAGGTTTCGCTGGCACAAGGTAATCGGACCCAACGGAAGGTCCTTGATCGATCTAGGCGTGAACTCTAGGTGTGAAGGCCGGAGTTGAGCGTATCAATCGATCAGCCAATCGATTAGCAAATGACTAATCGATTGGTGAATCGATTCAGGGCGTTTCTGGGCTGAACCAAAAGGCTCTGTAATCGATTAGTGAATCGATTACGAGTAATTCTGTGCGCAGGCAGAATGCTTCGTAATTGATCATTCAATCGATTCAGAAGCCCTGTAATCGATTGGTGAATCGATTACGAGTAATTCTGCGCGCAGGTAGAATGCTTCGTAATCGATTATTCAATCGATTCAAATGCCCTATAATCGATTGGTGAATCGATTACCAGCTATTCTGCGCGCAGCCAGAACACTCCGTAATCAATCATTCAATCGATTCAAGATACCAATCGATCAGCCAACCGATTCAAGTTTAAATGGCGTAATCCCAGCCATTCATCCGACATCCGTACTGTTCAACGGCTACTTGGTAATCGATTGGGGCTTCTCACCAATCGATTCAGGAAGCAGAGAAGACCGTTATAAGCGGAAAATCAAGCACAATCGAAGACACTGTTCCATTCGAATATTGGCTAGGGTTTTGGTGCTCTAAGTTCTCTGCTCAAGCTCAAGTTTCCAACACATCTCTCAAGCAACCAAAGGAAGGAGAAGCAAGTCTATTGTGTAATATTTCTTTCTCTTCTTCTTCCTTGTGTTGTTCTTTGTGAAAGTTTGTAAAAGGGTTTCTCCACCCTCGGTGTTGTTCCGAGAAGGAGGTTTGATAGTGGAATCTGCGATCGCTGGTGTGGACCCTTGGATTAGTCACCTCAAGGAGGTGGAGACCAAGTAAATACAAGTGTTAGCACTGGATTTGGTGGTGTGTGGAGTTTGATTTCTGCTTGGAGGAAAAAGAATCAACTAAAGAGAGCTATTCACCCCCCTCTAGCTCTACCGATCCCCAACAATTATGAAATCAACACATTAGCTAAACTACATACTAAACACAAATTAGTAGAAATCTAAATTACGACCTCTCTTTAATTAAGTCACAGCATACAACGGATTCCTTCTTAAACTAATTCATCCAATATTAAGTCATTATTTTAAGTCTCAAAATCCCCTAACAAGGTTATTAATTACTCAATTCCACTCCATCGTTGAACATTAATTCCCAAAGTAAAGTTTAACCAATCCTATAAGCACATGCATGAGATGAAACATATCATGTTGGAATCTACTCCATTTAAATCATATTCATTAATCAATTAATTAAGCTAACCCCTCATTTAATCGAACCCATATTAGCCAAGCCAAATAGCCATAATTAATTCATCAATTCACCTAATTACCAACTTCTCAACCAACGCAAGAACTTCAACCCAATGAAACCAAATCAAGTTCCATGCTTATGGTAGGGTTTAAACCCAAAACCATACAGAAATTAATCTAAGAACAGAACATGTACAGAAACTGAAATTAAAGGCCAAACCAGGGAAATTCCATGGCAAACCCTAACCACATCCAACATCCAAAGTTAGATAGAACTCCAAATCAACCTCTATACAAAATTGTTCTCATATCAATACCGATTTCATTCTATCACAGTCAATTCACCCAAAAGAAACCCTTACCAAGATTTAGGCCGGAGAGAAAAACCAAGGACAGAAAAACAAGAATAAGGCAGCGCTTCGTCAACTCTCGGCAGCAACGTTGGCTAGGGTCTCGCAGCTCCTCCTTCGTGTGCGCTGAACCAGACAAAGAAGAAGAACAAGGAGGAGGAGAACATAGGGCGCGACGACTAGGGCTTGCGGTGGTGGCTGCCTTATGGCGGCGAAATCAAGAAAACGAGTGTGTCTTCCTGTTCATGGGTGTCGGAGCAGACGAAGGAAATGAAGAAGAAAGGGAGGTGGCAGCGGCGCGCGATGAGGGAACTGTCGTTGGTTTCGGCGTCGAGGTGAACTGCTTGTGCGACATCGGCAGAGACGAAAGAGAATCGGGAAAAACTGATATGGGAATAGGAATATACAGGGAAGGAAGATTTAGGGGTTATTTTTACTTTGGCATTTTGCAACTAAACCCACCAAGTTCGAAAAATTACAACTAAGCCCCTAAATTTCAAATTATCCTCTAAAATTCAGTATTTAACAAATTGTGTTTACTCACACGTCTCAATCGCCCACTCACACGCCATCCCGGCAGATTAGACGTGGCTTCCCACGATCCAATATGGACATGATTTTGATTAACATAAAGATTAAGCAACAAATGTATCAAATAACTATATCAAATAAAACAGAATCAAGGTAAATTATCCTATTTAGAAAATAAATTAGTCATGCATTTAAGTTCAATAAACTACGGAATACAAAGAAGAAGTACCTGCCTTAAACTGTAGATCGTGCTAAGTGCCTTCACGTCCAAGAGTCTACTTCAAATCAAAATAATAACCCTGAAGCATAACATACAAATCATGACTAAGATCTACTATAAACCAAATAACTAAACCTAAATCCAAATCCATCCAAATCTAACTCCTAGTAACATGGAGAGGTCAACTTCTAACAACCCCCAATCCATCTAATCCAAAAATATTAATTACAACCTATTAATCAATTAGTTAATCGATGCATTAACTAGTCAAATGTTTGTCTGTCCAATTACTCCGTTCCCATTAACAATTTAAATCTGAGATTCATTAATCTTATAATTAAATTGATTAATCTTTAATTAATCCAATTCAACTTCTAATTACCCCTTAATCAATGCATAACACCATTAATCACCCCGATAAAACCATCCAGTGATCATCCAATTCAATTAATCTCATTGATTAGTATAATCACTAACCAATGAATCACAGCCTAATTAATCAATCCAATTAATCAATCCCTAATGTTGATTAACAACCAAACTCACCTTACTGATCTATGGCGCCAGTCGAAGCATCAAGGTGAGAGCAGCGGCCAGACTAAGCTGCTCGCATGGACGGCAGCTACTATGCCATCAAGGAACAACGATGTACCGATGTGAGATGGTTGTAGAGCTGCGGCTGTCGGAGTGGATCGGGCAAGGCTCGGGGTAGTAGAGGGCGAATACCCGGAAGATGCATGGCCGAGCAATGGGGAGATGGACGACAACCGAAGTCTGACAGAGGCGATGAGGAAAAGAATTTTTAAGATAATTTAAAATTTAAATATTTCCCAAATAATGATTATTTTCTACCAAGTTATTTTAAAATTTATTTTTTAAAAAAATTCATATATAATTATTTCATGATTTAATTCTTAAAATTTACTGCCATATTTTACAAAAGGTGTTAATTCGGATGGATCGGATGGACTCAGATCGGGTTGAAATAATGATATTATAAAAGAAAATCCAATCCGATTTGAATATGAACCTAAACCAATATGAAAATATGAATTCCAACTTAGAACCCGATCAAACCAATCAACTTGATCTACATGAGTTTAAATATTTAAATTCAAGAGTTTAATTATATAAATTATGTCAAAAATGAATCTAACACACTAACTTGACCCAAAGTCATATGAAAAATATCAGATCAATCATAAATCCTAAATTTTAAAATCTTGATTTGGATAAATCCGAACCTGAATTTTTTTTCCGGGTGATTTTCAGGTCAATCCGATTTGATTGAATTCTAAACTCTCCAATTTGAATTCGATATTTTATAGATCGAATTGGATTCGTTTTTAACTCCCCTAAGTAGGAGACCAAGCTATTGAGGTGAAAGGCTGAGCTGGAAAAGGTCAAGTCGAGAGGTCGATTTGCCGAACAACTAAGGCCAAATTACAAAGTAATAGGGAAGGCTATCCGTTTACTACTCAGCATGATGAGCTTCTATTTATATATTCAAAATTGTTGGATAAAGGTAGACCGACAAGAGGTGAGGTGAATTGTCCATATAAAATAAAATCAAACTTTTGTGCTACTTAGAAAAATTTCAATTTAGTTGCACAAATAAATTAAAATAAACATAAACTAATTAAACTAGTAAAAGACTAAGACATAGAAATTTTTTTGGTTGCAACATAGGTAGTTGCTAATCCAAGACGGTTGAAGTTCACTATTAAAATCTCTTTCTGACGGAGAAACCTTTTATAAACTTTGAAACGCAAGAAGTTAGAAAACAAGAATCAATTTATAAGCAATTGATAGATGATTTGGAACTGAGTTCTGGATGCTTATTTATAGTCCCGGTCAGTTCTATCCATTTGCTGATGTGACACTATAGGGGTGCCCGTGTGCTTGAGGGTGCTTGACATGTGGCTTGGGTGTTATCCGGTACGCAATGATCGCAAACAGCTAGTTGGTTGGATAAAATAAGCTCTCAAGCGCCTGTATGCATAGGGGTGCCAGAGTCAGGTTTGGTTAGCAGCTTGCTGACCAATCTCCAACGGGTCTTCTTGGGTGATTTCTGACCAATCGAAGTTTGGCTCATTCGAACCCGACTCCAGCCTTTCAACCCTTGAGCGTCCTTCCTTCCGGCTTCTCGTCTCTCGAACGTCGCTCACATACTTATCGCTCCACCGACATACTCTTCCGTAGCTTTCGCATCCCTAGCTCAGATGCACCGAGCCCGTCGGCTCACTTCCCCGTGGAATTCTTTCCGTCCACTGCGTCTTACGCTCGACTTCCTCCGCTCCTAAGTTCCTGCACACTTAGACAGAAGGATCAAAATCATAACATGACCTAATCTAAATTGATTGATCACATCAAAATTAACCGGGGCACTAACAAAAATTTCATTACTAGATCGTTATTTGTCATTGCAAATTAGTTTGAAACTCCAACAGTTAGCGATTAATGGCCAGCCGTTCCAAACAACCATTAATGTGTTTGTTTCATATTTGAGACAGACAGAAAAAATAATCTGAGATAGAACATCGACTAAGTTACTTAGGCAATTTTAACCTCAATCGGTTTGACATTTGACGCATACAAATTGTACTCACCCGAGTTAATTGGATTTCGTGCAATTCAAACTCTAAATTTATATATTCAATATAAATCAATCATTTGTCTCTAGAACTTTCAACTAGGAACTATTATTCTCCATTCATTTTCATTCACTTTTTTCACAAAATCTTTGTATTTTGAATCCTTTCTTCTAATAAAGGATTTGATAGAGGGATATTGGACCCCAGCCCATGTAAAAAAAAAATCAAGGTCAAACGACTGACATGATTATAATTGTAGTATATTAGGATCAAAGTCAATAGAGAGGGGCCGACTCGACAACCCGATTAGACGGGTTGATCAGTCGTGCCGAGCGGACCGCCTAAGCCAAGGAGGCAGATAATAGCCGATCGGCTGATCCATATTGGGTGTTCAGCCTATTGTCTGGTCACATACGATACATAATCCATATGATTTGAGAAGCTATGATAGTTGGGCAGGTCTAACTAAAGGGTAACTACGAAGGGTCAAGATACCTACTTCGACCGATCGGACAACCCGTGTATAGTATGCTTATGAGGAGTGCAACCCAAGCAACGACATATCGGCTATCTCGCCTACGGCACTCGGCTGGCTCTTGAATCTGTTGCAGTCGATCGACTGATGTGGGAACATCTCAGCTTAACTGGCTAGTTAGGCGCTTCATGGGTCTTATGGACTGGACCTCCTATCACAGAGTCCACAAATTGAATCCTCTTTTTATTGGGCCTCCATGTACACATAGCTGCCCATCAGCCCTTTCAAACGTACAACCCTTTTTACCCAGGGTTTAAACACTGACCTACTCAGTAACCCAGAGGCTTAAACATCGGCCACCCCCAACCTCAAGGCATCGCGACCCTTCCTCGCTAGGCACTACGAACTCCTTAGCAACCCGATCACACCGGCCATGTCCTACTTGAGATCTAGAGATGTCACGATGAGCAATCATTAGCCTTCTCTCTTTTCCTCTCGCGACATAGTCACATCTCCCTCGCCATTGCAATCCCAAGCCCAAGCCAGTCGACCATCTCTCTCTAATCTATCCCTCTCTACGACCTCGTGATCGTCTAGTGCCGCCACCCTCATTGCTGAGGCTGATCGCCGCAAACAACTGCCACTGGTGTGGGGGAGACCCCGTTGCCTCCACCTCTCTGATCTGTCGCGCCTCTACCTCTTGCTTCCCATTGCTATGATCTTGAGCAAGCAACCATGCATGTCCCATCTTCGATTTCTGCATCTTCATGCGATGTCGGATCCATCATTGTCGGCGTTGATCCACCACTGTCCGACAAAGATCTGGACAGAGTCGGCCACATTCGGCCTAAATCCGCCATGGCCGGCCACCTTCGACAAAGATCCGGCCACATCCAGCCTAGATCCACCATAACTGATGTCGATCCACAGAGATCCAGACCGATTCGGTCACATTCGGCTACATCCGGTTAGATTCCGCCACATCCGGTCATATTCGCCCACATTCAGCAATGATCCGCAGAGATCCATCCACATCCGTTCAGATTCGGTCATATCCAGCCACATTCGGTTAGATCCGTCCACATTCGGTGATGATCCACAAAGATCCAGACACATCCGATCAGATCCGGCCACATCCGGACACATCCAATCAGAGCAGGCCACATCCGACCACATTCGACCCATATCCGTCGCGGGCGTCGTTGATCCATAGAGATCCGGCCACATCCGGTCAGATCCGGCCACATCCGGACACATTCAATCAGATCAGGCCATATCCGACCACATTCGGCCCATATCCATCACGGACGCCGTCGATCCATAGAGATCCGACCACATCCGGTCAGATCTGATCACATCCGACCGGATTCGGTCACATCTAGTCAGATCTGATCACATCCGGCCATATTCAATCACATCCAGTCAGATCCGATCACATCCGGCCAAATTCGGTCACATTCAGTCAGATCCGACCATATCCGACAACGATTCGCAGAGATCCAACCACATTCGACAATGATCCGCAGAGATCCAACCACATACGACACAGATCCGTCATGCCGACGACTATCCGACGCATATCAACTACAACCAGCACCAATCTGATACAGATCAGCTATCCTCGACGCAAATCTACCACCATTAATTGTTGTATTACGACCTTCGAATTGTTACTGTATTCCAGTCTCTGAGGCACGATCATATTCCAGCCTCTGCGTCGCCTTGCTACGTCTCGACCTTTGGCTCGCTCTTGCAGGTCGGTATGCATTTACATTCAGCATTCATTATTTATATACTCGATTACATTGTTATCTATCAACTTTATGTATTCTACCAGAAACTGACTTAAGCATCGGAAGGTTGAAGGCCGGGATAATCCGATCTTCTCCCTAACGCTCTGTCTATTATTTCTATATTTTTTAGCAAGCTTGCAGGTGCCATTGACGGAAGACATTTTGATATCTTTGACTTATTATATGAGTTTTACTTGGAGGTTCCATGATTCGATCAATATAGAAAATAGCTCACCTCTCCTCTTCCTCTGATTCATAGCAATTTCAATAACATCCAATTTTGCTCGCCGATGACTTATCCCTCGAGGAGTCTCAGTACAGGAACTAACATATTATTAATAAAATAGTCCAGACACGCAACAAGTAGCCTATCTTAAAGATACTTTTACTTTTTATTTGCATAATTTCATTAAGTATTAGAGCAGGTGGGTTGATCTTTGATTTAATTGTAAATATTTATTTTTTTTATCTTTATAAATTTTATTTTCTTAAATATAGCCACATTTTAATTTTTCTGAAATCCATGTGTCCTCGTTGGGTGAAAGGTTACCATCACAACTGTGCATAGGAGAGTAGAGATGGAAGAGGCCGACGCTCTAGTTTGTGTGTCATCGACGACATCAATCATTTTAATTTGTCTCCTCCTTCCCATGACTTACCAAAAATTGAGATGTGTGCATGATTAATCGTGGATGTGGACGCAAACACTCTCCTTTTGATTCAAACTCTACCTACATAGGGCCCAAGCAATTATGCAGCGGTAGTAGGACTGCTATAGGACTTTCATATACCTCTTAAATATAATAAACAAAAGAATATTAGATTGTTAGATTTCACTACGGATACTTTCACATTTATTTTGATGACCGAAACAATTCATTCTTAAAATTAATCAATCTTAAAGATTGGATACCTTACAAAATTAGCTTATAGCTTAAGAAAAAAAACATCTCTACGTACGAAGTTAGTAGATCTCATGTTTCTTCCTAAATCCTCCTTCTCTTACTTCCACCTAACTTAATATTGCAAACTTCTTAAGTCATTCGGGCCACATCAAGTCCCACCATTCGAATAGCTAGTAGCTAGGCATTATACAAGTCAGGATAGAGTTTAATAGATTAGATCAAAATGATAAAATTAAATATATGAGAACTTAATCATTTTAATAAATCAATAATAAATAATAAATATTTGTCTTTTATAAAATAATAATCTATGTTATCCTAAATGTTAAATTATATTTGTTTTTAAAAGACATTCTTTTCTTTAATAATTTACAAAATTTAGGCTTCCTTTTTTTGTCTTTTATCATAAATTTAAAATTCAATTTAAAAAAAGCATTCCCTTTGTGTATAAGATGTGTTTAGTTGGAAGTTATCCTTGATAAATTTGATTATCCATTCAAAGTTATCAATCAAAATCTTATTTGATTTAGATACATATTTGAAGACAACTATATCATTCTACTCGGACAGATGGTATAGAGTCATCTTTTGATAAAAATTGAGTGGACTTAATTTGTTCAACAACATTTATATTATCACGTCTCTAAAAGAATCGTTGACCCAATATAAAATTAGACATTACATCCGATGCACGACGGACACTTGAGGTATGAGTACAAGGCTTACACGGCCGCTACAACCCATCAACCAACACGGTTGGAAATATAAACATAAAAGAAAAGATATGACATCATACACACAAAAGTCGTATACCGGTACGACTTACAACAAACAAACAACAAGATAGACCTCCATGACACACAACAATACAATCCACGACACAACGGAAACAAAACAAAACATACGCAAACGTATATACAATAAAGCAATGAGTACAACACAACACAAATACAAGTCGCCTCGAAACAAAATGACTGGGACAGACTGTCGGGCACTTCAGACGATCATCCTGAAATAAAAACAAGGCTAACGGTGTGAGTCCAAAAACTCAGCGAATACACGCAGTAAGAGTCAAGATGATAATAATCGCAAGTACGGAAGTGGAAAATGCTAATTAAACTAGAATATCGAATAAACGATATGATACATATCAAAGTCAGACTAACCTGAAGATATAAAAGTCCAAATACCATATGAGTAATGTAGGGTCATCAGACCCTATGTAAACATACCTTCTGAAAGTGCAAGTCAAATATATATACACATTTAATCAAATGCAACATGTCGAGCAAATGCAATAATG